>CM036252.1:24585705-25183205 GCA_020698575.1 Bostrychus sinensis
GTCGGACAAATTGGTCTGGAAATGTGCGTCTGTGCTGGGTGGGAGGGTGTACTCTGTAGGAACTTTGGTGGAGAAGAGAATGAGGAACATGTTTCAGGCTATCCTCGACAATAAAAAACACCCTCTACATGAGACTTTGGCCTCTCAGAGAAGGACTGAAAGGTTCAGAAGATCATTTATTCCGGCTGCCATGAGACTTTACAGTGGATCTTGTTGGAGCTGCACTTTATTACTATTGCAAGTAACTTTTAATCTATTTATTTATTATGTTTTTTATTATTGCCTCACTGAGTATGGTTCGATTATGTGTGTTTGTGTATGTTACCGGACACCTGAATTTCTCCTGATGGGGATGAATAAAGTATCTATCTATCTCTCTATCGATCTGAGTGTGTAAAATGAGGCTGTATAGTTATTTTGTTGTTGGTGCTCCCTATTCAAATGAATGACTCTCCTGTATAACTCATTGTACTCACTGTAATCGAGCAGTTGATCCCGTTTTCTGAGCAACCACTGACAAATATTTAAATGTGAAATTTATTACACAAAACTCAGATATGATTGTTAGGGTGTCTAGAAATCATATCTAAAAATATTTTTTCTTACCTGTAAATTTGCTCTTGTAATGAGTGATTTAGAATTACATGGTCAGGGCAGTGTCACTGCTTTTTTCACAGTTTTCAAACAATAATATTTCTGGACAGCAATGCAATCCTGTGGATTTAATTGGTGTTTCTTACACTACTCATTGGGATGAACAAGAATAAACAGCCAAACACGGGTTTTCATAGGTTTTAGTGTGGCATTATGGTGGCAAAAGAAAGGTCAACCACGCAGTTTCAATGGCAGTTAAAGGGTTAAAAATTAATTACATTAAAAGCTCTAGCACTCAATTTTCAAAAAGTGTCCCAGTTTACCCATAGCCACCCTATAAATCTGAATGTATATAATGTCTATAATATTACAGCCTAGTGTAGCCTACATTAAATACAACAAAAATGTAGCCAATAAATAATTTAATCTTATTTGTATCGCAAAAAAGGCTTTACTTGTCACATGTCCCCTACCTACAACCAAGTTATATATATGTTTTTGTACCCGCAGCCAATATCAAAAGTAAAAAGTGAACTTCACACACCAAAATGAAAAAAATATAGATTTTGTTATTGTGGTACAGTGCAGATGTGAAGTAGTAAATTCAATCATCCTATAAACAATTGCAGCTATATTATGTTTTGGTCATAAAACAAATGTTATTTTTATGTTTACAAAGTTACAAATTCCTAAATTAAACACCATTATAAACTAATCATGTACACTTACAAATAAACAAAGATTTTTTTTTTTACCCTTTCATGAAAAAATGTATAACACAGTTTAAATTTGATGGCAGTCTCAAAAAAGTTGGGACAAAGCAACAAAAGCTGGAAAAAAGTTTTACCAAAAAAAAAAAAAAAAAAAAAACAACCAAAGCAAAAGCCCTGATTAAATTAGTTGGCAACACCTCTGTAAGATGTCTGGGAAGAAAAGAAGTATTTTAGAAAGGCAGAGTCTGTATTATTGGATTTGTATATGTTGATGTTATGTTATATGTATGTTATTTCCTTAAACCAAGACTTAAACCTAGCGCTAAAATGAGCACTAGAAAGACAATACAGACTATCAGTACAATAAACCCTTTGGGAAAAGTGTAGGTTCTTGCAAGGGGTTCTAGAAAAGAAAAAATAGAAAACAGAGATAAATTAAAGGAAATAAATACATTATTTAAAGGTACTGTGTATTATTATTACCTGGGTTGTTTCTGACAGTTGGATCTACATCTACTGCCACATTGTTGGTATTTGTCTCATGGTTCCTACTTCCATACGGGTTTCTGACCTCTGTGATTAAAAAAAAAAACTTACTACTGCTGATATTTGATGTTTGTTTTTTTACTTTTAGATTAAAACACACCTCTGTATGCCAGCAGATATGCAGTGTGTGACCTGAAGAAAACCATTCTTGGTTATAACCTCACTAAACATCATTGGACTATATCTACTAAAATAGAATAGATACATTAAAATTGTTTCATAAAAAGACACACCTATACGGGGAAGTGGGTTGCTCCTTAGCCTACAAAAAAAAAAAAAGCAGGTTTAAAAAAGAATACATGTTTATAACAAAATCTTACTTATATACTGACCTTTTGGACAGAAGTGTCATTGAACTCATACCAGGTTTTGTCATCACTGGACTGAATTACTGCTGTGTAGTGTCCACTTCTCAGACTGCCCCAGTGATCCACTATGCCGTAGAGGGCATACTTTTTTTTCTAACAAGACAAACTTCATTATAAGTGGAAATGTTTTTTTTTTCACAAGGACTGAAGCAGACTTCGCCTTGCCTTTTTCTTTAAAGAGAGTGTGGCTGGTATTTCCACAGAGCAGTTGGATTTGATGTATGACTTGGTGGAGTAATCATACACAAATCTCTTAAGAAGAAGAACCAAAACCTGAGGAGAGGTCTTCATCACACATTCCTCAAAACAGAAAGAACAAAGAGACATAATAATATACAGTAAATCAATAGAGTAAACCATTAGGTCTGTACATCTGTTGAACTACTAGATAATATGGTATTGTTTTATTTTTGAATTAAGAAAAAAAAGAAAACTATTAAGCAAAATATGAACAAAAATGTTAATGCTACTCTGAGCTATAGGAGAAACTGACAAAAACTATCACTATGAATAATCTATATATCTTATCAATTATATACTGTATTTTGGAGTAAATGTTCAAGAAAAAATACAGTACAATGCACAGTTAAAGCTAAATGAACATTTGAATTGACACTCACGCTTTTTGCCTCTGTATTTTCCCTACAGTCCTCACAGTACACTTTGTTGACTCCGGTAAATATTTTCTTCTCATGAAGTATCGTTGTGAGCCCATTCTCCTACCAAGTATCAGATTATTATTTCAGAACATCTGAGACCACATAACGCTCAAACCCTGAGAACCTGCTCACCACACTGAAGAGTCCATTGTTTACATCTTTTAATGGCAGAGGAAGGATCCAGAACAGGTTTGTCTCCTCATTGATGCTGTGACCTTTGCAGCATTTTGTTGAGTAGGTCAGCTCGCCACGGAAGACCTTGAGAACCAACAATCAGACAACAATCAGAGTTAACTAAGTAAATAAGTAAATAAATTAGAGTTAGTTTATGTGTATAATAACATAGGCACTAACCTCTGATGCAGAATGACTCATTCTGTTTAAAATAAGCTCCAGGTATTCAGCAGCATCACCCTGTTTACGAACTGCACCACAATAAATCAAATGAATAAAAATAATGGGGCACACACACAGCCCTGCGAGTAGCTGGCCCTTGTGTGTTTTTGTTGTTTTGCTGCCACCCACAACTGGAAACTGTTCCCTCCATGGAGTTAAACAGTTTTATGAATCTAACACTTCACATTTATCATCTATATATACATACATTTGAAAAATACTGGAGCTAACTGTATGTTGCACGGATTATAATCAGCACCTCAAGCTTAGCCTTCACAAACTACGCAAATCATTGTTTCAAACTTTGTTTCAACATTTGTGTTATAACTTACCATTTTGAATCTGCAAGTGCGTTGTGATGTTTTCTGTTCCACTTGGTCCCTTTTTCAGATTTTCAAAAAGTGTTTTTAATTCCTGATCTGTTTTTGAGTTTAGTTCCAACCTTAAAAAGGAGAATAATATTAACTTATTGTAAAGTAACATTACAGTAAGTTTAAAAGTGAAATGTTACCGTTTTATGGCATCAGTAATCAATAATATACTGTTCTTTTATAATTAGTAAATTACAAGCCACACTACTGGATCAGTTTGACTTTTTAATAATGTAATTACAATAATAAACATATTTAATCAACATTGTATACAAACCTTTGGTGAACCTCCGGGGTCATGAAGAGAAGTTGCAGGACACTGTTGAGGTAACAGGTCGACCCCTGATTACAGAGGCCGTATGGAGCTTGAAATAATAAAATGCATCATCATGATTACACAAGAGGCATTTGGTATTGTACTGTGATGTATTGCAATTTATTGTATAGCACCCTACTATGTTATCCATTGGCTATTCTTACTTTTTTCTCCTCTCCTTGTTTCTTCAGTTGCAGTTATAACCATCTTTTCTCTTATATTTTTGCAGGGCCAGCTCTAGGATTTTAATGGCCCCCTAATTTCTGCAAGCATAAAAACCAAATAACACACTCTGCTTAAACAGACACACACTGTAGTAGACAAGGACAAATTAATCAACCCTATTTGAACGAAATCTTTAAAGGCAAATGACCACTATTAAAAACACAAACGTCTTTATTTTGCTGCTATCTGTGCCTCTGATGTATGTATTAGCAGATTAGATATTATTTGGAACATAAAGCAATTTGTTCAAAATTTCCAGGGGGTCCTCTCCCAGGAATTTTTGAACAAAAGAGGTGCAATTTCCTGTATTCTGGTGCATTTCTGATAAAAATATGTTCAGTTCCTACTACATTACAGTAAAAAAATGATACAATTTATGTAGGGCTTGACATATACACTAGCCAACCAGCCAAATACAGGTAGATTTTTATTTTGGCTAGTGACACAAATATTCCTACTGCCACTTTGACCGCTTGAATTTTATGCATACCTAGGCTTATACCTATAACTTCAGAAGAAAGGCCTCTCTCTAAGTTGCTCTGCTTGAGTCTACACCATGTATTATGTAGTAATTCATAATGATTAAAGAAAGAAAATGTGTAATTTAAAAAATACTACGTTATAAAAGATGTGACACCACATACACAGAAATACACTTTATTCAAATTTTACACCTCTCTAAGCTTATGATATATTGTTAAAAAAAAAAAAAAAAAAAAACTCCACTATCTCCACTAATTATATTGTGGCTAGTAAAGGCACTAATTGGGGAGTAACACTTTTGACAAAGACTAGCCATCCTGACCAATGAGAAAAAAAGTTAATGTCAAGCCCTGAATGTATGGTTTTACTTTTCTCCATAAATCAAGAAAAAACATTATTATAACAACTTATATTTTAAACATGTCCTGCTTCTCTACAGACCAAAACAAATGTTGAACTATTTGGACATTCACCTATGCCACGGGTCGGCTCTTACCGCTGTTCAGACCTTTTTGATCATGTGACCCCCCTAATGGTTGTGGCCCTAAACAACCTCATAGAGCGTTTATGCCAGGAGCTGGCATTTTTGGTTAAAACATCAAAAAACAACGGACCCAAATGACGTTGTGCCTAAACCACAAACCATATGAAATCAAAACATTGTTATTATTACAAAAGAGGTTATAACAACAGCTATCATAGCAATTTGACTTACGTAGGTTTTACCAAGTGCACCCGCGACATTGTTTCTTCCACTGTCGTGCAAACAGACTAATTTTATTAGAAATCTTGCAGGTAGGTCCCTAATTTATGTAACAAAAGGAACTTTCTGACCAGACTAACCTGTTTTAATTGTTTCTCATAAGACACGGGGAACCACAGCACCACATTGGACTATCTTAAGCTTAGTGTTATTATTTCTCTTACAATAAAAGCACTTCCTTGTCATTGCTGGAAATATGCTGTTGAACAGTCACCTTTAAAGCTTCACTCAAGAGTGGCCTTTAAACAACTAACAGCATATCATCTGGTAAGACACTTTCCCTAAAAAACTTGCGACCTATATAGGCCTACAATGTTAGCTTTTTAGTGATAAATGTAACTTATAGCCTATAATAAACAACCACAAGCACAACAAATATTGTGTTGTTAAAAAGCATTTTATTAGTAAAGTTTTTGCCGGGTACTGTCATACACCACCGTGCAGAATCAGAAGAGTATGGATAGTCGATAAGTGCTGGATTCTGTAGTCCGCCAGGGTTCGGGACTCAATCAGAGTTTGTCCACCATAGACCAATCTGACATCCTCCGCTAAACAGAGAAAATATAATACCTTATTGTATGTTTACGGTAGAGTCAAATAGTAAAAGGCATTTACATTTTGATATGTAAAACCTGGGAATATGAGGCTATGCAATAAGCTTAGGGCAGCATAGGCTACATCAGTTTTGTTATTTAAAGATAGTGATGCAAGTATCTAAGAAAAAACAACATACTTATCCTCAGTTGTTGAACGATTTTCCTTTTGAGGTGCAACACTGTAATATTCCTCATCTCCTCTTTTCTCTCGCACAGATTAATAAGCTTTTCGTCTCCATCAGGCAAACATATATTCAACTGAACGCCCATTTCAACAGGTAGGAAAAAAGACGAGAGGGTGCTTCTCTGCCAAGTGGTGTAGTTTGGAATGAAACTCAATTGTGATCATCAACATGTGCTGTCATAGCTTGAATTACTGCCTCCTGCCTCGAGATGGGACCAAAGTTGACTCACCAGTACAACAATGAAGATGAAAACTTGCCAGACCAACCTTTGAGCAGGCCTAGTGTTAGAAGAAATAGAAGAGACTTTTGGGAAACAAGAAGGGGAAATACTGAAGATGAAAATGGTTTTATGAACTGTAAGTAACCAACAAGTGTTATTTAGGCTTTCATAAACAACAAAAGAAATATGAGTAATAACTTTTCATCTTTTACCTGTTGCCTTCAGAGCCTGCCTCCATCGAACTCCAAACTTTGCATCATTTTCTTTCACACTAACTAACTTCTACATTCATAAATCTCCTGTTTGGTCTTATAAAGTACTGTCAGGGGTTGTCACAGTGAAACATTCACAAGGCACTTCAGCAGGTTGTTACACCAGATACTTCCTGACACAATCCTCTGGGAGTCACTGCTGCTATGCTTGGGGAATTTTAAAGTAAAACATAGAAACAATTATTTATACAGCAATGTAATTAACTGAACGTATTTTGTGATTTTTGTTTTGTTTATTTTGGGCATTGATTTCACGGAAGGTGATACAACAGCTCACCAAAGTTGTCCAATGAACACAACAGAGAAGTGTTATGACCCCAATGACACCACACTTGCATTTGTGGATGGAGGCGATGATATGGACTGTAAGTGACCAATGAGTAAACATGTCGAGTCATCCTTTTGTTCTACAAGTTAACAAATTTATTTAATGATTTATGTCTGTATGTGTGTGTCAAAGTTTTGTGTATGGATTACACATCTTTAAGAGCAAAGATGTCCTGTGGCCACACTGTAACTCCAATGTCTCTCACTGACTGGTGTGTGAGACAGTTAAATGAGGTTGGTAATTTGCTAATACAATTTCAATCAAGTTGTTTTAATTACATCTCACTTGACTTTTTTAACATAGGGCGCTACCCAGTTTACCTGTGGCCAAACTGACTGTAAGGCTGTGTGGTCTTATGATGAAATTTGTAAAATGGCCCTTTTAACACCTGAAGAAAATAAGTACTTTGAAGACACACTGTTTACAAATTTAGCTAAAGACAGTCTGAATGTTAAATCAGTGAGTATTTTACACTATAATGACATTCAAAATGTCATAGTTTTTTTTTTTTTTTTTATAATATAGTGTTTTTTTGCTATTGTTCTGTTACAGTGTCCTGGCTGCAATTGTCGTGTTGTAAGGTCTAATCCCAACAACCTGTGTGTCAAATGCCCCAAGTGCACAGCCAATAACACAAAGCCATATAAGTTCTGCTGGCAGTGCTTGAAGGAATGGAAAGGCCCAGTTCCAGCTTTAGACCGATGTGAAAATGACAACTGTTGCAACCAGCAGCTACAAACTCTGAAAAACTGTCCCGTTATTAAGTTTAAAGAAGTCAGAGGGGTCAGAGGCTGCCCCTCCATCCGGGCCTGTCCCACATGTGGTAAACTGCTGGAGCATAGCAAAATGAGGTGTAAATTTATTGTTTGTACCAGATGTAAGGTGAAGTTCTGTTTTGTATGCTTAAAGTTTTATCCAGAATGTTGCACTTATTATCAGAAATGCGTCAGTGGAGTAGCCCCCCGGCAGACCTCAATACCAGTGTGGGAGGTAAGCAGTGGAAACAATCCCAATGTGGATCAGTAAAAAAAGGATACTTAGCAGGGTTAAAGAGTATAAACAACCTGACCACATTATATTATCTGTTCATTGTAATGTTAACCTTTTAAAAATATGTCATGTCAATATATCAATATGTTACATTTTATTAACTTAAAATAGGGCTAATTGCTTTCTTCCTGATTTTTTGAAGATAAATAGCATTTTGCATTTAAATATTGTTTTTGTCCTTTATGGCACAGCCTGAGGAGGTGAGGTTATGATTGTTTGATTGATTCAATCAATCATAAATGTCTAACCTAATGATGAGGCTCTTTATACACGATGCTTTATATGTAATGTCCACTGAAGGATAGTGATAAGATTGTGCTAAATCAAGTGGGTTATTATTACATTTTTAATCTGTGTTATCATTATTGTTCTGTTAATAAACATATTTTTTTTCATACATGCCTATATTACTTGGCTGGAATATAATGAGCCCTAAACTTTGACTTCTTGGGACTATACCTGAATATTGTTTGGGATTAATAAAGTATCTATTCATATTCTACTCTAATCTACACAATTTTAGTTTCACAGCATATACTATTGTTACAGACTTAAACAGAAAACCCAACATACGTGTGATGGCTGTACATAGTGAAATATCCATATTTGCAGACATTTATAAATGGAATATACCGTAAATATCGTACATAACAAAGTATAATGTAACAAAAACATTAAGAAAGTGTGTGCTGAAGATTATGTTCATTCTGGATGCTGTGAATCCTGACTTTACAGCAGCGATAGGAAATGGTTAAGACCAGAGCCAGGGGAAAGACGGAAGAAATCATCCCCAGTGTAGAGATGGTGAGCTGTGCAGAAGCGCTCCAAGACAACCAAGCCACTCGCTGATTCTTTGTTTTGTTGTGATCACTGGGACAAAACAATATGCACCACAAAAATAAGATTAAACCTGTTAATAGTACAAAATAAATTTCTGTTGTTGGTACTCGCCTAGTGTTAAAAGACAAAAATGGAATGAGTGAAAAAGGAGCAACATCAGGCAGACACAGCCTTCTGTCAGGACACCACACGTAGCCCTGGTAACCTTTGACCTGAGAAGACAAAAGGCATCAAAAATACAGAAAGAATACAGCAGTACATAAACTTAAGCTTGTTTAGAGTGTTTTTTCTGTTTATAATAGTCTAATAATATTTTGATCTTACTTTTTTGTCCATTTAAAGTTAGGCCACTATTCAGGATGTGCTTTACCAAATGCCTAAAGCATAATGTGGTGGACTAGTGCTAAAGAGTTTTTTTTTTTTACCTGAACAGCGCTTCCTGCTGGACAGTCCACCCAGTCAGAACCATACACCTGAATCTGGTACTTGTTTAGTCCTGTGCATCTGTGTTTGTAACAGCGACCCTCTAATGATCTATTCACCACACTATCCTGATTACACCACATAAAAATATGGAACAATATTTAAAGGCATCCGAAGAACACACGTTGATATACAGACATACAAAACTATGTTAAATGCAAACAAACCTGTTTGGTAAGGCTGGAAAAGAAACAACGGCTTTCAGATCCAAAAATCTCATCTTGTGGAGTCTGCTGGGCATTTTCTTTCCTCCAGCACTCGCTCTGAAACAAAATATCGTAACTACAATTATTATTAGTTGTTAAATTATTATCAATTGTATAGATTCTTCTTTACTGCCGGGGTTGTCACGGCAATTCAGAAATTAAAAGCATTGTTAACTTACTCCATTTTGGATTGGTTTATATAAGCGGCATCCGTCTAGGTATAAATCAGTCTGGCACTCCCCCTTGTGGAGGTGAAGGTAATGACACCCCAAACCACTAAAATATATGGAATATTTTATTATAATAATGAAGAAAAATGCTACAAAAATTATGACACGTATAACATGAAAATACCTGCCAGAACAGAAGAAGGTTGAGGTGTTGTCTTTACAAGTTGATGGGGTTCCAAACATAGATCCCTCACCTATTAAAACACATCAGCTTAAAATTGTATGACATTCAATGCACACAACTTGATTTAATATCTTGAATTTTCTTAACCTTTTCCCCAGACCAGACCTTGTGCTCGATTCAGGTTAACTGTGTACCAGCCTGTTTCCTGTAATGCAGCCAGGGTCACAGGGTCAATCCGCACAGTGGTGGGGTCCCCAAGCACCGCTGCCATAATGGATCCCTGCATCACTCGGGACTCCCAGTGAGACGAGACCCCACTTGGATCAGCATCCTGAGGCATAAAGTTAAAAAAAATAGTAAGTTTTATATTCTGATAAAATAAAGTTTTTAATATGTCTTCTATAAAAACTGTTTTTAGGCAGTAATGTTGCTGTCCCTGTTCCTGTGTGCTGAATAGTATTTATCATATCAATGGTAAGTCACTAAGTAATTTGTCTAAAATAAAGTTTCGATTACTTATTTTGAATTGTAGTAAAAATTGATAAAGTGACTTTTAATAAGTAGCCTTATTAATCAGTAAGACCCATTCACATTGTTAGCAAAGTGAAGTGGGTCCAAAAATCCTCCCATACAAACCTAATTCCAACAAAAACATTCCTTACAGACCAATCACAACCATCTGAGTAAAACTGGATGCGCTATATGTGAGTTGTTTTTCAAATTGGTTCATCCTGAAAGAGTTTAGAGTAAGTTGTATGTCTATCAAAATGCATTCAGAGGTAGTTTGATCTGAATCTATATTTCCGTACCCGGGATAGTTAAGTTGAATTGATAGAATTGTTTGAATTGATTATACAAAGTCATTGTATAATATATAAAAATAATCCAAATGGATGGGCAGGCAACTTAATCAGTCAATAAGTTCTAGACAAAGACTTAAAGGGCACTACCATATTTTCTAGAGGCCCTCCTATGTCTGGATCAGTGGTCCCAAGGTGCTTTTGTACAGCTGAGTTCACAGACTGGGTGTAAATCCTCATCTGACCCGATGCGTCTGGGCGAATCATTTTAGCCCGAAGGGAACAACCTGAAAACAACACAACTATAAAAAGCGTGCATGACACAGCATTTTTATTTTTTATCTTTAAATGTATTACAGACCTACAGGAGAGGTGGAAGAACAGTCTCTCCAAGAATGAAACAGCTTCTTTGAGAAACCAAGTGCATGAAACAGCTCGTGGATCACTGTCTGAAAACAAATGTATTAATAATAACCAAAACTTACAATTAGAAATATTATCTGACTGCAACCATAATACTATATTGCCATACCTGAACAGTGGCTTGGTGGTTGTATGCCACTTCTGTTAGTCTTTCTTTGCAAATAACTACCACACCAGCCACAGGACGTCCATGGCTGTCTGTTTGGCAGTGGACAGAGTATGCTTGTACATTTGGCTGAATTTAAAATAAAAATATTTTATTAGAAACAATAAAATATAGAAAATGTTAGAGAAGTAAATATACAAATCTATTGCTTGTCTTCAGAGCATAGAAGTGAAGTGGGTCTGTAACAATAATGATCTAAATGAGCTTCATAACCATCAATTTACAACTGGGCAGACTATGCAATGCTTTGTTTCTGTAATTGTTTGTATAATTTTCTGATTGGTCTATACAGTGGTGTCTAATCTCAATGCATTCGTTACGCTCCTGGAAATAAATTTGAACCGACAGGGCCCACACTAATCCTTTGTATAGAAAAGAAAAAATAGGATGGCCAGGCCAAGATATATAATTTAATGAAATTTAATTTAATGAAATGATCATTCACCTCTGCTCTGCACTTGTCAGTGGCCTGCACATGAAGGTACAGCAGGAAGTCTGTATCAGGAAGACCAGCCCCTTTAGGCCGCAGTACAGTCCTTCGAGTTGAATGTACCTCTTGATAAATATCACACTCCTCCAAGTGCTCATCTGGGATCTGGCAGAAACACAAAACTAAACTACATGGATATTTGAGCTAGAGTTACATGCATGTAGTTAGTTTCGTTTTTAGTTACAAAAATACTTACGGTCATGTCCAGGCAGGTTTCGTTTGTGTAGTACTTATTAGCTTGACCACACCTTTATAAGGAAGACAATTAGACAATAGTTTTACAAATCATTTCTCCTTGATCATAAAGGCAGATGTTCTTTGTATGCTACAATAAATGAACAGCCACTTATTATATAGCTCAAATTGTGGATTTGGCCATTTATTCAATGCCTACTTTGTGTACATGAAATACAGTCATCTTGGAGCAATGTTAAATGCATTATTGAATAAAGTCACCAAAATGTCACCCAACCTGTTGTAGTTCACAGAGCTGGAATTCCTCCACAGAAACTTGCAGTATTTGTGGATGTCTCGCTTGAGGAGTAAAGGGCTAGTCACTCTGTTAACTAATGAAAGTTCATGTCAGTACCTCAGCAAGCTCATTTATTGTTTGTTGAGTTACTTTGGAAACTGATGTAAAATTCACTCAAAAATAATATTCTTTGCATTTGGTCTTTAAAAATACTTAGAAATGTAGGTAATTTATTAATTGCATAGACTTTTAGTTCCAAATCTTTAAGGTAAAGATTCCAATCAGCAATTTTATCACCAGATCCTGCTTAAACTACAAATTTGTTCTTTAGAAAAACATAACAGACATGCTGCAACAAGTTAGTTCAAAATAGAGCTTTTCACCTGACAATAAAGATGACACTGTGCTGACTGCCTCCTCCACAGCTGCCTCCAGCCTCTGTTTCTCTTCTGATTGGATATTGCTCTCTTCTGAGAACCATGTTCTAATTCTAATTGGTTGAGAAGTTTCGATGTCTCTCATGCTTCTCACTGATTGTGATTTTTGTACTTGATGGTTGTTTGGCTGCTCTTGACCGGTGTGCCTCACAATGGGCAGACCCTGTGGTTGGAAGGGAGCAGCTCTGACCAACCTGACCTGGGCCTGAACCTCATCAAAAATACATTTTTGTCTGGAAACTGGGAGTTCAACCCACAGCAATAACACTGCCAGGATCCCCACACACAGTCTCTGGAATTGAAGTACAGCCATGGTTGTGCCCACAACCTCTTAAACTGTAACAGAGAAGATTTTGATTAATAATGACAAAGTAATAACACTCGTCAGCTCATTTGGAAGTATAGGAGTCTAACTTAACATTAAACTTGTAATAAATATCAAACTGTTATAATCACAGTACTGCTGAGATGAACAAATAAAAGCAGAAAATGTAAAAAAAAAATCAAAACAAGACTTCATAGATCAAGTCTCTATTTGGTACTGCACTTCAAAGTAACTAGTACAAATACTTTAGAGTCTGACCTTAAATAAAAATGTTCATTGGCTTTACTGCTTACCTAGAACCACCTCAGTCCATCAGTGTAGTCCTGACCAAACCATCCACTGAAGTGAGGCTCTCTTTGCAACCACCACTGAAAATGTAGTTTGTGAGTTTCTACAAAACATTTGCATATAATGAAACAATGACTGTGAAGGCTCCTAGTAATTCATCTAGACATACAGTAGATTTCCCCTCTCACATGTAACAAAGTGTACCTGGAGTGACTGACCATTCCCGCTCAAAAACAATAAAATCAAAGACACAATACCCAATAGCTAAAAGTGCAAATTGTTTAATCTCAGCCACATATTTACTTATATACAGTGAATCTGACCCAAATAAATCACAAAATCAAATTATTTTCTCTCTTCGTCATTAGTACAAATTGCGCCATCTTCACCATTGAACCTAGAACATTCAACAAAGCAACAATTAAAAATAAAAGATATGTAACTGTCCAAAATAAAAACACTATAAAATGTACAATGATATAAATGGCACACTGCTGTGTCAAAATGTGACAGAACGACTCCTCTCAGGGGCGGAGGATTTTAGCTGAGGTTGTTTTAAAAATTTAGGGCCCCTTGTGAAGATGGACACCTCATTTTCCTCTGCACATCACACAAACGTGCACAAAAACGCACACACACCTTGATTCAGGCACCAGAAAGATTGTCTTATGATACGTGATTTTGAGACAGAATACAAACATTCAGTTGGGAAGATTATGTGTGCGCTAGAACCGGGGTCTCAAAATTTATTGCCAACTTGCTAAGTAGACATGCATTTCTTTATCATGAACCCAGCTGTGTTTAAATGCATACTATGATGTGCCTGTTTTTGGTGTGCAGAGTGAATCTCAGAAATTGATAAGCCACATTTCCACCTCAGTAAATGTTTCTCAGAATTATTATTCAAAGTATTAATTTAGAGATTTTCAGGGGTTTCTAGTTTTATAAAATAGTTTAAGCTTTAAATAATAATAATTCATCGAATTTATATAGCGCTTTTTTGGACACTCAAAGACGCTTTACAATTGATCAATTATTCATTCACTCCTCAGTCACACTCGGTGGTGGTGAGCTACTTCTGTAGCCACAGCTGCCCTGGGGCAGACTGACGGAAGCGTGGCTGCCAATCTGCGCCAACGGCCCCTCCGACCACCACCAAACACAGCCACACTAACACATTCACACAGGCAAGGTGGGTGAAGTGTCTTGCCCAGGGACACAACGACAGTATGCACTTCAGATGGGATTCGAACCGGCTACCCTCCGATTGCTGGGCGAATGCTTAACCCACTGCGCCACCATCGCCCCAAAAAAGTGTTTAAAGTGTTTAAGTGAGAGAACATTTCTAACTACTTAAAACTGCGTTCAAAAAATAAACACACTTTGTTTTATGTCTGTTCATGTTTTAGATGATATGTAATGCCAAGCATTGTTTCTTTTTAAACACACAGGGAACAGTTTTCAATAAATCTTTTGGTCACTGGGAAGACAGTACCTGAATTAGAGGAAATGTGGCTTTTCAGATGATTCTATAGGAATCTAAAGGCACTTTCAAAGGAATAAATGAGGGTTAGGAAGGTATTTCTTAGATAAGAATATGAATCTGGATGATAGTGATAGATGTAGAAATCTTCTACATCTACAATACTCCATTGTCGGTGTAAGACTAAAATGCAAATGCATTCACGCTGTTGCAGTCATACAAAACATTAAAAATCTATATGTCTAAACTTAAATCACTCAATCTGACAGTAGTCTGCCTTAATATCTGGATAGGGAAGATTCTCCTGTGCAAAATATTACTTCAATGTGCAGCCTAGCATTAATTAAGTGCACATTAATACTCGCCAACACTTACTCTCAAAACATAAGTCAGCCATGCTTTTATCTAAAACATGTATTTGTTTTCAATGATCAAATACTTTCAACAACTCAAAGCAATTTAAAAGGCACCAGACTTGCACAGTAAGGGTAAGGCTCACCGTCCCTGTGCTTTAGTTCAAACTATTGTAGAAAGACTGTTACTGTTACTTGTCTTGTAAATAAAAAAGACAGCAATGTGGGCTGTTGGGATGAGGAAGATAATCAAGTGAGCATGGGCACATCGTCCTCTGAAGTGGTGTCCTCTGATAGCGGGATAAGCAGCACGTCATCATCTGAGGAGGACGAAGAGAAAGATGGAGAGGCAGACAGAGGCATGGAGTTGGTGGAGGAGATGGGAGAGGCCCTGAAGAGGGAGATGCTAAGGCCCAGTGTATGGAAAATGGAAGCCAGTGAGGGGCTGCTAGGTGGGACAGTGACTGGGAGAGTGCGGGGTGTCTCTGGAGGTGGGGCTGGGGGAGCATATGGAGGTGGTGGTGGGGAAGCAATAGGAGGGGGTGGTGGTGGTGGTGGCAGGAGCGGAAGTGGAGGGGGGACTACTCCTTGTTGCTGCTCTGTTTGAGCCAACAAGCCCAGTTTCTGAGGCACCGGCTGGTTGACGGCCTCCACAGCCAAGGAAGAGCTGGTGGTTGTGGGTTGAACTGATCCCTGTGGGGTGGGGGCTGCCTCTGCCTGATGTGGGCTGGAGCCAGTGGCCTGAGACTGTCTGGATGAAGTTCTGGGAATCAGACCCCATCTCCTCATTCGTCGGACAGCCCGTCTGACAAACCTGGGCCTGCGTCTGCGGTGGGGGGAGTTAGCGGCATCCTGCCGAAGGAGCTGGAGGATTCCTCTCAGAGACAGAGAAGAGGTCTACAGGAGGAACGAATAAATGCAACAAAAATGTGTTACAGATCATAACAACATGATGTAGTCTGGTGATGCAAAATAGTACAATAAATGCATAAATGCATGAGTTGTTTGTTTCCTGACCTCATTGGGGTTTTCAGTGGGAAAGTCCTCCACTGGGGGGATTATGCCCTGGGCGATCAGCTGGCCATAAGAGGGAGGGGCCTGCTGCTGGATCAGCTCTGCCTCCAGGCGACTGATAGGAGCAAACATGCTGCAAGTGCAAGTATAGTGGACATTACAATGTTAGATCACTTTTTACAGATCCAAGCGCTTTAACACAACAATTCATGAAGATAAAAGACATATTCATACCTGTACTCTCTGGTTCTGAGCGAGTACAGCTTACAGGTGCAGCCCATTGCAATAACCAGCAGAAGCCCACACACCAGGCTCCCAACTGTTGCCGCAGTAATGACCTTGCGAGGCAGGATGACAGTGCAGTTCATCTCATCAGTGCCGTCTTTACAGTCCACCTGGCCATCACAGCGCCACGTCTCAAACACACACCTGCAGAGTGTGCAATGGGCCAATTCAGTCAGCGGGAATACTGAGCCTTATGCTTTATATTCTGTTTCACACATTTAGATTTTTAGTTGCATACAAACTGTTATTTACTAAAGGCAAACAGAATAACTTTCTGTTTCATGTGTAGCAGCTTAAACATTAACTTAACACCTTTACCTGATTAAGTTGCTTGGATACTGACCTGTCGCTGTCACAATGAAAAGTCCCAGGCTGACACACTGTGCAGTCCTTCTCGTCACTTCCATCAGCACAGTACAACTGGTAGTTGCATCTCTCAGAGACCGGGTAGCACACAGGCCTGCCAGTAAAATGGCTGGATGCCACTGACCTCTGACCTGCCACACCACAGGCAAACTGGTTCCGACTACAGCCCCTGCAGCCCTCCTCATCCCTGCCTGTCTCAGGACAGTCCCATTTGCCATCACACCGTTGCTCCTGTGTAAAGCATCCACCTGCTGCTCCGCCGCATCGGCCCTCCCATGGCGGACAATAAGTCCCCACATGGAAGGTAGCGTTAAAGCCACTCCCCTCAGACCCAGGGATAGTTTGGTACGTCAGTGACAGCACACCAGTGTGAGATTCCACTTGGACTGACTTGTAATTAGAGATACTTGTGATCTGAAAGCAAGATCAGTTCAAGCATTAGGTACATTTTTGTTATTGATATACCCACATCAATAACAGATATTTGTACTTTTAACTCCTTAACAACAAAACAACAACCAAACAACTAAATCTTCCTCCTAAAGAAACTCACAATTTTGAGGATGTCTCCTTTGCCTTGTTCTCTATTGTATACTGTGAGTCTGTCCCCAGGGCCCAGTAAGAGCTGCTGCAGGTCAAGTCTGAGTGGCCTTGAGTCCTGAGGGTCCACAGTCCACACACAAAAGAGCGCAGGGCCGCGGAGGATCGGGGGTGAGAATGTGCCATAGAAAGTCTGCAGAACCCCTCCACAGGGCCAATCAATGGGGGTTGGAGTCACAACAGGTTCCCTTAAACTCAGCTGTGGATCCATCACAGCCTCTTCCTCCTGTCGCTCTTTAAACAGAGCCCACAGATCAGACTCTGTGTCAATGGCTGTTCGACCCACAGCACTATTACTCTCGGAGTCTCTAGCACGGTTACTCTCTGTGTACGCCTCCACTTTGTTCTGGACTGCCTGTGTGAAGCTGTATAGGGGGGGGTCTGGGGTGTCCACTTCTGGTTCACAGTCCTGTTCGTCACTGCCAAAGCCAACACCTTCATCTAGACACTCAACCTGGCCATTACAGAGCCAAGAAAGGGGTATGCACCGTCCTCCCAGGCACTGAAAGGACGTCTCTGGGCATTCACCAGAATCTGTGTGAATAGGAACAAAGTTTAGAAAACACTATTTCAGAATAAGATTTATTGCCATGTGAAGAAGAGGATGTTAAAATAAGACACACATTTTTGATAAGCTAAGGGTGACAAAAAATTTCAAGACTGTTACAAAACAATCTGTAAGTCAGTTATTACCTCTGGCATAGTTCAGGCGAAAAGATGACACAGGGAACAGATGGGGGAGAAAATGGTGGGTTATAGTAATATTGCCTCCAGGAAACTCCATTGGCTGGGGCAACTTAGAGCCACAAAGGACCACTGGTTCCCCACCAGCTGAAGACTTAATTGACACCCATTCTTTCCTGCACCTTGCAGAAAACTGTGAAAAGCTGAAAAACATATATTTTAAAAAGTAAGTTTAAAGCCCTTCTGTGAACTCCTAGCATGTAGTTACTTTTAGGACAAAATGTGATGTTTATACCTGAGTACAACAGGGTCTTTTTCAGGGCCCTTGATGACCCAGCAGTCATAGGTGGAGCCATACCGGTAGGAGTAGCTATGGTAGGCCGAACTTGTGATCTCTCCTACTTTACTGTCTGCAACTTGAAGGTAGTGGCCACAGCGCGCTAAAACAGAAAGTGAAGGAGAAATCATGAAGTTAGTATGCAGTTCCTGGCAAAATATAGTATAATGTGTTCAAAGATCAAGCATGATAAAAATCTAATAACTTTTTACATCACATCACATAACAAGTTAGACTCTTACCCGAAGAAAGGGTGAGCTCAAAACAGCAGCATGCTGTAAAGAAACAATACAGACTGAGTCATGCCAGTGTTTTATTACTTACACTATAGTACAAATAAGATGTTCGATAAACATCATAATTGTGATTAAGTACATACAAGCAGCACAATGTACACAAGTTTTTTTTTTAACTCACTTAATATGGAAAAGATAAGAACGCCAAGGACACTGCATGCCATTGACATTTTGGTGAAGCTTGTCCACAAAAATTTGAAAATGAAAAAAAACTATGCAACAAGTTAAGAAATGTCATATAAGTGCCATTTTAGGTGGAAGACATCACCTGTAGAAAGAGGAAAGTGATACAGTTTTAGGTTGAGTAAATTTGGCTTCAATAGCTAAGTAGTATTTGTATCTGTTAGTTCAGTCAATAACAGGCTAAAAAAGACCAAACAAGAGCACAAACATAATAAATTGTGTCATTTAAGCATTTTTAAATATATTTCAATTAGTTCAGTATATATAGTGTGTAATGCAGTATATGAAGTAGAATGTGTGTATGCTTTGGATAGTTAACATCTGATTCTATCCAACACTTAGTTTGATCTCCCAAAACAAAATAAAACAAAAATTGTTTTTTTCAAGAGTGCGTTCATAATTATATGTGATTATGGTAATTCAGTAAGCGGATAACTGAAAAAAAATGCGGCTAGTGTCCTCCGACAGACACACCTGTCCAATAATTGTCCTAACAACGACAACAATAGCGCTACAACTAATGACAACAGGCCCCCAATGAGAACAGGATTTTAGGTACAGACATAATTTTGAGAAAACAAATATTATGTTAAATCTTTGGGCAAATTAAGAACAAAGTGTCGCGAAATTTGGTTGGAGCATAGTTTCGGTCACGGGAGCAGCCGCTCGCCTTCTTTAGTAACAAACAGTTCTCTCAGCTAGCTTCCTGTCGAGCTAACAGCTAACGCTAAACCCATCACTACAGCCTCCGTTTTAAGGGCATTTTTATTTCGCGACACACTTGAAAAATCGGCTCTGGGTCAACATAAAGTACTTACAAAGCAAAACAACGCAAGATGTACACGTTTTAAGTCATAACAACAAATAAAATTAACAAAAAGTACTACCGCTGGATACGTTACCGTGTCAGTTGGCCTTTCGTGTTGACAAGCTCTGAGCAACTTCCGGGTACTGCGCCCGTGACGTCAGGGAGGCGTGGATTATGACGTATCCTTGCCTTGTTTCCCCATTCACAAAACATTTTACTTCAGTATTATTAACTCTAATTACAGTGCAGTGCCCCTCACATATCACGAATGACGTGGTTTATGAATGCAAAAGACCACAAAGAACATTTCGTAAAATTGTAGTCTAATAATGACAAAAATGTTTAGTGTTTACCACAAGGTGTCACTGTTGGGTGACTATAAATTGATATTAACTGGCTACTCACTTTGTTGGGACCCATTTTTACAACTCCATTGTAACAGAAGTTGTGCTTAATAATTTTTTAAGATTTAGCTACATTGTGGAGTCTATGAGATAATTAGCCTATCAACAAACTAAAGATTTTATTAATCGCTTTAGTTTGTATAAATTCTATTTTAATCTGGATTCCGTTGATCTTATTTAAATAACTTACCATATTTGGTTTGATCTGGAAATGTGTTTTGTAGTCTGTTACTGATGATGAGTAATAAGTAATGTAAGTAATGAGTAGTAATCTACTCGGTCAGCTGTCGTCACATACACACCAAAAAAAGTTTTCACATCTGGAGGAGGACCCAGAGGAAAATCCAACTCTCTCGCTGTGCCGTTTCTCTTTACCACGTCCTCACGCTTCAGACAGCCGTAGCGAGGGAGCAGCAGCCAAACTATGATGTGAGCCAACTTTAGATGAGGATTTTTTTCACTGCAGTTTGTCGACTTTAGCACGTTGTCTATTGTTTACAACTCTTTACAAAAGGTTTTTAAGGGAGGTTGTCCATGCGGATACGACCGATATTGTTCTCTCGTCTGAGCAGTAAAAAGGAGAAGCAGTGATTTTTCTCCCCGTCTCGTGTTGCTGGGATTGTGGTGGGACTCTCACTCAACAGAAAATACAGTTTTTTGGGCCTAGTTTGCAGACAGCACAATGCTGCCCCGTCTTATAACCCTGGCCTGTGGTCTCTGCTGCTTCGCCTCTGTCTCTGCAAATGTACTTAAAGCTGAGGTAAGTACCATGAAAATCTAAAGACTGCATGTTGATAATATGCCATGTATGTTGATGCCAGTATGATGAATATTGTACCATTTGCTTGAACGTGTACATATATATCACCCACTTCTTATAACGTGGGGTAAATTTACTTGTTTTGATTTTTGTGGGGCTCTTTTCATGCAGGAGCCTTGCAAACCAAGCCTCAGCTGAGTTGCTTTGTTCTGAGAAAAAGGGGGTGGTTGAGTTTGAGGGGAGGGGGTTAATGGTTTTCATCTGCTTTGAAACTGCACACAGACAGCAGGCCGGCCAGGAAGTGTGCCTCACAACAAGCTGGACATAAGGCACTGTTGTGAGAGAAGGCCACAGGCTCCAGACACTCAACTACTACACTTTAACCCACAACTAAACAACATATATTTGTCATCAGGTCTCATGCAGCTCTCAAAATGATTGGGTATGTGCACTAGGGGCGCCTTCAGTCTTGACCCAATTGTAAAATTGCTTTAAAAATAGTCGTTCATCCCAAATGTACATGTTGACTGTGGAGATAAGATCATATAATGGCATGCAAGAATGATGGTCACATATCAGTTAGAAGGCATGAACAAACAAACCAATCAAACAACACTATGCCAGTTTTTTGATAGTTCCATCTTGCAGTCTTCCCTCAAATTGATTAAGGGTGGAACTTTGGAGGACCTTGACAAACTACATTTACAACACGCAATGCTTTTACCAATTTCACCAACATTCACCATAGTGACACGTCTCTTTAGGTGTTTCTCAGCAAAAGACAGGATGAACTACTAATTGCCAGGAAACTGAATCACAAAGAAAACAGGCAAAAACTCAATATGATGTCACTACAAGCGGACACAGCTTTACTCTCCACTTCCTGTGCCCACAAGGTTCAACTAACAATTTTATAAGAAAAGTTGGAAATTTGCAACAGATGCCATAGCGTACATAGAGTATTAGGTTGATTAAGCTTCACGTTATACAGTCAGTCAGTGGTAATTAAGGCCTAAGCTACACTGATAAACCACAAAAAATCACATCTGTTTCTCTCCTAATTCTTTCATGAGAGCTTTAACCTCATTCATTCATTCATTCATTCATCCTCTTCCGCTTATTCCCATTAGGGGTCGCAGGTGACTGAAGCCTATCCCAGTAACTTTGGGCCTTAGGCGGGGTGCATCCTGGACACGGGGCAGCTTTAACCTCTGTTAACTAATCCTCCTCTTGTTGTTTTGTCTTTGCATTTCATTTTCAAATCAATTAAAGGTAATCTAAACTTAGTGTAGTGTTTATGCCAGTGGACAGGATACATGCCACAGGAGGAAGACCTTAGTCACTGACCACAAGATGCTGGCGTGTGACTCAGGCCAGACATGAAGCAAGTCAGACAGTTTATAAGAGGCCACACTGATTAATGTCTGCAAACAAAGTGAAAAACATCACCATTTACTGCCGCTGTAGCAGTGTGAGGATAAACATCTGTGGCAATGCTGTTGCAGTAAATCAAACCTATTCTTTCTACAACGGTAGTTAGTTAGTCTGGCATTTACATCAGATCTTAAGCTTCTTCATCATATGGGAGAAGGTTGTGTATAAAGCTTTATCCAGTGATGCGATGTTGTTATATGTAACTGAAGCCAGCCCCTGATGCAGAAAGAGGATAAGCCGTAATTACAGGTTAGGCATTACATCACCTGTGACTGGGATATGAAACCTGTGATCAAAAGATAGACTTGGCTGGGAGCAGAGAAAGTAGGCTAAACAGAAAAGAAATTAGATGAGTTCTAGAGCTGTACTTGTCTATAAGAAAATTGGGACAGTTTTTCAAGAAAACTCAGTAATGGGGCTTGGAATAAAAGTGTGGATCAAAAACACCTTTTGGATCCAGAAATATCTTAATGGATTTGATTGCAAGATAGGGCCAATGGCACAAACTACAAGAGGCCAGTAAATGTAAACAAGTCATTTGTTTTTCTTGAGGGGATCACTGTCATATAGAAAAGCTTTGTGTCTCAATGGATAGAGCACTTACCCCTGAACTAGAAAATGTCCTGCTTGAGTCTAGGTCTGAGCACCAATTCTTTACCATTGCAAGATAGGGTCAGTGCATCAGTGTAGGTCTGTGTTCATATCCCCAGCTTTTATGTCTGGTGTGGTAATAAGGGTAAGCTCTCATGAAAGACTTGGGTGGGAAGCAGAAGTTGGGATAATGAAACTGAGAATAGAGGAATTTTGTGGTTTATCAATGTTGCTTAAGATCTGAACAACCCCCATGACTACATTTTGACAGATTAAATCCACGCTGAGTGATGAGGAAACTCCACCAGACAATAAATAAAACATATCTGAAAAGAAAACCACTTCTTGCTAATTCTCTGCACCCCAGCATCTGTTTTCATTTATATTTTTTGCCTGGCCTAACCTTTCTGTTCTTAAATAAAATGCTTAGCTGGACTGTGAGTGAAGGAAGTGGACAGAAATGAAAACCGCCAGGTCTAAAAGCGGATCTGTCGGGAGATTTCCTCTTGCCATAAGGAGACACATGTCTAGTGATCCTTGTCAAGGGTTACACATCAAAACACATCTGGCTCTGCTTCTCTTTATCTCAGCTACAGCTGCTGCTGATGGAGCTTCAAAGCATGCTGCGCTGACAGGCAGCACTTGACACTTGGAAAAATGGCAAAATAATCAGCCGGATCGAGTTTAATGAGGAACTGGTGGGCTTCAAGGGAAGATGAGAGTTTATTCTTGTCGAAGGCTCAACTTAGAATAAATACAAGTCATGAAGCGAAAGCAATAGGTTTACACCTGGGAATATTTGGCCAAATGTGCTGATTTTCAATGGAGGTTAGACACATGAACAGCAGCCATTTTTGATCAATTTCAAACGTAGGTTAAATTTCTTTCCTTGTAGCAAATTGGTAACATTAATTTGTAAATTATTTATAAATTAAACTAAATTAGTAATAAGTTAAAATTGTCATCGTCTTCAACTTCAAGATTAAGCAGTTGCAGACTTAAAATTAACTACTTTTTGCATTGGTCTTCAAATAGAGTAAATGGTAAATTATTTCTCTAAACATCTAATTACAACTCTTTATTTACTGAGAAAGGGCAATGTTATTGTATTATTGTGTTAGCCCCCATCAGTCTAGTTCTTAGGGACATTGAGTTTCAGCAGAAACTCCATTCCTTCTTTACATTGATAGAAACAATTATTTGTGGTCATCATTTGTGGAGAAAAAGGTTTGCCGTTGGAGGTTCATAATAAGTCCACCTGGGCTTACACTGTAAAGCTACCCTGCTATTTATTTAGTTCCACATACACTACACCTTTTATCCGTCCATCCATCTTCTTCCATTTATCTGGGGCCGTGTCACAGCGGCAGCAGTCTAAGCAGGAAGCATCCAGAACAGATGCCTGAGCCACCTCAGCTGGCTCCTCACGATGTGGAGGAGCAGCGACTCTACTCCGAGCTCCTCCCGTGTGACCGAGCTCCTCACCCTATCTCTAAGGGGGCGCACAGCCACCCTGCGGAGGAAACTCATTTCGGCTGCTTGTATCCAGGATCTTGTCCTTTCAGCCACCCTTTTCCGGTCAAGAACCATGGCCTCGAACTTGGAGGTGCTGATTCTCATCCTAGCCGCTTCACACTCTGCTGCAAACTATCCCAGTGTACACTGAAGGTCCTGGCTTGATGAAGCCAACAGGACAACATCATATGCAAAAAGCAGAGATGAAATCCTGTGGTTTCCAAAACTATACCTTTTACTTACCTTAAAATGTGCATAGCTCTATATGCTCCACACTGTACTTTCAAATATTAGTAGCCTATATTTCTCTCTTCTATCCAACTGTCTATAGTAAACATGTGCTACAGCACCCATAAAATCAACTGAAGTGTACAGATGTTTTAACTTGTGTTAAAGCATTGTTATCTGGTCAGAATATGTTCATGTTTTAGTTTTTTCTATGTAATACATTTTCAAAGACAAAAATGAATGGCTGTTTAATCAGGCAGCAAAAGGGGAAATATCTGTGTAAACAATGATCAGGCTAAAAAGATACAATTAGGGTACAATTTTATAGCATCAATGTTAATAGTGAGCTCATAGTATAATAGATTAGACACATGTAGTCAATCACCTGTGCATCTTTGTAAATCTAGGCGCTGCTTTAGCTGGGGCGCTAACTGGGTCAGGAGCGCCAAGAATTGAAGGCAATGTGAGATTCAGCCGCTCACCAGAGTTCTCAGTTTTTTTCCATTGGCACCAAGCGAAAGGAACAACTGACTCAGTCCCTTAAATTTTAATTCACTCAAACTCCTAGCCCCTTTCCCTGACTTTTCTTCATGGCGCTAATGTCTTTACCTTCTCCAAAGCAAACTACACATCAGATCATCTTCCAGTCGACCCAGAGCCTGGCATTTTGTCCTTTGACGCCTTTGAGTCCCAGAGTTTAAAGTTTCTAAAGAGAGAAAGTAGAGAAAGTAGAGTTATTGCTGTTCAAATATTTTATTAGGTTGACACTTTTGGTAGCAATGCTAATTCCATTCCCATATAACCAAACTTGGTCACATTTCCTTTGCTTTCTGTTTTGTCTAAATATGGTCAGTCAAAGATAATGCCATCTTAGGTTAGGTGTAAACATTCTTCCTCCTCTCTAGTTTTTAGAAGTCTTGAGGAACTTGTGGTTGGGTATTTTTTGGTGCGTCCAGAAAACAACTCATTCTCTTGTGATTGTCTACGTTAGTGTGACCTAAAGTGGAAGTAGCACATCTTATGTGTCATCACACTATGTTTAACCAACCACCCACAATCATGAATTATATTTTTATATATAGTTGTTCTCCATCCATCTTCTTCCGCTTTATCCGGGGCCCGGGTCGCGGAGGCAGCAGTCTAAGCAGGGACACCCAGACATCCCTCTCCCCGGACACTTCCTCCAGCTCCTCAGGAGGAACCCCAAGGCGTTCCCAGGCCAGCCGAGAGACATAGTCCCTCCAGCGTGTCCTAGGTCTTCCCCGGGGCCTCCTCCCGGTGGGACATGCCCGGAACACCTCCCCAGGGAGGCGTCCAGGAGGCATCCGGAACAGATGCCCGAGCCACCTCAGCTGGCTCCTCTCGATGTGGAGGAGCAGCGGCTCTACTCCGAGCTCCTCCCGGGTAACTGAGCTCCTCACCCTATCTCTAAGGGAGCGCCCAGCCACCCTGCGGAGGAAACTCATTTCGGCCGCTTGTATCGTTGTTCTCTTTTTTTTTTTCTTTCTTGCAGCTGAATGTCCATTGATTGCTTGCAGCACCTTCTTTACACCTAGAATACACATTTAGAATAGGATTGGCTCCAAAACAGTTTTATTGTTGCAGCCATTTAACTCCTTTCTATGGGATAATGTAGACAACAGAGAGCCAATATGAACAATGCAACTATTGTACTGCACTGAAACTCATAAGCAACACAGTGGTTGTTTTGCTGTGGCACATGTAGTTGGTAACAAATTATTGCCATAAAGATGGATGATATTCAGTATGTAATAACTCGTTTAGACAACAACTGGCATAAGATGTGTTCACATTAGGATGTACTGTTGTGTGGGTTGTGTGTTTTGTTTAAACAAGATACTGTAATTAAGATATACATTTACTCATGTCATTATTATTAATTATTAGACTAAAAAATGCTAAATATTAATCTTCAGTGCTAGATTTAAATGATACAATGGTGGAAGTACGCAGATTTTGTACTGTTACTTCAAAAGGATATTATTGACATTGAAGTAAAAGTAGTCAAAGATTGAGTATATAAAATAGGAGTGATTGAATGTAAAGTTTAGTAAAAATTACATTTGAAAGTTTTTTGAAACTGCATAGTAAAATTTACTATTGCCACTACTATACTCTTACACAATGCAAATCTGTGAAATCAAACTTAGGACCCTCTTGTTGTGACATTAGTGTGGTACCAAATTTTACTTCAAGTTAAAATCAAAGTACTGTATGTTTAAGAAAATGCACTCAGAAAGTACATTTGCTTTAACTGCTTTTGCTGTTACAAATGTACCTCAACAGTTACTTCTCACTTCTGCAAAAGTACCTATGTTATCTTCATCTATGTATCGCTGTATGGCAATGTAAGGTCACAGTGAGGTCAGCGAATCCATATAGCTTCACCAGATTTACCCCTCGCTGCTCAGACCACATGTCACTCCAGTCACACTGCACTGAGCCTGGGGTGTGTTTACCAAACTAGCCGCCAGCCTTTTGACCACACAAACTACCTTAGCCACCCCATGGCCAACAATACCAGCCATGTACAACCCTCAATAAATAGGAGCTTTGATGGAGGCTGCTGGGAGTTCCAGGGAGGAGGGGTGCATGCTGGGATATCTGGCGTCCAAAACGGAGGTGGTGGTGTGTTTTTATAGAAGCAGACTGGAGCCATGGGGCACACTAGCAGTAGTCAGTAAACGCAGATGAGAAATTAATGTAGTAGATGTTAGTGGTAGATTGACTCCAAGTAAATCATAGACATTAAACTAACTGGACACTAAAAAGTTGTAGAACCAGAGAGTGAAATGTTCAGGTATAGAGAGGAAGAAAGGCAATAGTTGTTATAAGTGATCCTTGTTCTTCGGCCTCTGTGGCCACCACGTGTTTAACAGTCGCGGTGTGTGAGACATACAGCCAGATATAGTTCTGCCCAAAAACTACATTTCCATTCCTCCCCCTGCTTTGCTTTACCAGACACTGAAGTTTTAAGAGGAAACCTGCAGCTCAATAGTAAAATTGGAAAAAATAGTAACATCATAACTTTGCCCTTTGTATTGGGTCAGGCAAAACCTGAACATACCAAGTTACAAAACAATGATAGACAATTACTTATAAGCAAGTTAAAATAACAGGTTAATTGTGACTCATTGGCGATTTTATCACTCCATCCTTTCAGTGATGCTAAAAGAGAAAGGAAGTTGGTGGTTGTCACACATAATGTCAAATGTTATTATTAAACTCAATTCTATTCTTATTCTATACAAGACTACTTCCACATCATATAACAATTGCATGTCAGTTGAGCATTGCTTAATAGAAAATTGTGGTAGTTATATCCATGTAAATATTTCTCTGTATGTTTTTCAATGAAGTTGATTAATTTGTTCAAATTAATAGATTAAAAAAAACTTAATTGCATAAAAAGGCTTCTTAATTAAAATACCATGGTTCAATCTTATGCTGATTGGCTATTTTTACCTTAGCCCTGCTTGTGAAATGAACTGGAAACTAAAAAAGAAAAAGTGATTTATTTTATACTATAACAGTAGCTCTAAAATGAACCTGCAGTAGTAGCAATATATGCTACTGTTAAAGGTTAATCACAAGTAAACTTTATGTTATAGCCTCTATAGCTACAATATTTGGTTAAACCAGTCAGCCCACACCCATGTCTAACGATTTCATTGACCTGGCTCAGCACTCATTTTTAATATACCAACTTAGGTTTACAGTAGTGTATATAATGTGGTAATATGTGTTTTAAGACATGCTAAACCTGTCTTTAACAGTGTGTGGAGTCCTGGACCACCAGCAGCTGACACTGGAAAGAATAGGCTAGCTTTTCATGTGTTAAGATAAATAGACTACTGGTGGTTTTGGTTTACAAGGACAGACACAGGCAACACAACTTGAAGTTTTAAGCTTTGAGAATCCTAAATGTTGCTTAAAGTGTTTCTTTTTCCAGCATTAGAAAGTTGTCTTTGGCTGCATTTGTCTAGACAGCACTCTGGGTCAGCGTGACTAAAATGACATCAGTGCTTGTAGCATATGTGTTTTATTTGGCTTTCAGTTCCTCCCTCATCCTTCTTGTGACCCCACAACAAAGTTTTCTGTTGCAAGTTCAGCATAAATACAGAGACGAATAAGCAGTTAGTGTTGTTTTTAAGACTTTGTAAAAAGGATACTTCACTGAGCAATGGCTGGCGCTGTAGGATTTGAAGTGATGCTATTGCTGGTTGAAATCAGTCTGGCACTCGCACCCTTTGTCCTACCAGTCATGAAATCTGTGTAACACATCTGAGCCCAGAGACACAAGTCCAAACAAGAGCTGAGTGTAGACAAGCACACAGGTTTGCACAAGCACCCAATCTCTTTAGTGTTGACTAAGGAGTTTTAGGTATTTTTGTGTTTACTGCCTGTTTCACTGTGGGCAACTAGATCACACCCAGTTACAAATGAGTGTTCATGAGAACCATCCAGAACAAACATAAAAAAATCATAACCTTACCAGTGTATGTATTAACAGTGCATGATTCTGCTGGTTTTGAAAATAACAAAGCTATTTCTATCTGTCTTTTCTAGGCTTGGCTGCAGCAGTATGGCTACCTGCCTCCAGGTGATGTCAGAGCACAGGCGATCCGCTCTCCAAAGTCAATCGAGGCAGCAATATCAGCCATGCAGAGGTTTTACGGCTTGACTGTGACTGGAAACATAGATGCGAACACATTACAGTGAGTCACAAATATGGCTTGATATTAATACAAACAGGGTTTTATGTGGGTGCCATGGTTCTTAAACTTTGTTGTTTATCTGCCAGAGCGATGAGCCGACCAAGATGTGGCGTCCCAGACAAGTTTGGCCCTGAATTGAAAACCAATTTGAGGAGAAAGAGATATGCTGTACAGGGGTTGAAATGGGAGAAATCAGAAATCACTTTCAGGTTAGGAAATGCACACTCTTTTACATTACATTTTTAAGTAAATTAAGTAATAGAGTGACAAGAGAATAACAGTACAGTAATAGTATAGTTAGCTAATGCACATTAAAAAAATACAACCAAAACAATAGAGTGAAATTTGAATCTCATTATTTGACTATGATTTTTCTTCCTCGGATACATTATCTTTTACTTTTCATTGCCCACAGCATACAGAACTACACTCCAAAAGTCGGCGAACGTGCTACATATGAAGCCATCCGAAGAGCCTTCAGAGTGTGGGAGAGTGCCATCCCACTCACCTTTAGAGAGATCCCCTATAGCCAGATCAGAGACAAAGTGGACAAGTACGCAGACATCATGCTGTCATTTGCGGAGGGTTTCCATGGTGACAGCACGCCGTTCGATGGTGAGGGGGGCTTCTTGGCTCACGCTTACTTCCCTGGTAATGGTATCGGTGGAGACACGCACTTTGACCTCGCAGAGCCATGGACCACTGGCAGTGTCGACCAGGGAGGTAAGACAATTTATCCAAGGTTTGAGATATTTTTCCTAATGATACAAATTTCTGTCTGTGAATAGCTCCTAAAACAGTTTACTACTACAAATTATGGAAGGAAGACCAAAGAAAGGTGGCAAAACTCTGTATAGACAAAAATAGCTAATTTCCTTCATAACATTTCCATAAAACTTTAACTTAAAAGCTCCTGCTGTGTTAGCATTTGACCTTTAGATTTTATTTGACATTCTAACAGAGTTATACTTTTTACCACAGTGACTTTGCTCTTTCCACGAAGGTAATGATGTTTTCCTGGTTGCTGTCCATGAATTGGGTCATGCCCTTGGTCTGGAGCACTCTAACAACCCCTCGGCCATCATGGCGCCCTTTTACCAGTGGTTCGACACTGAAAACTTCCAGCTCCCAGATGATGACCGCAGAGGCATCCAGGCAATCTATGGTAAAGGCATAATTCAATTCATACAGGGCATTTGTTTAATGTTTTCTATATTATATATTATTTATTTTTCAACAGGAACTAAATCTGGGGCTCCTCCCCCACCACCCCGTCCCACAAAGGCATCCAATCCTAGCAAACCGGACAACAGCCCTGACATTTGTGAGGGGCACTTTGACACTATCGCCATCTTGAGAGGGGAGAAGTTTGTATTTAAGGTTCTAACATCTAAATCTTGTGGACAACTCAAATGCAACTAAGACAAAAATAGAAAGAAAAAACTGTTTTCTAATGACTTTTTTTTTTTTTTTGTAGGATAAATTGTTTTGGCGTATCCGTAACAACAAGGTCCTGCCAGGCTACCCCATGCCCATTGGCCATTTCTGGAGAGGCCTGCCATCGGGAATCAATGCAGCTTATGAGCGGGATGATGGGAAATTTGTTTTCTTCAAGGGTAGGCTCCGTTTGATTGAAACCAGATTCAGGACATTGCATCATCACAGCTGTAGAGCGATGAGCGATGTCTGCTCACTATAAAAGACTGGGCTTTTATTTTTTTCTGCTTCTAATATTTTCTTCCCTCACGTGCAGGTGATAAATACTGGGTTTACAGTGAGTCAGCCATGGATAAGGAGTCTCCAAAAAGTCTGAGGGACCTGGGAACTGGTTTGCCCAAAGACAAGATCGATGCCGCTCTCTTCTACACACCAACAGGACAGACATACTTCTTCAGAGGCAACAAGTGAGTACATAGGATTTCTGTCCTACTAAATAATACATATTTTATTATTTTTTAACAAATAAAAAAACAGCACAGCAAGCATGCAAGGCCATCAGGCAGGTGATTCAGCAAAGGCTGCGTTAACATAACCACCAAAATCACCCCGCAAAGACCCTTTGTAGACAGACCAGAAAGAAAAAGCTCAGTATTAAATGGGATCTAAAATCTAGCATCTAAAAGACATTGGTAGATAATGTTGCAATCTGTGTAATATTCTGTACTGATTCTCCTGATGTCTGTTAACATGCCAAAATCCTAAAAAGTTTGTTTAATTTACATTAAGGCCATGTCCAACTATAATCAGACAATACCAGTTAATGGACTAATTTAGCCTAGCCTGGATAATCTTTTTATGAGGGGGAAAAAACGTTAGCATAGTCCTATGTTGTGATGTTAAATTTTATGTTTCTTTGCAGGTACTACCGTTTCAGCGAGCAGACTCGCACTGTGGACAATGGTTATCCAAAACCTATCAGCACATGGAGTGGAGCACCAGACAACATCAAAGCAGCTATCATGAGTGAAGATGGATGTAAGTTATACACTCATAGTAATATTAGGGCAAAAAACAGATCTGTCAAACTAACCAACACAAACTTCCCCTGTTTTTTCAGCCTACACATATTTCTACAAAGCCAACAAATACTGGAAGTTTAACAACCAGTATATGAAGGTGGAGTCAGGTTACCCCAAGTCTGTGCTCAGTGACTGGATGGGATGCGACAGCGAGGAGCCTAAAAGGGGCAGAGATGAGGAAGTGATCATCATTGAAGTAGACGAATCACAGAGTGGGGCAGGGCCAGTGGCAGTGGTCATCCCGCTCCTCCTTTTGGTGCTGGTAGTGTTCACCCTGGGTGCACTTTTGGTCTTCAGAAAGTATGGCACGCCTCGAAGCCTGCTCTATTTCCAGAGATCCCTCCTGGACAAAGTTTAGGGAATAAAAGGGTAAATTTTATGAATGACAGACTGCGACAGAGGGACGGACAGAGACTAGAAGACATGTTTGAGAATAAAGCAGCAGGAAATGAGAGACTATAGAACTGGTAATGAATGTTTTAAGATTTGGTGGTTTGTATATGCCACAAAAGTGCAAAAAGTCCTAGGAACTGAATCAGGAAAATGTGTATTTGTATGTTAAATATTTTATGTGTACTGTCCAGATGTTACTCCAGCGATCACCTCTATCATGAACCAGGTTTTAAGAAATGTTTCTCAGCTTTAACTGGACGACTCCAGCTGAACTGCTGTCTGATATTTGACTAAAATACTTTTCCTCTTGGTGTTTTACTTTGAAATTTTATACACTGCCATGATATTTGTCCAAGAATCCATGTATTATTTTGGCATGTATTTTTCTACCACTATATGAGGTCAGTTGTTAAACAAAGCCAGTTAGATTTACTTCTATGACCGTGAGGTAGCACATTTTACATTCCAATTATTGGCTTTTGTCCCTAAATTATAAGCACAACAGTCTAATGCCAGTTTGCAAAACAATAGCAATTAACACATAACAGGTCTGTGAAAAAACTAACCATATTTTTTATATTATGTACTTTGATATCTGCACATTGCAACAAAATGCACAATGTAAGACCAACTTATTTCAGTGTAAGCAGTCAGATGGGAAAAATAACTTCTGAAACTTGATGTTTTAGATCAGATTTATGTCAGTAACCAAAACAAACATAGCTGCTTTCTAATGTGTGAAAAAGCGGTACAGATTTCCAACAATTTTGGTGCAATTTTTTTATTATTATTGTTAACTGTTTTGGGATGTTTTGTTATTATAAGTATGGTTATTGTTATTATTGTTCTCCTAGTAAAGTTTTTTTTGTTTGTGTACATTGTCATTGGGAGTCCTGCTGGACAGAGGCATGAGGTGACAATGGTGAAATGAATCCCAGTTTACATTCAGCACATTCATTCATAGTGAATTAGATCCAATCCGTGGGAAATATGACGTCAACAAACAATAATAATATTATTTATGAACTATGAACAAAGATGGTGCTTATTGCTTTCTTCTCTTTTTTTTACACAAATCAATTAGAAGTGGTTTTAACAATGATAATGGTAATGATATTTATAATGATGATCAAGAAAATGAAAGACATTTTTGCTTCTGTTTTCACTTTTGCATTTCATCGAATAAAGTGAAATTAAAGTATTTTCTACAAACAAATTCCTTTGTGTGTTGACATGACTAACACAAATATGCAACAAGTGATGCATATCAAATCAATGTGTCACTTAGGTCAAGCAAATCCACTAGATCATCAAATATTTCTGTTTTCATTAAACCTTATACCTAAAAACAGAAGCAGAAACTATTACCGCAACTTTTCCCAGTCACTGATATACTCTGTATATAATCTGTATATAATCTGTAATCCGAAACTGAAACCTGTGCCCACAACAGTTCATCATCAGTGCCAATTGGGCAACACAAATTTGTTTTAAACTCAAAATCTGTTGCTTAACAATTAGATTTCTACACAGTTGTACATAAATAACTCCCTAATCAACCTAGATTCAAATTAGGAATCTTCTAGTTCTGGGGTAAATGCTTCCCAATGAGCAACAAAGCCTTTACATACAGTGGGGCAAAAAAGTATTTAGTCAGCCACCAATTGTGCAAGTTCTCCCACTTAAAAATATGAGAGAGGCCTGTAATTTTCATCATAGGTATACCTCAACTATGAGAGACAAAATGAGAAAGAAAAATCCAGAAAATCACATTGTCTGATTTTTAAAGAATTTATTTGCAAATTTTGGTGGAAAATAAGTATTTGGTCACCTACAAACGAGCAAGATTTCTGGCCCTCACAGAGCTGTAACTTCTTCTGTAAGAGGCTCCTCTGTCCTCCACTCGTTACCTGTATTAATGGCACCTGTTTGAACTGGTTATCTATATAAAAGACACCTGTCCACAACCTCAAACAGTCCCACTCCAAACTCCACTATGGCCAAGACCAAAGAGCTGTCAAAGGACACCAGAAACAAAATTGTAGACCTGCACCAGGCTGGGAAGACTCAATCTGCAATAGGTAAACAGCTTGGTGTGAAGAAATCAACTGTGGGAGCAATTATTAGGAAATGGAAGACATACAAGACCACTGATAATCTCCCTCGATCTGGGGCTCCCTGCAAGGTCTCACCCCGTGGGGTCAAAATGATCACAAGAACGGTGAGCAAAAATCCCAGAACCACACGGGGGATCTAGTGAATGACCTGCAGAGAGCTGGGACCAAAGTAACAAAGGCTACCATCAGTAACACACTACGCCGCCAGGGACTCAAATCCTGCAGTGCCAGACGTGTCCCCCTGCTAAAGCCAGTACATGTGCAGGCCCGTCTGAAGTTTGCTAGAGAGCATTTGGATGATCCAGAAGAGGATTGGGAGAATGTCATATGGTCAGATGAAACCAAAATAGAACTTTTTGGTAAAAACTCTACTCGTTGTGTTTGGAGGAGAAAGAATGCTGAGTTGCATCCAAAGAACACCATACCTACTGTAAAGCATGGGGGTGGGAACATCATGCTTTGGGGCTGTTTTTCAGCAAAGGGACCAGGACGACTGATCCGTGTAAAGGAAAGAATGAATGGGGCCATGTATTGTCAGATTTTGAGTGAAAACCTCCTTCCATCAGCAAGGGCATTGAAGATGAAACGTGGCTGGGTCTTTCAGCATGACAATGATCCCAAACACACTGCCCGGGTAACGAAGGAGTGGCCTCGTAAGAAGCATTTCAAGGTCCTGGAGTGGCCTAGCCAGTCTCCAGATCTCAACCCCATAGAAAATCTTTGGAGGGGGTTGAAAGTCCGTGTTGCCCAGCGACAGCCCCAAAACATCATTGCTCTAGAGGAGCTCTGCATGGAGGAATGGGCCAAAATACCAGCAACAGTTTGTGAAAACCTTGTGAAGACTTACAGAAAACATTTGACCTCTGTCATTGCCAACAAAGGGTATATAACAAAGTATTGAGATGAACTTTTGTTATTGACCAAATACTTATTTTCCACCATAATTTGCAAATAAATTCTTTAAAAATCAGACAATGTGAGTTTCTGGATTTTTTATTTATTTTTTTTCTCATTTTGTCTCTCATAGTTGAGGTATACCTATGGTGAAAATTACAGTCCTCTCATCTTTTTAAGTGGGAGAACTTGCACAATTGGTGGCTGACTAAATACTTTTTGCCCCACTGTACCACAATAGTAAAGAATGCACTAAAACTATTTTTTTCCTTTACTGACCCCATGCTGCAAGAGCTGAGTTTGTATAATTTGGGCCCTATCCCACAATTGTATATTATCCTTTGTCTTTAACCCAAACTGCTCCAGATTTCTTTCTTGGCCCATTACTGACCTTTCCCAAAAATGTAATCCAAAACAATTAGGCTACTTTTTGTAATATGTTGCCAGCAGTCTAACAGACCAAGCATGACAAAAACACAGACTTTTTGCTGGAGGTAATAACTTGTTAAAAGACATTAGAAGCAGAATTTTATGGAATATTTATTTATCTTTAAAAGTAAAATCCAGGTTAACTCAGGCTTTTGAATAAAATAGAGATTTTCATTATATGTATGTTATATTATCCTTTACTCTGTGAGTTGTGTTGTCAGAAAGCAATGCACTCAAAAACATTATTCCAATAGGAATGAGAGTCTTTTATAAGCTACTTTTACTGACTTTTACTCACTTTGCACCTAAACATCCCATCACCTCCTCTTATCCTTGGAGTTTTTAAACATCCACAGATGCAGACAGAGATCTCTCGATACAGTTACACTGCTGTTTGTTTTGGCCGTGGTGCCAGCAGTCATGTGTCGAGGAACGGGGCGGAAAAAATGATGAAATGCATGCATTTTTCAGAGAAATTGTTTCCAAGTCAGCATCTGGATTTCTTAAAACATCTCATCTTCTGAGGCCTGCTGTGTGCATACTGTATGTGCTTATAGAAGAATGAAAAAACATTGCACTCTGGCTCTCAGCTGTAAAAATTTATAGCCAAAACGTGTGAAGAAAAATTGCACACTGAAGAGAAAACGTGAACAGAAACACAGAGGGAAGTGAGAAGGGCTACAGGGCTGCATTATGGACATCTGCACATTTCTGTATTTCCTTGCTTTCTGCAAAATCCTTCTCCTTACAATCCACTCCACCACAAGTATCTCTGGTCTGTTTTTGTATTTCTAGCCCTCTCTTTGTCCTTTAACCATTTACATTCTCTAAAGCCAGCCAAAAGAAATCCGAACAATATCTAATATCTATCTGAATATTTATCTGCCCTTTTTGTCAGACTTACTGTAAACAACGTGGCTAAACCACCAAGTATGAAGCAAACAACTGCAAACACAAAAATGGTTGTGGTTTAAGTGTGGTTCCAGCCGCTGATATTTTATGTGACTATAAGATGTGGTCATGTTATACTCGTGACCTTAGGCTGAGGTCACTGCACAGATTTGGTAAAACTTTGGTGAAAAAGTTGGGACAAAGTTGGGCTCATGGGGGATTTGCTGCTATAGTAACGGTCAGCTAAACTAATCATTGGCAGAAGAAAACTGAGCTCATAATTTGTGGTTTAATAAAGAGAGTGGACTGTTGGCTTTGATGGAGCTTTTCAAACTCACTCTCTTTTAAGTTTTGTTACAAGAAGTTCTATACAAATACAGTTAGTTTTGTTTAGGTTCAGTTTTCACACCTACAGCACCTACAATAGCCCTGCAGGGACGTTCTGTTACCTGAAAAAAACACATGGAAAATAAGTTAGTTCACTTTCAAACGTTAGAAACAAAATCAGTTTAATTTGTCCTAAGCCATTATATGTTGTACAAGCTTTTCATTTTTAAAAGTGAAAAGATGAAGAATGTATTTCTCCAGCTGGTGGTGACCACACATTTGAGTGGGCATTTTTCACCACAACAAACACCTGCTTGATCTTTCACCACATGCACAAAATATGTTCATCTCCACACACAATGCTCAAAGTAACCAAATCAACATTTTAATCTTATCCTAGCCACATCTGTTCTTCCACTCTCCTCCTACTGGCTCCTTCTGTCACCTGGACTTTACATTTGTCTGAGTGAATCTCTCTTAGGTGCAGTAACCATTTGGAGCGATCCATCTTTTTAGAAAAACATCAACAGCGGAGACACAGCTGAGCCATGCCTCACAATGTAAGTGTTAATCGGATTTTCAGAGTCCATAATTAACAATATAAGGAACTACTAGTATTTTTTGAGGGATAGCAACAGTATCCAGAAGTTGCTCTATGAAGTGAAATGGATGCTATGTCGGCATCCCACTTTTCCTTTCACCTCTTTCTTCATCAGCCATTTTATTGCTGAACTTGGGCCGGGCTGGAACCACTATCCAGGCTCAGCACTCCTTCCCAATGCCAGGCAGGAAGTGGCTGGGGCAGCTGCTTGCAATTCAACCTGAGACTTTGTTTGGGTGACCTACATTATGGCACCATTTATTTTCTACTGTAAATGGGAACTTTTCATGTAAGAAGCAAATATAGTTGTTCTTGTACCAAAGAAAAACAAGCATTAGAAATAAATATTAGTGTACTGTACGGAGCTCTGAAGTCTCCTTACTTTTTATGCTGCTATTACAATATGAAAAAGATGGCCAACATTGTTTAGTACAGCACCTATTCAGCGCACTATTGCACAAACATTGGTCCAGAGTTTTTGCTGAACCAGGTCTGGTCAGGTTCTGTTAAGTTAATATCTTGAAATTAACAATAGTTGTCACTGCAAAACTCCAATTCAAAACAGTAACTGAACAAAAAGTAATGAAGCCATAATTGACTTTGCCAGAGATTATGTTTTTGCCAGCACCGGTTGATGGATCCAAGAATTTTTAAGCCAAATATCTGCCAAATATACTTACCACAAGGGACAAAATGATTAGATTTAGAGGATTGTTTACCATTGTGAGATACAAGTGTGTGGTTAAATGGACAGACCCCTGAACCAGAAGATTTCCAGTTTAAGTCCAGGTCTGGGCATTATGTCTTTGTCATTTGACAGTGACCCATTTTTGAAGCACATTCATTCTCTTTTCCCATGCAAATTTAGTCTGTTTAATTGGGTCCAACATGCTACCCAGCAAGCCCCATGCATGCTCAGGAAAGGCGGGGGTGCGTTTAGGTCAGGATGCAGTCTTTTAAAACGACTTGCTGAATCAGACTCTCCACAGACCCCCCTGGACTCTGTGCCAGGATGCTGCCCATCGCCCTGCACCCCACCAACCCCCTCCCACATGGATCACATTGCTAGGAACCTCTCCTCTCCAGAGTCTGGCAAGTGGGTAAAAACCTACACTGGATAATCCTCAGAGGTTCTGTAGTTTCGTTGCTGACCTCACCTAACTCAAAAACGCTCTCGCTTTTTACCAGGCTTCTATCCGCCATAGCTGACTCCTGCACAATAAGCAACATCTGGATCTCATTTCCCCAAAACCAAAACAACACGAGGAGCAGAGGAGTAGGAGGGGAGAGAGGATGGGAGGAGTGAGGACAAAGAAAGATATTTACAGAAAGCAGATTGCAGATGGCAGATGGAGGGATGTAGATTTCAGGTGCTCTACAGAGATGGATCAAAGGAAGATCTGGCCTAAAGTAAGAATGATCACACTTCCATCGCTGCATCATTAGAGGACATTGCAGAGATAGTGTCCAATTTAAATGCTCATATCAAATGACTTCACATGAACTGCCAACACTGTCAGCATCATTAAAATGCCCACCAATGTCTGTCATTTTTAAGAAGGCTAGAGAGGGCTGTAGTTGGTTCTCAGATCCTAATAGTTTTTATTTGTATGTGGTGGAAAATCATCCATCACACCCCTTTCCTCAGTCAGAAGGGTATCTCAAAATTGGAACAACAAAGCTAAAAAGGTACTGCAGATGTTCATGGGGTCTAAAAAATTACAAATTGAGTAGTTGCAATCTGTGCTACTGATATTCGATGTGTGAATGTGTCCAGAGACATCCGATCTGAGGACATGTTGTCACAGTGAAGATGCAAAGGGTTATGGCTATGTGTTGTTCAGCTAAAGCACATTTTGTAGGAGCATCACTTTAAATTTAACCTCTTAATTATGCAGGTATTTATCAGGATTGTGTAAGTGGGGCCATGCACATAATATGAGATTATCACAGAAGCATTTTAAACTAGGGAGAGTCATTTTAAAAATTAAAAAAAAGACGATGTACCACAGATTTCTTATATATCCAGCTATAAGTTACTGGATGTATAAGAAAAGTAGGTTGAGCTGGCCAAATTAATTCTGAGTCTATTCTGCCATTATGTCTCTGGCCACAAGGCGGTTTGAAAAGGTCTGAAATGCATACTGAACAACAACTTATATTTCTAATACATTCATATAATATAATAAGTGCAACTTGTTCAAACCCTGTACCTCCCTTTCTATAAAGACATTTTTTTCTGTTCTCCACCGCATGCTTACTACCCACCATTGCGCTCTTACTAGACTTTTTTTATACTTTAACACCTGCAGTTTGTTCAGTGTCGACCTACACCCCGTTAACACAATAAACATTCGGGTCTTAACGCTGTAAAAAGACAAAGAATGGGGTGAGAGAGGAAAAAAAACAAAAAAAAAACTCCCACAGCAAAGAATCTGCAACTCAGCGGCTAGTGGCCCTAATTACAGTGAGGCTTTGCTGAAGTCTGCAACAAGACCCAGGGCACATGGAGGTGGAGTAAAAGACAAGGCAGAAAGACTTGAGAAAGCCGAGATCAAAAAGGGAGTGTTACCTCATATCATAAGTAGTCTGTTTAAAAGTCAGAATGACACTAATGAAGGCTGAATTCTCAGAAGTACAGCTCATTCACTTCTCCACAAACTGTAACAATTTTATATAACTATATCATAAAGGATAAGAAGGATATTTTAAGATAGGGATGTTAATAATTCACATCATAAGGTATTAAAATAGACATAAATATAAAAAGCTGAAGAAATAGAGAATTACACTGCTTGTTTACCCTTCTACTTAATCCAATTACTCAGAAAATAGCATTCATGCAATGGTAGAGGCTGTTGTCCCTTTGTAAGTTGGGTTTGATTAGCTTCTGCTCTCTATTACTGATTTGGTTAAAGGATAAGTGCAATGAAATCAAAACGTGTGGGCCAAAATTGAATTAAGCTACATTTTACATTTACCGCCATCATCTTCTATTTGATTTGACTCTGCAACACCAAAAAGCTAGAGGTGGTCTCCACTGAAACACTTGTCATCAGTTTTGAGTAACATTATTTCACTACAGCAAACCACGACTCCTCACACACACACACAAACAACCAGGACCTGAATCAGGGCTACTTTATGTTGACCAGCTCCTCCCTTCCTCTGCTTACTCAACACCACTTCTCTGCAAGAAACCAGACAAAATGGCGTTTGGGCCTCAGAGACACCTCAGCTGTAGAAATGCTGCATCCTAGTGGAAGCAGAGAGATAGTGACTGAGTAATATTAATGCAGGAAACCATGTCTACAATGTATATATTGCTTATATTATCTATAATACAACAAACTTACTGAATTGCAAAGTTAGTATTTCATATTTTGACTTTGCATATCAAATTGGTCAAGTTGACGAATGAAAACGTTAATACAAGAAAACATGTAACCTAATAGATATTTTCCTGTAATAACGAGTGCTTTTCAATGATAATGATAATTTAATAAATACTTAGCATTATGCAGGGACAAATAAAATTACGTTACCTTCACAATTAAATAATATACACAGTTACCAACCCTTCTTTGTCAGGCGTCTTCCTTTTTTCAATTTCGTTCTACCAAGATGGACAATGAGAAATGAGAAACACCCCTTACAACAAGCATTTTCATTCATCAACTTGAACAAGTTCAAATGAATTATACTTTATACACAGACCCAAATTATGCATACCAAGAACAAAAGTAAGCATCTTTAAATTATTCTCAAAGCCTGCTGTACAAATTATAAACAGATTTATTTCAACATTTAATTTACAAAACAGCCACATGCCACATGCTAACAAAGCATACACTGATCTAACTCTTTGGGTCTTTCTTCATTAAGAGTTTTCCTTTTGGCTTCAATAATAAAGATTTCCTGTGCTCTTCCAGCTGTTTGGCCTCTTCTTGTCTCTGGGCCCATGCCTCTATTCCTCTGTCCACCTCTGAGCTCAGCATCACAATACGTCTCTGGGAAAAAAAAACAGAAAAAATGACTGTAATACAGCAAACAACAGTAGAACAATGTATACCAACGTATAACTTACTGCTAGGTTTTCCCTCTCTTGTCTTCTCTTTAGATGACCTTTTAGTGGAGGGGCTGGTCTCCCATCTGTGCACAAACACATACATGACATAAGACTTACACACAAAAAGGTTTCAGTCTTGTAATCTAAAATAACACAAAATGTAAGTGTACTAAACATTTTACTTTCACTGTGGACAAAGTGCAAATAACAGGGGACAGTTATTACCAGCAAAAGACCAGTCTGGAAGGTCTGTAAGCGGTCCAAATTCAGAGCCAGTGCGGGAAAGTCCATTTCTAAAATGAATCAAAGACAACTACCTCAATTACGTCTAATAATATTTGTAATGTTTTCAGGTAGAGGTAATTATCTAATAAATGCATTGACATGAAATAAATATCAATAGACAAGCTGATGTTATACATCCATATTAAATGAATATAACTGTTTAGTATTACTATATCAGGTATAAACACTTAAATTACTATGAACTTACTCTTTCCTCCATTTCTGCCCAGCTTGAACTGTACATGTTGTGTTCAAATACCTCCTGCTGTGCCTCAGTACTAAGAAAAACACACTTATCATTGTAATAACTTCCAACCAAAATGCATCATCTATCGTACGCACATAACAATGCGCAGTAAAAAAAACTAAAAAAACGTATTCCATCAGAACGTGTTTACATGTCATTAATGTTACATGCTGTTAGCATCACTGTTAGCCGTTAGCAATTTAATGAATATAATCCAGAACTCAAACGATTTGGCGATTACAAAGACAGACAGTAAATATATATAAATATATTGCCAACATTAAAAACCTCACATAGGAAGTGAAGAAAAGGGCACATACAACAGTTTAGTGGATCACCTCTGTCTCACCTGAAAAGCACAGAGTCCTGAAGGAAGCCGCCATGATGGCTGTACTGCTAGAGTCTGTCCAGCAGAGGGAGCTAAACATATGCAAAAAATTATTTTCTCCCAATTTCACCAAAAAGTCAAATGAATGAATCTAACCAACAGGCCTTCTTTATCCGCTTTTCTATTGTAATCCGGGAAACCCAATTGGTAAAGTTAATAAAATGTAACTACTGTTCAGTAGATGGATGTAAAGTTGGTAAAATGTAATTTACTATAATGCAGCAGCAGCCTTTAAGTTTTATAGTGTTCTATAGGATAGCTTTAAGACTGAACCGAAAACAGCTTAGATGAAAATACATTATAGTCCGTTTAGGCTCTACTGCCCCCAATTAGGGTAAAAAAAAAAAAAAAAAAAGAAAAAGAAAAAAAAAGAAAAGTTTTACAATTTCCTTTTTGCATTTAAGCTCTCATTTGTATATGATAATACAACATAACTAAAACTGAATTGTTTGTCTGAATGAGACAATAAAATGCATATAGAAGAGCATAAGCTCGGTAATTTTTCAGGGCCCACAAATTCTTGACTGTCAGGTTACAGAAAATATGATTGCTTTACATGGCGTGGTGGTAAATAGACAGTCACATATGTCCACTATGGGCCATGGCTCCACTCCTCCTCGGTCTTCGGTTCACTGTTTCTGAAGGCTATGGAGTGCCGCGACACTAAGCCCAGAAGAATTTCTCTGTTGGCTTTTCGGACATGTTCCCACTCGCAGGCTGTGAGGTAAACGCCATGGTTTGCAGAGGCTGCGGCAGTGAGGGCTCACTGAACCGCAGGGCCTATGAAAGGCTCACAGGGCCATTCGGGGAGGAGGGGGCTTCAAGGCAGACAGAGGGCCCACGGGGCTAACCAAACAGACCTGTTGTAGGGCCCGTGTTTTATCAGTGGCTGCTGTGTTTTTTTGTGTAACCGTTAACTGCCATTAAACGGTCGGAGAAGGGGCCGACCAAAAGGCTGGTCAATCCTGTAGTAGTAATCTAGAAACAGTGCGGGATGTTTACTCTGCATCGTCCTTGGAGAACTCACACTCGCCGAAAAAATTCACCAGCCGCATCACATTAGTGTGTCTTTCCGCACATTCCACAGGCTGGTGGTACAATAAAGTAGTGCCGTTGCCTAAGCAACGCTTGGGCTGGTCTTTAAACAGCTCTGGATTAGTGATATACAGTACAAATCACAGTCACTTGTTTAATAAAAATGTCATTCTTTATTTAAGCAAAAGGAGCAACCCCTCGCAAACTGTAATTATGTTTTACAATTCAATAATTTTAATTAAATAACCTTTTGTCTTTTATTTTTAACTGCAGTTTATTGCAAGGTAGGAATACTAAGCCTATACTATAGCATATACTATAGCTTATATGATATTACCCCAGTACAACAGCTGCACCTTTGAACGTACAATGATAAAGTGCGAGACATTACATTTTAGAAAAAATATCTTAATTGAGAGCTATCATATGAGAGCATCTTATTATTTACATTGAACCAATGACATTGTTGCTTTGTTGCCCATCTTACCACAATTATTAAATAGCTATAAAACATCATGCACTTTAGCACAAGTTATCACAGGTTCCTATAATTAATTTTGAACAGGGCTGGTTTTGGCGGAGTGTGCACTGCGTATGAATGACGAAACAGAGCCATGGCTGGAGGGAAAGGTGTCCCGGCCGCCGCTCACGGATAAAGGATCAGAGATCAGTTGTCAAGGCAACGCCGAGGAAACGTGCGAAGAAACGGAAGTACTGTCAAAATTAAAGCGTTATTTTGCGTCCACAAATACGAAGTGCTGGACGGACAACAGTCAATAAAGAATACATCTATTGTCATTGTCGATGGGCTTGTCTATATGTACTCTTTCACGTATTTACTAAAAATGACATTTTTAGAGGTTGTCTGTTTATAGTTACTGTATACCAAAAATATGTCAAAAATGTTGTCCTTGGATACAATACTACACATACTTTTATATCATGAATATAATAAAAGTAAGTAAGAAAAAAACATGTGTCATTGACTTTCTGAAGGTTTAACTGTAGACTATAGCTAGGACTTTTCTGAAGTGGGAACTGTAGGCTATAGCTACGTTTTGAAAAACAGAAACCGGAAAACGGCATTTCTCAAAGCTTGCTTGACCTAAGTAGAAAGAGGGGGAGGTAAGTAATTATTTAGGGGGAAGAAAGAAAGAAACAAAGTTGTCGACCGTGCAAGGCACACGGGAGGGATTTTATTTATTTGAAGCGGCTCGTTTGGACCAAGACCGGTCTGCGGGAGGGAATTATAAGAAGCACTTTTTACATCGTCTTTCACTGTCTGCAAAACTTCTCTGCTACTGTTTGAACGAGTCCCAGAACAGGACAGGATTTGTGCTTTTGGAAAACGGGAATGAGCATACAACCAGACGAGTAGAGACTGACCAACGACTTCATTTTTCATTCAGTTAATATTAATAAGTATGTTAACATTTTCCAAACAAACTTGGCTCTGAGATGAAAGGCAGACGCGTGGTAAGGCAACTATTTGTACCCAAGCGAATTAATTTTCTTGTCTACACTGGACCCACATGAAGTAGTGATAGCTGGATCCTGCTGAAGCGAGCCGCTTTGTGTTTTTAAAGGACATTCAAACGTCGAGACACCCACGCCGCACTGGCTAACTTCCATATCAATCCAAGGAAACTTAAAATCACAACTCGGCCTAGAGAACTTTGTTAAAATGCAAACGTGGAGCCACACGAGGGCCCACAAAGGAAGCCCTCTACGACCATAGTGTCTCCGGTCTCTCCTGTTGCTTGAATGCACTGACTTGAACTGTTGTAAAGGTTTAATAATCCAATGGAGTCGTCCCCACAGTTTACCTGAGTCCGTGTGCTTTCCACATGAGGCCAACCAGATGAGTCAGAGGACTGGTCATGTATCCACCCTATACATGTCTCTGAAGTCTTATTTATCGTCTTTTGTATTTATTCTAAAAGTCCTTTTAGCTTTGAGCAACTTTCAAGGCCAGTTTTTACTGCTGTAGATTTTCCATATCTTTGTTTTTTTCTTATCCTCACACTGAATTTGAGTATAAATTAAAATAGAGCTGTAAGACTTATTTGTTAATATTTAGGGAACGTAAGGCATCATCATGGACAGACCAATAAGCAAGTTATTGGAGAAGTTGAAGCTAACGGACTCAGGCAGTGTGAAATTCAACAGTTCAAAGAAGAAACATGACTCGAGCAGCAACTCAAATAACAGTAATGCCAACTCTGCTTCGTCCACTGGCAGCACTCTGCCCCCAGCTCCCAGCACCTCACCCTCCAGACCGGGACAGTTCTCACTGCCCTCAGGAACCACCACTGACACATCTGTCCCAGTGAATGGCAGAATGGCCGGAGGAGGTGGGCCCGGAGCCGGGATGGGGCCCTCTCAGCTTCTGACGCCTCCACAGACCACTACAGCTGTAGCCACAGACACAGAGCAACCACTGCACCCCTCCACCCTGGCACCGGTAAGGCGTCGTTCCCCACAGCAGCGGGCGTCCTGTTACCTGGGTGAAGGTGTTGAGTCCCACCTGAGGCGTGAGTCGGGCCTGGGCCCTGAGTGTGACCTTGTGGGACCCTTTGGCTCCAAAGCATCACTCAGTCAAAGACGCTACTCTCTGGAACTTCAGCAGCTGGTCATGAGGCAGCAGTACCTGTCCCAACCACCACCATTGTCAGTGCCACCTTCGTACCCCTCCACCTCTGGGTACGGGTCATCCCCCAGGGGCCTAGGAGAGGCAGGATACCTCCCGGAGCCCGAGCGACACAAGCGCTTCTCGCTCCAAGAGGCACTGTTCTACAAAAGGCTGAGCACAGGCAGTGACCTATGGGAGAGCACCAGGCCTGCATCCTTGTCCCATCCACCACAGCGGCCGTCCGATGTGAGTGGAGGAGGTGTAGGAGGGGGCTTTTTCTATCCATCAGGACAAGCCCTCAGCCCCTACTCTTCTCTGAGTCTTCAGGAATCAGTGCTGGTCAGCCCCAGGTCCAGCTTTGCATCCAGCACGGCCAGCGGCGGTGGTGGGGGCAGCCCTATGGGCAGCCGCTGCAGCAGTAACCGCACCAGCGGCATTAGCCTAGGCTACGATACTCGCTACTCTGCATCTGGGGGGCCTACTCCACAGCAGCAATCCCTCTCTATACCCACCGGCTCGGTGTTTGGGTATGGACCACCAGGTCGGGCTGGGATGACTCCTGTAGAAGTTTGGAGTCAGTATCTGGAGGGAGGGGTGCACCCCAGCAGTCAGGACAGTCGACACTCATACCCCCCTGCTATAGGCAGTCCAGCCGCAGTGTGTTACCAGGTGGGCCCAGAGTGGTGGGATGAGCATCAGGCTGGGGCCCGGGGCAAAGAAGCAATTGGGGAGAAGACCCGCAACTCAGACCAGCCTGGGACCAGATACAAAGAAGAGCTGACCCGGCTCCTGCTTCAAGATGCAGTGCGGGAGGGGGAGGGGCTGCCAGACAGTCTGAAACTGAAGGAGCAATGTCCTCCTGCCATCTCCAAACCAAGCACAACGCTGGCCTCAACTGCAGGACCAGCCAAGGCCCAGGAAGACCCAGGCACCGCAGTGGCAAGAGAGGCGACAGAAAATCGACAAGAGTACTTTGGTGAGGCCTTGAGTAGCATTAGTGTTATAATTGAATATTTGGTTTTAGATCATTCTAAATTGTCTTAATTTCAGGACACTGGTGCCTCACCAACGTATTGGTAAAAGTCATTCCCCTCAAGTTTGCTGTGCTTTTATTTTAGACTTTAAACTAAATGTGCCTAGAGCAACACTAACATTAGGATTAGTGTGTTTGTGTGAATCAGATCTTCTATATAGGCTAACAGCCCTTATTAAGTAATTTTCCTATTTCAAGATAGTAGCGTCACTGTTTATGCACGGCATCCCATGCATTTCTAACACTGAACCAAGACTGCTGGGTGTGTTATTATTGTCCTCCTCTCTGCCTAGTGTTGGATCACAGGTTTCTCTCCAAATGAAAGGGTGTATTATGGCTAGATGCAAGGATGGATGAACAAATTAATAGTTGAAAGACTGTATGGATGGTTGGCTGGTGCCTTGGAACCTGCAGAGACATGCTGGGTCATAGCACGCATAAGCAAGCAAAAAGTGAAAAGAAAAATGCTTAGGTCTTGGAAACCATTCAGGATAAGTTCAAGTTAAAAGACTTCACATACACAGTACGCAGTTGCTCCTGCAGACTGGTAAAGTCAGGTAAAGGTGAATGTTCTCAGTTTGCCACATTAAGGAGTGCATATGGCTTTTTAAAAGCAAAATTCAGCTCAAACGCAAATTACATGGCTCCACATAAATGCCGCCTCAGCCTCGACTGTGAGTCACTGAAGATTAGTGATTGGCTGGTGTGTATTCTGTGATGTGTGTATATTGTTTCTTTGTGGCAGGGCGTGTTTCGGCGGAGTGACTTCAGGCCACAGTAACGCAGTGTGTCTGTGTATTTAAGTCTGTAATGCCGCTGCCTTGGCGTGTGCATGGGCGGTGTGTTGTAGCCTGTTTTTCTGCTCAGGTATGCGTGCCCGGAGGGGACATACAATACTGTACTCGGCTCTTTAAGCCATTAGGCACAAACGAGACGCTCTGAGCCATGAACAATGATGCTCCTGGTTCAAACCACACGTTTTTTACGTTGAAATTGGGGTAAAACTGCCAACTAAATTATTAAAGGTAAAAGTTGATGAGAAGTGGGCGCCTAACAAAAATATTATTCGTTCCATTTTAAAATATGTAAGACACCCCTTTACTTAAATTAGCTGTTGTAACATGGCCAATAAGGTGCACAAGTAAAAGGCATGTTTTGGGAAGCTCTAAAAAGTACAACTTATTCAGAACCAACTGTAAGTAGTTTGTAGTTTTAAAATGATGTAGTTGATGTTATTTGAAGAAGGGAGGTTTAGTCTACAATTCCTCTTGGTTTAAAACCCTAAAAAGTCCCTGGAAGTGGTCCCGGACAAGCCCATTCTTTCCAAGCCTTTATTCTATATGTAGCAGCTCCAACAGTATATTTAAGAACAACTGTGTTTGAGTCTTGTCTCTCTGGTTTTTGGCTGCATACTGAAGGGCACTGTCCGAGAGCCTAGCAGCAGTAAAGTGTAGGAATTTTCGATTTGTGTGGCACTCCCGCAGCCACATGAAAAAGCAAGGAACGCAGGAAGAACAGAAATAGATCAAACCAAATGAAGCTTAGACCATACATGACTTAGCTGAAGATTTGGGTAAACTAAACCTATGTCAAATGCAATTAAAGTCTTGTTCAAATAATGTGCTGTTCTTGCATTGACATAAAATTAAGAATTTGGTCACATTTAAATTGTATCTGTTGACTGTGGAAAGATCAGTTAACCATCATTTGATAGTGAATTCGGGGAAGCAGGCAAAAGAAGTAATTTATGCTTATTTTCACCATTTATTTTCCAAAAGGCAGTTTAGATTTCTCACTGCAGTCAGGTTAATTCTCAACTTGCTCTATTGCAGCATCTAAATTCAAAAGGAGCATTTCAGGAAGAAAGAGTTATGTCTTTATCAAACTGGACTGACGGCCAAAAAGTCAGATCCGGTGGAGTTTCCCTTTAATGACACAGCCTCAGACTCTCAGATGAGCAAACAGGCTGGCATGGGTAACTGGGTTTTAACTGTGTGAAAATCCCCTAGGTGGTGCGAATGAGAGGATTTACAAGTGTTGACACTTTGTGTGGAGTTGGATTTCAGACACATCCTCTTGGAATGCGTCATAAACTAAGTGCTAAGAGCTGGTGAGCGATTACTCTCAACTAAATGCCTGTTTGTGTCCATTTGTGTTTTCCCTTTGTGCCGGCAGGGACCTGTGTGAAGTGTGGGAAAGGCGTGTATGGAGCAGACAATGCCTGCCAAGCGCTGGAAAGTCTCTATCATACTCGCTGCTTTACCTGCGTCTCCTGTGGTGAGTGTCCTCCAAGCACAGAAATCACAGTTTTTAGTCACTGCCACACCTTTTGCATGTAGCTGAAGAAGTACAAGCAGTGTGTTCTATGTTTAATGCATTCATAAAATGCACTAAATGCACTTAGAGAGAGAATTCTGTGGTGGAGTTCACAAGGTAAAAGCCGTCATTATCTGGAGTGAATGTTACTTGATTACTTAAAACAGTCTCACAAGAGTCAAAGTCTAATTTAGTTACATAAATTGAGTAAACTGTAAATTAAATTTGAAAGTTATTTGTTGTAGTTGCACTGAAAAATCTACTACCACTGCTACTGCATCTACATACCCAGCGTGCCAAGTATGCTTTCATACCGATGTCCAAAAACTTTTTTTTTTTTTCCTCAAAACTCAAACAGAAGGTTTTCAGAATGTACATTTTCCTCAAAGTGTACTTAAGTAAACAGTGTTGTATGTTTTCATAATATCATGGATGGAATTTTTTGACTTGTTTACTTTCCTCATTTCTGTCTGCTCATGGTTTATTCTGCAGGACGCACCTTGAGAAACAAAGACTTTTACAATGTCAACGGGTCTGTGTACTGTAAAGAGGATTACATGGTAAGAGATGAGGTCAATGCGTGTTTTGTCATTGTCTCGCTCCACACATTAGATCTGGTAATCGCTGCTCTAATTACAGTTTTCAGGATTCCAGGCGGCTGCGGAGAAGTGTAGTGTGTGTGGCCACCTTATTCTCGAACAGGTGAGAGCCGTGTGTATTTGCATACAGGATCTTATATTCAATAGCTACATACAGAAGTATTAGGAGGGTTAAAAGTCACATACTTTATCCGTTTCCCAGAAGTTTAAAGAATTCCCACAGGAGAGAGTTGACATTGTTGAGTTGGCTGTACTTTGTGTTCCCACGGTAGATTTTTAGAGGAATGTTTGCCTCAGATTTTTGTAAATACAGATAGACATTAAGCCTTGTGGTCGGTTGGTCTAAAACAGTGTTTCCCAAACAGCGGGTCAGGACACAAGCACAGGGCACAGTAGATTTGGGTTCAGTAAAATGTTCAGTTCATGTTTGCATTTGTATATTTCTGTAATTGTTTATTTTACCTAATGTTTGGGAGACTTTATTATCCTAGCATTACAGACATATCTTCATCTTGATAATAATCTTTTTGCGGTTTGGTCTCAGATCCTCCAGGCTCTTGGGAATTCATACCATCCAGGTTGTTTCCGCTGCGTGGTTTGCTCCAAGGCTCTGGACGGCGTGCCTTTCACTGTGGATCAACACAGTAATATCTACTGTGTTGCAGATTACAACAAGTAAGATTCTATCACAAACTAGCAAAGCATGTAAAAAAGAAAAAAAGCCAGTGTCTGGTACGTTATAATGGTAGGATTATAGAAGATTGTGTTTTTTTGTTTTTTAGCACTGAAGCTTTGTTTTTTCCTGGCATCAAAATAACCTACCTTGTTTAATATAAATTATCTTGTCCATCTCTTGCAGAACTTTCGCTCCTAAGTGCGCTGCCTGTTTACAACCTATACTACCTTCTGAGGTTAGTGCATGTGTGACTGTTTGTTTTTTCTTTAGTTTACTTCAACACAGTTAGGCTAAGTAAACATTGATGGTATATAGGTTTGTACCTATATACATTTCAGATGTATGACCCTTTTCCTGAAACTGCAAAAACAAACACTTTGCTTTGAGTGCCAGTGCTTGCTGTATTTATTTTTTCACTTTTGTCATAGGGCAGTGAAGAGATCCTCAGGGTTGTGTCTATGAACAAGGACTATCACTTTGAGTGTTACCACTGTGAGGTTAGTGAAAGTGATTTTTGATTTGAACACCTTTTCTTTGATAGCTGATGAAAGGTTTCCAATGATAGTATTGGACAGCTAGTATTGTTTAGGTCTGTCAAAGCAGTTCTACATGTCTTGTATTTAAATTTTAACACCGTGTCAGGAAGCTGTTAAAATGTATGCTCTTTAAGAAAATCCAGCCCAACCCAAGTATCCAATTTTCTGAAGCAAAGATAAAGAAATGTGTGACTTTTTAAACAAGTTGGCAAACTTTAAATTCATTCAGCTTTGTCACACTACTTTCCTGTGGTGCCGACTCATTGTTTGACCCTTGCTATGCTGACCCATGGCCTCACTTCCTGTTTGCTCTCTTCCTCAGGAGTGTGGTAAGCAGCTCTCGGATAAGCCTGGTGCACAGTGTTTTCCCCTGGACTCTCATCTGCTCTGCCACTCCTGCCACATGAGCAGAGTGTGCGCCACTCATAACATTCCCCCTCACAACGCACACTGATCTACTGTGTGTGGATGTTTCAAAGCCGGTCTTAACATTTCAGTGTGTTCCTCAGTTTGTCCTGTTTTTGCTTAAGTCACCAACAAAATCAAACTGCTGTTAAAGACATTTCAGCTGCTTGGACCAGTTTTATGGATAGATGTACTGCCTGCTGTACTTCTTAAATTGTTACTGTACCATTATAAAGGGAATGGGAAAGAAACTACTGCTTTTTAACTCCCTACCCCAATGTGGCTACTGCATGCTATAGAAGAACAAGGGATTTTGCTTAACTGTTGTATATATTATTGTTAGCAATCCTTTTGCACTTAAATCTGACCTAACTGGAAGAATGGTTATGTAAATCCATAAACCTGGGAAAACATCACTGTAATTTCTGTATGTAGTAATAAATATTCATTTTGTGTCTAAATGTTTTGCCTATATAAAAACTACAAAAGTTGATAAGCAGTTAAATTTATTCATTTAAATTCTGAGTACATTCAGCACTTAAACAATACTCAACTAAAAGCAAAATTAAAAATATTAAAACTGTAACCATTACTCTTATTAGACAAACTTCTTTTACCTTCTATTATATGACTGAGAAATAATAGGGAGTTGTTTCCAGAGGACACTCCAGTGCAGGAGAGGTTAACATCCTGTAATTATTACAGTATAACCTTCACTTGGAAAAAAAATTCAAACTGTCTCCAGTAATAACTGTGTGACCATATCACATAATATTCTGTCTCCAAGTTGACAGTGTTGAGCTGAAATGAGACAATGCCTGAGTAAAACACATCCCTTCGCCCCAAACAAAAACATGATTTATTAAAGCCAAACAACAGAACTCTTTCCGTTTGGTGTAAAAGAAATCTCAGTGCTGAAGCACAGAATGTTAAAAATGAATTTAAGGAAATACGTAAATATCTATTTTGGATAGGCGTTATTACAGGGCTGCGAAGAGGAAGTGTGTTTCCACAGAACTAAAAAAAAGAGGTGGGCTTTCAAACCTCAGTGGGACAATGAAGGGAGAGCCAAAACAGCCTCTTCACTAGAGGAAAATTAACATGAAACAGAGGAGGAGGAACACTGCTCCCTACAGGACAAAGACTAATGGTAATTTGCTGTTGGAAGACAAAGGGACAACTACTAAGTTATTAACAAAACAGGTGTTCATTGGAAAGTGATCTCTATGAGGTGGGATTAGGTGTGTGGAAGACAATACCAGCTTCAAAGTGGACGAATTAAGGTACAAAAGGGCAGGTAGTGAGGAGCAGACATCAGCTCAGACTAACTGCATTTGTCCCCAGTAACGTCCTTCTGTCTGCTGTGTCCTCAACTACAACACCTCCCTCTTCAAAGCTGCCTATGATTGTCCAGCTCTCAGTGGCGTCTGTCCCTGGGATTGCTTCGGCTTCGGGACCGCCGTGGATTTCCAGCTGAGAGGCGTCTGGGTCGGTGACCAATGTCCCGCCTCCTGTCTCCATCCCGGACACGGTCCCTGTCCCGATCACCTTCAGACACGCGTCGAGCTGCTCCTCCACCACTGGCTGCCACACCACTCTCTTTCTCTCTGGCCTTCAGCCGATCCCTCTTTTCCTCCTCACGCTTCTTGTCCTCCTCATCCAACTCCTTACGTATTCGCTCACGCTCTTTCTGCCGCTCTGTGCGGTCTAAAGCCCGCTGTGCTGCCTGTGGGAGGCATGACATATCAAACTTAAAAGAGTAAAGCACCAACACCTGCTTTAGACAGACAAATGGCAAAACACAAAGTTTAAGATGCGCTTTCAATGGTTAAATGTAGTTCAAGATCTGGGAAAAGCCACAATAAATTAATGATTGCCCACTTTTTGTAAGTTTATATAGAGCAAAGCAAAACTGTGCTAATGCAAGAATGCTCTGTTATCAGTCTGACCTGTTCCTCAGTGAGCGGAAGCCAGTATATACAGGGAGGAGCTTTGGTTTTCAAGAACAAGTCATCAAGTAGTTTGGCTGGAGGCTCATCACCCTTCTCTGTAAAAAAACAGCAAAAGTTCAAACTTTATTTAAACGTAAAGGGGAAGGCCCAGTATTATGACTGAGAATGTTAAATGTAAATAAAGAAGACAAAGCAATCCTTACGGACCCTTTTTATCCGCCTTTCTCTCCTTGCTCTTGGCCCTCTCTCGTCTCCTGCGATCTCGTTCTCTGGATCTTGAACGTCGTCCATCTTCCCCTGGTCGCGCAAACTCTCTGATCTTATCGCGGTCCCATTCTCTCTCCCCCCTGGCTCGCTCTCGGCGCTCCATCTCCCGTTCCCGTTCGGCCCATAGGTCCCGGACTCCGCCCTGCCCCAAGCCTCTGTCCCGCTCTTTATCTCTGTCACGCTCTCGATCTGGCATGAGCGGAGGCAGTCGGTTCTGAGGCCCACTGGCCACGGGGGCGCTATGGTCTGGTTCCTTTTTCTCTTTTAAGATGCCTTTGTGGAAATCCAGCTAGGAGCAAAAATATTCAAATAGACAATAAAAAACTGTAATGAAAATGTATATTAATACTTCATCACAAACAGGAATGATGGGAAATTTCATTACTGAATGTATACTAAAATGTTGAAATAATGTGCCAAATGTCTACACAGATAAAAACTAACACAACATGACGAAAGTGCAATTATTTAAATGTGATGCTTTGTTGAAATTTAGTAGACAATACCTCATCCTGCTCACTGAAGTCCACACTGAGGACTTTGGGATTGCTCTGAGGCCATTTTACACCATGAAGTGCATTTCTGGTAGAAACAGCTTCCTCAGTTGTCGAGTACTTAACAGACAAAAGTATATATATATATAAAAATAAAGCTTTAGGCTGTCCAAAATAATTTAGAAACAATAGCAAGTAGAAACTGTTATTTACTGTGACAAAGCAGTGAGATTTGATCTTATCAATCCAGAAGCCATCTTCCACCATGTTGCCCGTTTGGTTCAGCAGCTCTTTGAGTTGGCCCAGTGTGAAAGGCCGAACCTAAACAAGATAAAATTTAAGATTTAACTCCCACTCAGAGCCAGAAATAAAGTAGCTGTCCTAAAGGCTGTAGGTTGTATAGCATGGTAAAGTGAAGTAGCCTGAAAGAATGGTAAGCTTTGATCCACATTTAACTTTGTAATATGCTTCCATGACAAAAGTTGAGAAGAATCTTCCAAGGCCAGTCATTATATGTGTCATGTCTCGTCTTATCATAGCCTGTTTAGTCACGCAGTGTGCCCCTTAAGTCAGGGGATGCAAGGCTCTAGCCATAATAATGCTTTTTCATTATGGGACTGACAGCAAAGTGAGTGTAGATTTATCTGTACTACAAGTTAGAATTTCCCTGAACACAGAAATATTTTAAAAATAATATTTTTTGTTAGGCATAGAGTGAGGTTTTGCAGTTATCACATATACTGGAGGACCACTAAATAGGGAACTGGAAAAACAGAGCTGTGAAAACAATGTTATTTAAAATATTTGAATAATTAGTAACTTTTACAGTATGTATTTAACTCACAAGGCTAACAGCAACACATTGCCCGAGGACTGTTTACACAAACTCACTAGATTGGTCACATGGATGATATTTGAGACTTTTCCACGAGGTGGCGATGGCTGCCTGTTTGTGCGGATGGGGTCATCAATGGTGACAGACACTCCCGACTTCTGCTGACTGATGGATCGACGTACTAGGGTGTCACTTGGAGAAACTAAGGGAAAGACAATATTTGTGCAAAAAACATACAAATGTCCATAATTACAGATGTGATAAAAGCAATAAAGATTGTAACACACTACAGTGTACCTTTCTTGGCCTCTCCTTCAAGTTTGGGAGATGTTGACTCTGTGGCCTCCTCTGAAACACTACTCTTTCTTCTGTCTTTGGAAATCCTGTGTGTCTTTTCTCTGTCTGTTTTTTCTCCATCATCCTCATCATTACCTTGCCCATTCTTTTGACTGTCGCTTGAAACTACCTACGGATGAACAAAAAAGTGATTAACTTTTCCAGGGTTTTGTTTTTTTTTTTAGCATCACTTTCACTTTATAATTTAGCTCTCAACTAATTAAGAGTGCGTTACAGTTGTGTTCAAAATAATAGTATGTGTAGTAAGTTAGTAAATTTTGAATATCCTTATTCTAGCTTTTATTTCCACACATGCTAATGCATTGAGAACACTGCTGCTCATAATATTCCAACCAAAATTGTTTGTTCACTCTACAGAACGTGAAGAGAAAAGGAATATTAGCCTGTTAAACTACTGTTAACTACTGTTAAACTAGCAGTGTCCGCACTTTTCTTATACTCAAACATTTACTCTTTAAATTGAAAAGTGCTTCAAGATTTTGCTTTTCTGTGGATCTCTGAACTAGAACCCGACCAATGGATTTTTTTATTTTTTTATTTTTTTTTGAGGCCAATACCGATACTGATATTAAGTCACAAAAAAAAAAAAAAAAAAAAAAAAAACAATATCCGATACATCGGCCTATACATTATACATTAGGAAAAAGTATTTTAAAGCATTTTTCTCTCTGCTCTTGTTTACATGAATATGGCGTATACACCCCAGGCCACTTTATTAGAATAAACTTATTTTTAAAATGTTGTAGAAGGCTGCTTATTGTTCTTTATGCTGATTGTTATTTAGATTGTAGTAGGCATTGGGGTGGGGAGTATTATTATATATTTTATGTATTATATTTATTTAGCTTTAACTAAATTTGTTTAACTTAAATTTCATTTAAACTTGCCGTGCAAGTAGAGCATGGAGAGAACTACAAAATGCATTTTGAATTTTTGTTCTGAGGTTTTATGGCAAAGAAATTAGTAAAATATTTTTATTGCCATTTTGAGCTTTTCAGGCCATAAGGTGATTTGGGGAGTTTCCTATGAACTGCAGAGTAAGAGCCAAACTGCTGGGTTGAGTCTAAGTTGGCGCCAGCGCCCTCTACTGGACAAGCAGCAGAAGGCCATAATTTGCATGTAAACAGGTCTTATTCCAGCACACAGTAAAAATAGTACTGTTTATATCGGCGGATATCGGCCAGATTTTGACCGATAACCAACAATTGGGCTTTATTGGCCAATAATATCAGCCGACTAATGTATCGGTCGGGCTTTACTCTGAACTAATATTTAGTTGTATAATCATGGTTTTTGAGAAGTGCTCTTCATCTGTGATGCATGGGGTCCACCAGCTTCTGGCAGGTAGTGCAGCCCAGGATGACTGGACTACATTCCACAGGGCCTCAGAAATAGCATTTTTAATGTTCCCCTCCTTTTCTATAGGGTTATGGTCTGAGGATTGTGTCCTGAACAAAGATGCTGCTCTTTTACTGGCGTATTTTGGGTTATTGCATTGTTGAAACACCCATTTTAATGGCATTTTCTCTTCAGCATAAGGCAACATGACCTCTTGAAATATTTGGATAGATTTAAACTGCTCTATGATCCCTCTGATGAGATAAATAGGCCTGACACCTTAGTATGAGAAACATCCCCATATATCATGATGCTAGTTCCACCAGGCTTTACGGTCTTCACAGTGTCCTGTGGCTTATACTCTGTGTTTGGGGGTCATCTGACAAACTTTTTGTAACCTCTTCAGCACATCTTTTTTCAACAATGAGACTTTGCGGAGGCTTCTTGATGAAAGCTTGGCTTCACAAAGATGTCTTCTAATTGTTACAGGACTCAAAGGTATTTTTAGATCTTCTTTATTGGAGCTGATCATTGGCTGAGCCTTTGCCATTTTGGCTATTCTTCAGCCCATTAGAATGGTAGTTTTTCAGGCTCTGAAATGGCTGAGCAGTTTATCATTTTCTGGGGCGGTAGTAGCTCAGTTGGTAGAGACACTTGGGCGCTAACCCAAAGGTTGGTGCTTCAAGCCCCACCACAGGCGCTGCAAACTGTGTCTTTCCCACTTTGCCTGTATGAATGTGTTTGGTGGTGGTCGGAGGGGCCCTAAGTGCAAAATGGTAGCCATGCTTCCATGAGTCCGCCCCAGTGTGGCTAGAGAAGTAGCTCCTCATTCACTGAGAAGTGAATGAATAATGGACAAAATTGTAAAACGCTTTGTGAAGATTGTAAAGTGCTATATAAATTCAATCCATTATTATAATTATTTTCTGCACCTATGTTTTCCCCTCTTTAGTTAACTTCTTAATCAAGGTACAGTTCTTCTTAACAAAGAACAACCCAATTTACTCATATTTTTTTGAGAGAAATGGACCACAACTTAGCCTTTTTTTCTTCGTCTTATGGCAACTTTAACAACAGTTAAGTCTCGTTGACATGCGATGTAACAAACACATTAAAAAAAACCCACAACTTTTCTTTGTACAACTGGATTCTGCTGCTGTCCCTGTTCAAAAATAAGTATAGAGCTCCTCGTAATATGCTGTATTCTGGTGTTTTATTTAAAAAAACGGCAGGAATCCATGTTTGTTTGGGTCAGCTGTGCACAGCGTATTTCCCTCCCTTCGTTTCTCTGATTGGTTACTCCGCCTGTCATTGTTCCGCCTCAGAAACGAAATGTGAGTTTGTCTGGCAGGCCAGGCTTACTATAACCAGCATGCACAACATGTGTCTCCTTTGTCCTTTCATAAAGGACAGGTGATTTCTCACAGCTGACTGAGGTCCCTGATAGCACACCACACTGCTATTAATGTGAGCATGCCCCTTTGAATTATTTAAAAAAAATAAAATAAAATAAAAAATCAGCATGCATTTCACAACTTTTTCTCTGTTGGTTTTCTATTACTAGCAAGTTATTTGCCATCTAGATTTTTTTTTTTTTACCAAAAACAGTGATTGTTTTGTTTCATGATGGTGGACTGCTATTATTTTGAACACAACTGTATGACCAAGAAGAACTGTCTTAAATTAAAAGCATGACATGCATGTACCAGACCAAGTAAACAAGTATAAAACCACTTCATTCTAACAAGAAAATATAACTTTGGTTATTACCACTACCCAATATAAAATATATGTTTTCTGAGCTGCTCTCCTTGCCTGTGTGACTGTGCGCTGAATTTTTAGGCCATTGTCTTGGTCGTCGTGGGTGCTGTCCATGGTCTCTTCATCCCCAGAATATTGGAGCTCCTCTGCAGGAAGATCTACAACAGCCTCCTGGTTGACCTTGATATCAGGGATTAAAGACTGGATAAGAGAATGGAAATAAATAGGGAAATATTTTAGTTTAATGGTAAAGAGAACTAAATACAAGATGTTAAAAAAGAGCTGCAGTGTAATAAGAATCATTATCTCATTAATTCAGTCTGACATCAATCAAAAAACCTTGGTCATATGCATTGTAGAATATGTAAATTCTATTTTTTTTTTCCCTTTAATGCTGCACTGATTTCTTTTTGCTTGTATTTTGATAAAGATAATTATTTAGTTATTAGTAAAGCATAAAAGAAGTCAACTGAGAAAAAATGAGAATTTGAGGTCACCTGTGGGCTGTATTATAAGGGTTTTTGTTTTAGAGCGAGGAAAGGAACACTTTAACCAATCACACGCTTTCATAGGACAGGAGCACTCTGATTGGTCGATACATCCTTTATCTATCCAGAACTAGACTCTAACAGAACTAATGTAAAGGAGCCATTGTTTTATTTCAAAATGTATGGCTTATTCACAGTATTTTTATTTTTTATTTTAAACAATTAAAAGCTAACTCCAGATCTCTGCTATGCTATTCTGATGCCTCCTGGCTTGTGTACATACTTCCAGGTTTGTGTGAGACTGTGATAGAGCGTCGCGAAAAAAAGGAATTGGGAAAGGGGAGTATATCATTCAAACTCAACATTTTTTTAGACACATCACTTTTACAGTCACAAAATCAGGTAGTGCAGCTTTAAGATGGATGCAACAAGGTGTGACATAAGAATATCTACTGATTTAGGTTGTCTGCTCTGGCAATAAACTAAAGATGCCACACAAAAGTATTACTAGCAGTTTATATTCTACTGACCTGCTCTAAATGCTTTTCTGTGACTTTCTAGTACCTTCAGTGAGTCAGTGGTGATGCTGATGGAGGGCTTCTTGGCAGTGACTGCAGTGCTGGATCCCCATCGCCTCTTTCTTCCTGCATTAGCTGCCTCAGGCTCCCCCATTCCTCGTTCTGCACTGGCTGGAGACATCTTACTGCCTGCAGCAAAATCAGAAGGTTAATTACCATAAAATGTCCTGGTTTTGTTCCAATTTTTAATTGTAGCCCCAAAAATACACTATTCTGGTGTCAAAGAATGGATGTTTTCAGCTCATAAAATTACAAATTATGAACGATAAGGATAATCGCCACAATGATGGCTGATTGATGTGGAGTCTTTTACTAAAGCTTGCACAGAAGCACTTCAAATTTATGGGTGTACTGTGTGTACATAATGAACTGTGTGTTCATTCATCATCAAAGCCATGTAACTGATTACTTACTGGTCAAGGATATCTTGCGGGCAGCAAAAGCCTTCGGAGTGGTGCTCTGGAAACACAGAAAGACAGAAAGAGAACATACAGAAACCCCACGGGTGCGGGGCAAGATGAGAACCACGAGTCCAGATGCAAACAGGCTACAACAGAGAGGAGTGAAGCAGGAAAAGTGAAGGAGGGAGGGGCAGGGGGAGTAACAAGAATCCAGGAGGCTCCAATTGTACCACATTAACCTAAAGCTTTTTGCTCGATACAGATACTCGAGACACATTTCCGCCTTCCACCTCTGCTCAAAGAAACTGGAATAAATCACTAAGCAGCTTCTGTTTATGTTTATGAAAGCTGGCTATACACACAGCAACAGCATCATATACAGTTAAGACTTAGCTATAGGAAAGTTATTGCGATGCGTCATTAGCAGAGACCTAAAAACTGTAGAAAGTAGGATTGATTTCATTCCACTCACTACAGACATTACATGTACGTATATCTCACAATATCAATATGGCTATGTTATGCATTATTTATATTTGTCTTGTTACATGATATGCTAGAGCACACAGAATCAATGAGTAGAGGTGAAAAACCTCAAAATGTGCCTCTAAAAATCTGTCAGTATTTAGCAGTGAACAACTGCTGATTCAAAATGCATATTTTGTCTTTAAACAAAACACCAATTGTATGGCCATGTTTGGCATTAAAAGGAATTCTTAATGTGCAAAGGGGTCTTAGAGTAGAGTAGAAGAAAGTTGTTTACAGTTATTCCTATATATAGTTACATTGAAATAGGTAATAAGTCATATCCTGGTACCATTTAACACCTGATTCCTTACTGGCTCGACTATGGCCCACCGCACGACATTGTGCACTGTATCTAGGCAACATGGATCCAATCAGTGAAGGCAGAGGAATGGGCGGGGCTTGATTTGAGTGTGCAGAATGGTCAGCAGACAGGAACTGATCTCTTGATTTGACTTTTTCTTCAAGGGGGCGGGAGATCAGTATTTTTGATCGACTGCTGGTCTAAGAGTCACATTTAAGTCTTTTTGGTAAGCAGGAGGTGTACATTTCTTTGATGTTGGGGGAAGTCATGGGTGAGCCCCAACAAATCCATCAAGTCCATATCTTATAAGTCCAATAGTGTCCAAGCATGTAATGTCCTAAAAGCATTTGCCTTTTTACGTTTCACTGAAGGTTTACTTATTATTTTTTCATTGTTTATATTTTCAGTCCATTTTCATTTTCAATCTTTCTTTAGGTGTAAAGGTAAAACAATAATCCGAACAGAGTTGTTAGTTGTTCATTATGAGCCAAAAAACATCAGGTCTAGCACACTGGCTGGTGTCAATAAATTCAGAAAAATACAAAATGCAAGGCAGGGCTCATACTGTAGGTAGAAAAAAAATCTCCATTTGCCAGGTTTGGAAAAACACAATTGTGTATCATCAATTTAACATGACAAGTCCAGTGGATGATTAAAAATTCACAACAGTTACTTGTCAGTGGTAATGAGCCCAAGGTATTCATCAAAGGAGACACAAATACTTGTAACAGCACTTTTACAGTCACTTGACCCTTTTGAAAACAGCAGGTCCATTTCCACAAATTGGCTAGCTTTTTAATATAGGCTGTCAACGCTATCACTTAACGCTTTGAATACCTTTTCATGTCCCCTGATAGTTCTGGATGAAGAAGTCCACAAAAATTGTTCAGTGATGGACAACGTGATGACTGCAGAGGTATTTAGTCCTTAGTCCTTACTCCATCACACAGACAGAGGGCAGCATTGCGTTACAGGTAAAAATGTTCCAAGGTGAAGATGCTGCATGTGATTACTGTGGGCCTTTGTATGGGCAATGTGTCCTTAACCCATTTTCAGGTGTAGTTCAGTTCAGAAAAGGCAAAGCAAACATCCCACGGTCAGGATGGGTTTCCATGACAACTGTGTGCTGCTGCAGTTGCCATGGCTGCCCCTGTAGCTGCTGTCGCTGGTCTGATGAGAGCTGCACTTCCTGCTGGTTCAGCGTTTCACAAGATGGGCAGACTCTGGGCCTAACTCAGGTACCAGCGCTGCGCTTGGGCTTAGCGAGACAAGACTTGTAGGAGTAGGAAGAGGAGTGGAGGAGGTGATCGTGTTGGTGGTGGTGGTGGTAGAAGTAGTACGCAGCAGGTACCATTAGGGGCAATGGAAGAGGCATGGGCACCTTCATAACAAAGCAATCAGTGGGGTTTTAAACAGCAGTCACACCATAAAAATATATAGTGAGAGAGAAGCTTTCATGAAGGGATACAAAAGCCAGAAGGAGGATAGGGACAAAGAAAGGCAGACAGTGAACAAGACAAAGTGAAAATAAAGAGAGATAGCAGCGTATAAAGAACAAATGGCATGATCAAACAGAGAGAAACAAGCCTCTACATAGTGTCAGGGTGCATTACTCATGCAAACTCCAAGGGAAAACAAGAGTCTTAAGCATGCACACACTCATACTAGTATACATTCTGCTGCATCACCACTAACTCTAAGTTGTACATTCAAGAGAACAAACCCATACTGCCCTAATGCTACACAGTCACATTTCCACCAAGCGATAGAGCTGGGTTTGAACATTTTGGGAAGAGTATAAAAATTAATGTTTTTAACTTAGTGGCTAAACTTTAAAATGCTAAGGATGTAACAAAACCTTTTTGTTTGACCCTTACTTTGCAGATTAGAGTTAATGGCATGTCTCCCAATGTTTCCAAATGATTTGACAAATGACAAGGCACTTGAATGTGTTTTGAAGGTCTGGATCAAAGCTGGTATAGAAATCACATAGAAACACAACCTAATGGGTGCATGACTAGTAAGTGTAGGAGACAAGTGTCTTCACATTGTGTAGGCAAAATTTTAAAAAGCTGACATTTTTAAAGTGTGCTGTACCATAATTACCTGTATCAAACCCTTGGTGGAAATAAAGTAAAAAATAACTGAGAAAGATTTGAACAGAATCAGTGTCTGCGAAAAGCCTCACATCATCATCCAACACAGCATGCATTCATGTCACCATAAATTTCTAATTTAACCCACAACCACTTGCAACATCAGCACTTAGCATCCTTCTGCATAACCAAGACACACAGGGTATGGTGTGTAAGATGAGCCAAGAAATGAAATATTAGTTGTGTTTAACAAATAATAAACGTGTTATTTTTAAAAATCCGAGGTCCAATTCCAACACCATCCAATCATTTGTAACCTGGATCCAAATGATACAGCTTATTTTTATTTCATGAGTGGAAGGACAATCATATCCTAATTATAATATATATAATGATATGCATGTGTAGATATGCATAATGTTATCTGGTGGTCAATCCAAATAGATTAAAGAAATTTTTTTATTTTGACCTTTTATTTAACCAGGAAAGTCAACAAAAGCCTCAAGTAGTATAAGGGAAATTATTTGGACTGTGTTGGCTGTTGGTTCCTCTGCTGGTTAAATGCAAAGAACATGCTTGAATATAAAGGTGGAGGAGACAGGTTAGTGGGAGACTGATCATATACCTGAACATCCCCACCCTCTAAGTGACCTTACCTCCTCCACAGGACCCTCACTGTTCTCTGGCTCAGCCCCAGAGGCCGCTGGCAAAGCCATTGAGCACTCCGAATCAGGTTCTTCTTCTGTGACTGCAGCTGCACTGGGCTCCGACACCTCACTACAGAACAAAAGAAAGACATAGATTTGTATTCATTTGGACTTAAATATTTAAGCTTCTTTCTATTCCAATCAGTCTGCTGAATACAATAATACATCCAATGCAAGAATATATACAAGGATGCAAAGAAGAGAAGGCTCATAAATGAAGCATATGATGTGCAGGACAAGACAAGAAGGAGTCAGAGGACGGGTGCTGGAGACCAGTGATCTGGGTCACTCCTACTATAAATAACTTACCAGATAACTGACACTCAGGTCACAAACAGTCAAATAACTCATAGTTTAAAGACAAACAGCTGATTACACAGCTGTTGTCTTGATATTATATGATATTAATGATACAAAACCCATCAGAATTCATAATAGGATGTAACCAATAACCATTGGTCTAAACTTGCATAAGCAGTGCTTTTTCACATTGGATTATTGTATTACTGCAAAATGTGGAGACAGGGCAAAACCAAGGTGTCATCTTTATTTTTAACAACACCCACTCCTCACCTACAACCAGCACTATAAAAATACTTCCTCCACAGAAATGGCAGTGGCAGCCGGCAGCATTTTTTGTGCCTTTAGAATCGACAAACAAGTATTGTACTTTAAACAGTACAAATATTAAAGGTGTTGCTCCCTCACAGTATAGTGCTGAGGGGCTCAATCGTAAGAGCCAGTATTGTCTTACTAATTGAGGCCACATTGTACCCCTTTCTTTAAAGACTAGAAATTGAGGACACACATATCTCAATGCCGCGTCACCTTTTTTGTCCTTGGTATAGAAGATTAGGTCTAGCCAGATGTGCAAAGACACATCTTGATTGTGATGAAAAGGGAGCTAGATGTCCAAAAATAATGGGTCATTAGGTACAGGTGTAAATTCAAGCACAAAGGAAAATATAGTTGAAAACATATGTGAAACAATATGAGAAGTAGCATAAATAAATATTACAAAGTAAATGTGGTTATAAGCTCCAAATGTAAACCACAACCCATTGGAATCATGTAAAAACTAAAGCAAACATGATCACAAATCAAAAGCAACATTTAACCGACTCTCAGGGGACAGAGTGGTGATTGGTGGTGTCGGCTGGGAGAATGATATCCCAGCATAAGGGCCCATTCACATTGACTGTACAACTAACAGATGTCTGCTTTAATGATCTCCCTTGACAACAGTGAGATCATTAACAGCTACAGCCACTCAACCCAAATATACAAATATGCTGCATCTTCAGTGGACTAGACTAAATGATTGCAGATATTTGCAGGACTACTTCAGGGACTAAATTTTAGCCACCTGTGTGGCAGTCATAGTTACAAAAGAGTAAAAGTATTCATAAAAAAGACATAAAATACACCCAATCCATTAAAAAAATTACTATTCATAGCATCACTAAAAACGCATTTCTATGAATTATTGACTAATGTATTCCTTTTGGTATAAGGGGCTAATTTAGTACTTGCCAGAAATTAAACACCCTTCCCCCCCGAAAAATCTTGCCTGCTTCTTTACCCAACAAAAGGCTCCTCACTGGCGTCCCCACCTCACATGGACGAGCATGGAACACGCTCATAATCAGGCCAATGTGATCATGACATAATGTTATAGAGGCATAAAGAGGTTGCTAGCTAACTCATGGATAATGCCCATACTGCCATATTGGTATGTAACGACGACCTACACCGGCAAACGTTTTCCAGTTTTCGGAAAACTACAGCAAGCTACACGAAGCCTTGTGCCGCCTTCGGGCTCATTCTTACCCGTTTTTGTTGCCTTCAGACAGCATAACTCCCAGGCTAAATGGAAACCACGTAAGGAAAATGACTCCTCTCCGCGACACTGACTCCGGTCAGTCGTGGGTTAAAATCGGGGACGCGGAATAAAAAAAAATCCGGTCACGTTTGTGTCTACTGCTGATTCGTGTACACTGCGTCGGTATCAGGGATGCAACGCATGCATGACGGCCATGTTGGATTGCCAGACCGGAGTCACGTTAGCAACACTGTAAAACAAGTTCCGCCCAGTGATTTTCAGCTTAAAAGCACGCTAGCGTTAAGCGGTTGTACGACTCCCAAAAAATCCCTTACATACTGAAAGTTGAATTTAGAACTTTTTTTAAAGACCTTTTTAAAATCTTTGTCCAAGAAAATTAAGACCAATTTTATATGCAGGCAGGTTGAAACAGGCAGGTTTATTTGCATCTGTTTGCGATAGTGAGCGCCATAAAGCATTTTGGTCTTTGTACGAAAAGATCAGAGCTCTCGTATCTGTGACGGTAATGCGCCTTTGAGTGGGCATTTTGGAATAAACTTGTAAACACAGATAGTTGCATCAAATTTACACTACATATTTAAGACATAAAACTCCACATTTCTGCAAATTTAAGACTTTTTAAGGCCCTAAATTCAGATTTTAAGATTTAAGATATGTTTAGACTTTTTAAGACCCTGCAGAAACCCTGGACATATTGTATGTATTTTGAAACTATTGAGAAAAGGATTAGGTAAAGCAAGGGTTGCCCAACTAAATGCTTGACAAGAATATTGTAGTATAGGCAATAAAACTTACAGCAGTATACAGAATTACATCTATATTTTGGGGAAATGACTACAAAAACATACAAATAGAATATAGGTTTAAATCTCTCCCTGCAGTTAATGCAGTGAGTGAAGTTAGTAAAGTAAATTTTTCAAGAAAATGTAGTTTTGGGGTACATTTTGTAAAACATGTGCGCTTACTTGAGTACATTGAGAGATTTTTTTTTTTTTTAAATAAGTGAAAGTATTTTTTTTTAACTGGGTGGCAAAGTGGATACCAGTAGAAGTAGTTTTGTTGGTTACTTTTACTTCTACTTGAGTATTATTATTTTAAAGTAGCAGTACACAGCAGTAAACTTGAGTACAGAGTTGTAAACTTGAGTACAGAGTGTGTACTTCACCCACCTCTGATGGGCACTGTAATAGTAAAGAATGATTTGCATCTTAAAAATACTGGAGTAGAAAGACTGGTCAACTATATTTCTGTACTGAATGAAACTTTGTGCCAACAAAAATTAAATTTTGCCACTGATGAAAATACACAGTAAGGGACAATTGACTACATGTTTTATGGTACACTCACACAAGAGCCATTCGAACTGTGCCCAGGTATGATTAGGGAGGGGTCTAAGTGGACTGCTGGCCTGCACTCACACCTGCACAAACAATTCGTGCCATGGTCCAATTACACAATCAGCTCTGAGGACGATAGGCTGCTACATCATCATCATGAGCTGTTTGTTTACCTGACGCGCAAAAGCACTAACACTTCTGAAATGGTAGGAGCAGAACAGTTGCATAGATGACAGGGCTCATAGTCATGTGTGTGATGAGCAACCGTGCCCTACCATGGTCCACCTCCTACAACCAGGCTAAGTCCTACAGCATTCTGGGCCTGGGCATGGTTCAGTTGGCCTGGTGAGAGTGCACCCTTACTGACCTTTTTCGTAACGGTTCTCTGTGAGGCTTCTCTTCCACAATCCTTAGACAAGACTGTCCAAAGGCATCCTTCTTTTGTTGTTGGTCTGCCTCCTTGTTTATATATAAAAAATATTTTAGACAAAAAGTACACACAAAAAGTTAAAATGTCAAAAAACTGCAGATGACAAATATGTCACAATGACAACAGTATTATATAAAAGTTACAAACCTTTAGTTGCCTGGTTGTTTTGTTTTTTCCTCCAGATGAAGACGATGAGCGTGAAGACGAATCAGAATCAGATGAAGAATCAGAATCTTGGGTTTCAGTCATTACTTTAGCAGAGCTGTGTGACATTTTCACCTGGTCTGGTGTCTCCTGCCTTTTTCCCAACTGCTCGTCTTGCCTTTTCTGCTGCTGTTTTGTCATCTTTTCTTGCCATTGTTTCTCAGGTGCTTCTAACCTTTTACTTTCCTTATCCTCCTCAAAACAAATTTTTTCTTCTTCTTCTGCCTTCTTGGTCTTTTCCTCGTCTCCAATTCTCTCATCTCTGTTTTCTTGTTGTCTCTTTTTCTCCAGTCTTTGCCATGGAGATTTATTAACATCATTAGCTCTATCAGATCCAGCAGTGGTCAGTGACTCTTCTCCAGACATATCGGCAGCTGAGGTGGACTGTGTTTCATCGAGAGCCTGTTCTGACTCCATCTTGTGTACAAGCAGAGAGAGGGGGCCTGGCCGGCGCTTTGCATGGGGCTCAGGGCTACTGGAACGTGAACTGGAATCAGAGTCCTGCCTTTGCATGGCAGTTGGGGGAAAGGAGGCCACCTTTGAACCTTCTCCCGCATGCTGGTCTGTATCAGGTGGACTCTGCTTTGGAGTGTCCGGGAGGGGAAAAAGGTTTGGAGGTGGAGAGGGTGGGGGTGTAGGGTGACGTAGTTGCAGTGGACTCTGAAGCTGTGCAGGTGGGATGTGCTGTGGAGGCTGAAGCTTACGTTTGGATCTACCAGAAGCTGCCTGCACAGTGGGGGGTTGCGGCTGGTGAGGGACTCTGCTGCTTCTTCGAGATGCTGTAGGACCCCAGTCATCATCATCACTGTCATCATCGCTTGCATTCTCCTCATCACTGTCTTCATGAGCAGCAGCTGTTGATGCGACCCCTGCAGAGCGACTAAGGTGAAGTATAGGGTGAGCGGATTCACTGGGTGCAGTATTTGCTTTCTCCTGCATCCGGGGCACAGCAGGTAGCCCCTGGCATTCAGGCTGACCAAGCACACGCACCGATAGGGAGGCTACAGCACGTGGTGGAGAAGGTGCTGGCAGTTCCTGTTGTCCTTCATAAAAACTGGCATGCTGCAACAAAGCTCCTGGAGCCTCTTGCGATTCCGCACCATGCAGACTTGCTTCAGAACCCATGCCAGAGCCAAACGCCATTAAACCATGACCAATTGACTCTCCCAGTGAAGGCTGAGAGGGCATAGGGAGATGCTGTCAGTGATAAAGACACATCAGTGTGATAGAAATACAACATATTCTGATAAACACATACATTGCTGTGGTGTAAACATAGCTGATAATAATTTCAAACAATCTTTTACTGTTATTTTAAATTCCACAGACTGATTGGGGGAGAGGGGGGTGGTTTCCTCACACCTTTTCAGAGTCATAGGCAGAGTTGTCCGGCAAGTGGTCCTTATCTTCCAATGTTGTACTTTCTGTCAGGAGAAGATGATAAGAGTAAATATTTTAAATAAATTTGTTTATTTATTGTAATAAAATGTAAATACATTGTATGTTTTTTACAAACAACTGGCAGGACAGTGATATTTAATTTATATTATTTAGCAAACCATACCATCAACCTCCTCCTCCTCCTGCTGGGCTTCTCTTTCTAGTCTCTGGCGGAGAAGCTCCTGTTGCTTGGCCAGATACTGTTTAATGAAACTGTTCTGGCTCATCTCCTCTCCTATCTATGATTTAAAATAATAATAATAAAAAAAACAAAAAACATTTATACCATGTAAGGCATGGCAAGGTGAAATATAATCAGCAAGTGTGAATATGTTCTAACCTGGGAGTTGGGCTGTAGACCACCATGAGAGGAGGAGGATGACCTCTGCAGATTTTCCAACATAAGAGCCTGCAGAAAATGATCAACTGTCTAGAATTATGCATATTTAAGTAGGCAATAACACCTGCTTTGTTATAAATACACTGTGTAATAGCTGTTACTTACACCTATAACACATACATTTATAACAAAAGCTACACAAAATGACATGCCTTAACAGCTTTTAAACAAAACACAACTACAGGATCTGTCTTTTTCTGGTGTCAGGAGATTATGTATGCTATTTTTACTGACTCAATACGCTTTAAATGTAAGCAAATCTGGGGCCTGCCACGGTAGTTGTATAGAGAATTTATTTAACCCAGAGCAATTAATCACGAAAAAAAAACAATGCTTAAAACACAAAACGCACTTTAGTCTCAAAAATGTATATGGTACATGTAAAAATGTGTTTACTTCATGAAGCGCGCCCTCGTACCCCCTCACTTCCACAGTGCGCGGTCACGGACGTGCACTGTACACTGTGTGCGGTGCTCAGTTTACTCTCAGCACAGGCCTAGATTTGACAGGTGCACGTTAAAGTGTATGCAACACGGTGCAATGTGTAATTACAACTTAATAATGAAGTACAGCCGTAAACAGTTAGCTCGTGCGGTCAGTTGCTAAGATCTACAAACTTAGCCGGCTTTTCATGAGTAATAGCACATATTTACCAATTTATGTATTCCCGCTTCAAGCCTATCGCACCGTTACGGCCTCCAACGTTAACCCCCGACGTCTATTGCCTCCTGCTGAACTTAGCAAGACTCGACAGAGGCGCTAACTATAAGCGAAAACTTACCCCTTTGAGTCGCTTTATAAGAGTATTTTTCTGTCCAGTTTTGGGAAGGTTTCTTTGCTCCAGTGCAGCTTTTAAATCCGCCACACGGAGCGATTGTAGAGGTTTCCCATCAAGCGTTATATCGTCGTCCGCCATTTTGCTCCCTCGGCTTGTCTAAACTCCAACAAGCGTCGCTACGGCTGCTGCCTGGCGTCACGACTCGGCTCTTTCCGGACAAACTCGGCTTTTGCGAGTCACTTTACATTCGGCTCAGTCGACCACTTGGAGCGCCAGTTGTCATACAATATTCAACAATACAGAACCTTTTTTATATAGAAAAAACACAATCGCTCATCCAAATATTCGTTTATTTGCAAAAATGTATTTGTGCAATACTAACCGAAGTAAGACAGAATTTGTATGTAGTGCTTATAGGTCTGCATCACTGTAAAAAAGTGTCGCCTTAGTAATATGGCTAATAAAACACATTTACATAGTGTAAAAAATCTTGTAAAAAAAAGAAAGATCTATAACTTTGAAACAATGCTTAAAACATTAGTTTTACCTTGTAAAGAAAATCTTGGTAAATTTTCAGTATAAAATGTAAGCAAATTAAAGCCATGCAAACAGGTAAACGCAAACACTAACCCCGTATGATTTATTAATACAAAACATAGCTAAAGGGGCGCTTGATGATAGTTTTGTTGTCGTAAACGCATTAAGGTAATACTAAATTTCAACACCAGGTGGCCCAGTAGTAAATAGAAGAGCATGGATAGTGTGGCAATATTGTTGACACTGAATCACACAACAAATTAATAAATAACGCGTAATGATCTAATAGTCGTTACAACAGTGTTAACTTATGTTATGTTATGTTATGTTATGTTATGATGTATGCACGCATTTCTCCTGTGTTTCAATTATATTTAAGGTTTTGGTAATCAGTTAAAAAGACAAAGATAAAATACTGTATTAACAAGGCCCTACCTCAAGATCAAGTAAGGACGGATGTCTTGGTTTAATATCTTGGAAATGAAACCATCAAATTAAGGATGAAGGTTACAACAGACATGTTCAGACAACGGGACCTGGGAGACAGGTTCCTTATGCATTGTGAAGCTTGCATGTGATCATGGGAAAGAACAGTATTAGGCAATTTCCCAGTCAATAATTGTTGCTCTCTCACGTTCTCTGTGTCTGGTCTTTTTAGGGATAGTACATGTGTTAAGTAAACAATATATTGAGAACATAAGGGAATTATAATCTATACCTTACAAACTTTCACATGCCACTAAAAATTCCTTTATATGGCGAGCAAAACAGATTAAGGACAGACGTTGGGGAAGCTTAACTCTTCATTTCTGACTCAGACTTCAAACTTAAAACACAAAACATACTATGATCACAAAAAGGCCATTCAGGGATTACAGGAAGAGAATGTGCTAGAACTAGGATGTTAGGCCTCCCTTTCTGCTATTTTTGGAGCACAGACCACAGCAAAATAAATAGAGAAAGGAAGGAAATGAATATCATGTGTAAGGAAAAAATTGCAAACATAAAGGGACATAGATAAACTGTTCACATGGACACTCAAGCCACAGAGGTGCTTTTGATATTCAATAAGTTAACACTAAAAAGGACACATACATGTCTGGCATCAAAGCACACTGGTCAGGATATAAACAAAGGCAAAGAAACGCACACTGGACACAGTGAACTCCCAAAAGAGCTGCAGAGTGTCACTGTGCTCAGACCCCTTAAAACACATAAGGCATTATAAAGAGAACATAAAGAAGTCGTGTGGAGTAAAGTTTTACACTAGTGATATTATGATGATATTTCTGCCAGGCGCTGAAGCAAAGTGGAAAATCCAGCTGCATGCTGCGAGAGCTCAGCAACACGGTCCACCATTTCCTGAGTGGCAGATACTGATGGGTAGTTTTGTGCCGCTCCCTTGGTCGCCACAACAACAGCTTTTAAGGCCTGGCAAAGCCGCCCACCTGATGTGGTAATCTAAAATTGGCAAACGAAAAAAAAAAAACATATTTGTTTGGCCTTTTAATGATGATAAACATTGTACATGTGGGTCTACACACCTTAGCACGGAGGTCAGCAGAGGTAAGGAGTCGGGAAAGGGTGTCACCAATAAACACCAGTTTGTGTGCCGTCACAATAAGACTTTTGCCTCTAGCAACAAATATACGAGGAGGTTGGTTCCCCTGCACACTGCTAAAGAGCACATCTATGGCGTCTGCAAGGCAGGAAAGATGGGATAGACTCTGAGAAGAGTAGAAGGACAGCAGCTCTGAGTCCTCCAGGGACAGAGACCCAGGCAAAGGTGGTGATGGAGTCATCTATAGAGGGTTAAACCAAAAGGGAAATTATTATCACATAATAACTCTTTGACATTTGTGAGGTGGCAGTAAGTTAGATGATGATTTAGGCAATTAGATAATGATGGTTTGTAGAGTGAAAGAAATTTCATCTTTTATTTTTGAGCTCTGGCAAGAACCATGAACCAGATGACATGCTTTTGTCAAGCATCATAGATGGCAGAAATTTGTGCACAAATGTATAGCTTTTTTACTATAAAATACATATGAACAGTTTTATGCTCAACTAGTCAGTTATGCAGACTATAAGCACAGCAGGGAGATGCCATGCTGAAAGAATGTCTGTGGTGTCCTGTCACTGATTGTGCTGCAGCCCCCTTTCTATGTAAGGCAAGATTGTGAAGATTTACAAATGACCACTTGTTGGCAGCCAAATGGTGTAACCAAGGCATCCAGAAAGAAGCTGAAAAAATGTTCACCAGAAAAAACACCATCTGAGACTCAAGCATCTGATGCTTCACAAAAATTTCAAACATAGTCCTAATTAACATGTTTTAAAAAAAAAAAACATTTAATATATTTGTATGTTTTTTAGACGGGAAAACTAATGACAAAAACATGTCTAGAGCAAAGTACTGTGTTTAAAGAACCCTGCCAGCTGATTAATGACTGATTAGTAAACAGGGCAGACAGCAAACACAGTGAATCAACAACCAATCTTTGCAGGCTTGCTCCGCTATTTCTTGGAGAAACGTCAGAACTGTGAACCTAGAATTAGAGCTGTACACAAGCAGGAATGCTATACTTTCTCTATTTTGTTGAACACGAAATAAGGCATTCAAACAAATCCTCTCATATTCCTAAAAAATAAACTGAACATAAAAGGGCCTTTGACTCTTTTGAGCAATAAGAATAGAGCACATTTCCATTTTTGCAATAATAATAATAATAATAATAATAATAATAATAATAATAATAATAATAATAATTCTTTGATATATTTTATGTAAACCAATGGTGAACACAGATATTATGCATGTTAAAATGAAAAGGAAATATACCCTTGTTTCTGTGGTGATAGTGTGTCCATTTTCAGCCAGGGAATTTGGGGGAAGATCAGGTTTACCCTAGTGAGAGAAACAGGTATGTTTAAACTTTTGCTTTTCTATATTCAATGATGAGTTTGTGTAGTTTAACAAAAATTCACCTGAAGCTTGACGTATCCCACACTGTCTCCAGTGGGTACAGGGGCAGGAATGGGAGTCAGACCTATCCCAGCGTACTCGTTACTGGGGTCATCTTCTCCATCACCAGTGCCCACAGTCACGGTCACTGTGGACTGAACAGGCAGCAATGGGAACTTAGGCTGAGGGGTCGGAGGCAGAGGCCTCTCCTGAATCCAGCTGCCTTTACGGGGGCCCATACCGCCTCCAGGGGACACCCCGTCTGCCACTGGGAGGGCAGGTAGCGGCCTACGGGAAAGGGATTCTTGGGATGGGAGCCGAGGACGACTTTGTACTTGCAAAAGAAGGGAGCTTTCTTCTAAAGAACGCTGAATCAAATTGAGGAGGCCTTCAGATGGAGGTGCATTTCCAATTGCTGATAATGCAGGTAAAAGGTCTGATAAATGGGCCCAAGCCTGTTGAAGAGGGGGTGGAGGATCACCACTATGACTGGCTTTCCATGTTGACAAAATTTCAGCCAATGAAGTGGCTAGGTCTCGTGATAGAAGAGTAGAGGCTGAGCAGGACACTGTGGTCAAAAGTGAATGCACAAGACTAGAAAGAGAAGTTCTCCATTGCACATCGCCTGAGCCATTGCTTGAAACAGAGAGCCTGCGAGTAGACGTGGAGGAAGAAGAGGACGAGTGAGGAAGGACTTCAGCAGTTAAAGCAGGCATGTCATAGATGCCACATTCAGGCTCAGAAGTGTCTCCACCACTTGCTCGTTTTTCAGGACCAGGGACACAGAGAACCTGACCTACATGGACAGGCTCCTCCCCAGAGACAATGGTGATGGATGGATCCTCTGTGCCCATGTGAACACCTTGAAGTGTTGGGACACTGTACACTCCGTCATCACTGTCATCTGGTATCAAGCCACTTTGCTGGACATCTGAAGTGGACACATTCAGAGTGATGGTTGGGACATCATATACCTACAAATGAAGAAAAGCTTGTATCAGTTATTTTAGTTTTGCTTCAACTAATTTCAAATGACTCTAGTAATTTAATGCAAAACATAAAGGTGACTCCTTGCAATATTATTTAAATCAGTGGTTCCCAATCTGTGGTACAGGCATGCAAGAAGATGTAGGGGGATGCAAAAAAAAAAATAAAAAAAAAAGATTTTCAAACAATATGATTATATTTTGAAACTAAGATATAAATAAACATACAGCCTGAGGTGCTTTGTCACATTATTGTTTGGTAATATGTTTATTCTATAAGCTAAATGACAGATTTCGTAGACTTCTTTTTCAAGTGAACTGGTGTTGCTCACAATTATGGTAATAATGGTAATGTATAAATAAATTGTTTAATCTGGTGAGAAACAATTCACTGTAAGGCTTTTTTTTTTATGTACCTATTTTATATACCTTGTATATGCATGCAATCTCATCCATTTTACATAAACTTCATTCAGTGTATCGTGCATTGCGATTTATAACAAATGCAAAGTCCCTCACTCACCACTGCACACTTTATGATTTGATAGGTTGGACATCACTAACCACTCACAGAAACCAACACTGGTATATTTTCATCCATAAAGCAATTTGGGAAAACTTTCAGGATATCTCTGTAACCTACTCTGTATTAGCTCCAGGAGTTACCAGCTCTTCAATTCGAATTGGTTGCTTTTCAATGTATCCCGGTCACTCACACAGTTGGGGAAAAGAGCCTTTTCCTACTCTGCCCCATAGACATAGAACAATTTACAGATAGATCTTAAACTGGAATCGCTAATTTCAGCTGATAAATTTAAGGCAATCATAAAGAGTGTGGTAAAGGAGACGTGCTTGTTTTTTTTGAAAGGCTCACTATGTTTTTCAAAAGTTGTTCTAATTTCTCAATGTGTTTAACCTGCTTAATCTTGCTGTATTTGTTGTCTTGATGACTGTATTGGCTGCTACCTTGGCCAGATCTCTCTAGTAAAAGAGATTCCGAATCACAATGGGACTTCTTGGTTAAATGAAGGTATGAAAATAAAAATAAAATAAAAAGTGTGCTGTGCTTACAGACACTTATTAAAGGGCGTGGAGATAAGGGTTACATGGCTGGGGCTCAAATGTCTTAAGGGGGTCAGATCTATGAAAAGTTTGAATACCACTGATTTAAATGATCAAAAGCATTGTTAGCTGGCTTGCAATAAAAAAAAAACAGTCTAGCAAGACCCTTATTTTCAAGTAGTAGTACCATATTTTTCAGACTATAAGTCGCACTTTTTCCATCGTCTGGCTAGGGGTGCGACGTATATATTAAAATATTTCACGTGTGCGTTAGAGGGCACTCTAGGCTTGTGTACCAGCATCTGCTGCACCTGTACCACTGACAATTTAAAATGTACACATCACCGGTAACAACTTAGGCTATAAAGACAACTGAGAAAGACTGAAATAATTGGAAATGGAACTGATGCTGAGTCTGACGACAGCCACGCAGAGGAGGAAGCGGCGCTTCGTCTACCTCCGGAGTTGGCGGAGTTGTTCAGAAGCGACACCGAGGATGAAGAATTTAAAGGATTTAGCAATTAGGAGTGAGATCATGAGTTTGGTGAACTTGTTATATTATGTTCTTTATGCTATAGTTATGTGAATAACTGTTAATATATTACTTTAACATATGAGACACCTGTTCAGTTCATTGTTTATGCTTCACGCAGCTGAATAACCATCAATGTGTTACGTTAGGAAACCGCACACCTGTTCAGCCTGTTGTTGTTCTCTATTCTATTATTACTATAACTTGCCTTTCAAGATGAAATGTCTGTTCTTGGTGTCGGATTTTGTAAAATAAATTTCCGCCAAAAAATGCGACTTATATACATTTTTTATTTCTTCATTATGCATTTTTTGGCTAGTGCAACTTATAGTCCAGAAAATACGGTAGTAGGACCTAATTTTCAAATGTTTCACAAAAAACAATTTCTGTATTTTGTATTTTTGTGCAGTTGCACAGGGTCAGAGAATAGATGCACCCGGGGCAGGGAGATTACATTTTAAGTCTTTGCTCCTAAGATTTAAATCCATGTACATTTAAATCTAGATGAAAAAACTGTCAATCAAAAGTGGGCCAGAGATTACTCTGCAGTTTACTGTAATTACAGCGGTAGAAGCAGAAAAAAGTAATTCAGCAGGCAAACAAGTCAAGTAACAAGAAGGAAACCACTGGGGGTAGGGTGGTGCTTGTGTTGGTGGTATTGGTGGTAATATGGCCTTGGCATGGCCCTAACAGATGGGTGTGAAAGAGAGAAAATAGCAGCAGCATTTGGACTGGATAGACAGGCTCCCGAAGAGACAGGTGTGGCCTTGCCTTGGAGCAGGGGGCAGGGAAAAAGACGGATGGTGGAATGAAGGATTGTGAATAGATGGTTTTAGATAGTTATCTGTATCTGCCACATGTACAGACATGAAATTGTCACAGTCTCTTTTAACTGGTGAACCGTTGAAAGCAATATGTGTGGTGTTCTAACAATGGAAATATTGCGATTTACGTAAAAAAAAAAAATGTTAACTATTATTTCTCAATAATAACAGCAAAAAATGCTTATGTTTTTTGTTAGCAAGGGAAGTTAGGCCAAATATTTTTACCTCTGCCTCTGAGTCAATTTGTGGTGGCACACTGCGGGGGGTATCATAGATGCCATCATTTTCATGGAGAAAAGAGGGAGCCGAGCGCTGCCACCTTCCACTGGGAGGAGTATCATATACCTTCCAAGACAAATAAGTTGTGCAGTTAAAACACATCTTTTATGGAAAGCATCAGGTTACGTCAAACGTTCGACGAGTATGGCAATTTTGTTTCTTTAGTACAAACACACAAAAATGACCTCAGTATAATTGTTAGTAAATGGTAGTGTACTGATTTACCTGGTCTTCCACCCGGCCTGGGTTGTCTGAAATTTCCCCTTTAATGTTCTGCACACTGTTGCTTTTCTCTGAGCGATTACTGATCTTTTCTTCTCTGTTTGCGGTGCCTTTCTGCTTGTTGTCTACTTGCTGAGACGTGGCTTTGGCTCCAGAGGGAGAATCAGCTGATAGACTAGATGACTGTTGTACATCTTTCCTAGTGACACCTCGTACTGGGGGTGCTGGAGGAGGAGGTTTACGGGCAGAATTTGGCGATCCAGGACGCCTCCCCTGCCCTGCTCGGGCAAGTAAAGGGGACCCACGGTGGGTGGAACTCCCAGGCTTACCCCTACCAACAGATGAGTTGAGTGAGGCTCCCTTTAGCAGAGATATAGGAGTTGACAGGGTAGAGGATGATTGGTGAGTCCTTTGAGGGTTTGTACTCAAAGGGTTAGGAGTTTGATATAATCCTGGTACATCTTGACCTACTTTGGGCTGGGCTGTTGTACCACTTGCAGCAGAGGGTCCATTAGAAACAACTCCTCCAACTGGTGTTTGGTAAACATCATCACCTGCAAGTGGTGTACCTTTAGGCACCAAGTAGCAGTCATCATTAACAGTTTGACTGGGCACAAGATAAGTATTGTCCTGTGAATCATCAGCGGACCGTGGCACTCCGCTGGGAGAGAGGTAAACAGACTCTGAGGTCAAAACATTTCCTGGCTGCCTTACATGCTGAGTTGCAGGCAACGGACTCACTGGAGTTTGATAAAGTGTTCCTGATATTTCTGTTCCTCTTCCTCTTAAAGAAGGTGAACGTGGACGCCCTGCCACACCGATATCCCACTCAGGTCGGGGCCTGGTTCCAGAACTCGAGTGAGAACGCGGACGCCCACCTTCAGCTCTGCGAAGTTCCCCAGGTCGAGCAGCAGCTCCTCCTCTTCCTTCACCAACAGCCGGGGGAGAGCGGTACACTCCATCTATGTCCTCTGCATTGCTGCTGACTCCAGCTCGAGCCAATGCTGGACCAGGTGACAGGTAAACAGAGTCTTCACTAGGACCACAACAGAGTTCTGAGCCTGAGGCTGGGGCAGTCTGCAGAAGACGAAGACGATTGGCAGGAGCAATGCCCTGTCTCCCATGTAAAGAACAAAGCCACCAGCCTGGACCACCAGCCTGCTCCTGCTCTAGAACCATTAGGATGTCCCCCTTACGAAACGCTAACTCCTCCGGACTCTCTGCTGTGTTGTCAAATAATGCCTTTGCCAAGACAGTCTGAAGGGGGGAAAAATAAGATCAGTAATAAAACAAGCTCAGGAAATGGTCACAGGAAAATGGCTTTTATAAAAGCAGCACTCAACAAAGCCGGCATTTATTAGCAAGAAGCAAACCACAAACAAGAACGCTGATATAGCAATGGAAAGTAAAGAGTCTCAAATGGCTGATTGCCAAGGCTTTAGAAGGGAGGCTGAAAAGTAAAGAACAGAGAAACTTAAATACTCTGTGCTTCAGTGGCATAGCAGCTGAGGAGATTTACCACAAAATAAAATAAAAATACTAAAGCAATAGAAAAATAGTTTGATAATTGTTATTAAGAAAAAAAACACATCTCCGAGTCATGACAAAGTTGAGATAAAGAGGAGCACAGTTAAAGCAGATCAATGATAGAATAGACACAAGGGCTCATGGTAATGAGCTCCACGAAAGGAAGGGGGAGGGGGCACGGGGCACATCTGTCCCTCGCTGTTGGGAGTTTAATTGCCAAAACCTAAAGCCAAAGAGTCAGCCCCCCTTTCATTTTCTAAACCAACCCCCTGGGGACAACTAAAGCTTCAGCCATGTGGGACCCCCTTGAAGCAGTAATGGAGGCAATAACGAGGAAAATACAGTATCAAGGCATTATATGCATTGTTTAAAAGCATTCATATTCAGCATCATGTCATAACAGACCTGAAGTAAAAACTTTACCAAACAGCATGCTATCTAAAAAAACATAGACGTGAATGTAGTACTTACGGAGACAGACATTGTTGCAAAGATGATGATTATATCCTAGTAACTAAATCTCCTGTCGTGGTTAGTCTGGATAATCCATTTAGATAGTCTTTAGCTTCTCATGGACTTATCTGAACGGAGAGTGCCGCGGCACAGCTGCATCTGGGGCCGATACATCTTCAAGTCTCAGCACCAATGCTCCTTCATTTGATATCCTGCAAGCCACAAAGAAACACTTTAAATACATCCAGTCCACGTTTATAACACAGAGCGATTAAGAACAGGAACCCCTGCGTCACGAGGCTCATTTGAAATTCTTGGTTCACAGACAGCGTTAACACCTGTGCTGACTCCACGCCCAGCTAGCGTGAAATACGTGAAATGAATCCCGTTAAGGCTAATGTTAGCTTAGCTCTGTGGATATGTGATCTCATGTTTTCAGTTATCGTAAAGAGTCGAGTTTACTACAACCACCTCTCTTTCAAAGTCAAAATTATATTCAACCTATATCTAGTTTAAAAGCGACGGCATCTGACGTGGAATCGCTGTCTTAGTAGTCTTCACCTTTGCTGCAAAAGCCAGGCTCAAAACAACAATAGCACCGCTGAGCTTATGCTGATAAATCCGATTTGTAAGACAGCAAATGCTAGCATCCAAAACGGTGGATATAGTAAATTTACCTTGCATTTTGTGTTACTGATAGACTTGGCATCGAAATATACTCCGTGATACGTGAAATCACTTCTTTTCAAGCGTGAAAATCGGCGACCATCGGCGTTCAATCATCATCGGTGATGACAACACAATTATCTCCGCCCTCGTAGAGGTTGATACAGTCCGCTGATCTACAAACCCCAAGCAGCCTGGATGAACACCAAAGCGACACGAGTTCAGGCCAATCCAGTTTGGTGGGGATCGCACTGACTTCCGCAGCAGAGCGATCACTGCGGTCTGATTGGCTCGCTGGTTAAGGTTGCTTTCAAATACCCTCGAATTTGGCTTAATGTCAAACGAACAAACCATGATATTTCAAGAAAATTACCTTTAGATTTGATTTAAATGTATTTGGAAGTTAAAACGTCGTATGGTGGATGGGAAATTTACTTTTTAAACATTTGAAAATCAAATGTTCATGTACTATTTGAGCATCTAAGCTATGTTAAGCCTGTGGTTTGACCATGGTATCCAAAATGTAACTATAGCATAATGCAAACATTAGTTTACATAAGGCAATTTAAACCATAATTTGTAAAATTTGAATGACATAGATAAAAGGACATTTAAGCAATGTTAACAAGTGTTAAATGCTTTTACTTTGAAACTCGTACCCGTCCCGGAAAGGGCTGGGCACGGGCGCGAGTCTATGCTGAAAGGCGTCAGGTTGTGCTGACCGATTATCTGCGCTTTATTTTTAAAAGATATAAAGACTCCAGGGTTTCGCATTATTGTTGGTAAGATGTTTTCTTAGTCACTTTTTTGTGTTTGCTTAAAAAAAATGCACACATAGATACAAAAGTGTGTCTTTGTTACTTCTTGAAAGTTTAGTTATGCATAGGTTGTGCAATATTTAAAAGGCTTTGCTGCAGCGCACATTTTAAGTCACTAACAAATAAATTATTACCAGTTTGACGCTTCGTAGTAAGCTACCGCACCCTAACTGCCCTTTCCCCTGGTGTCCTTCTGTACACAAAAAGTTTATTTTTTTGCCCTGAAGGAGATGTTCAAGAGTGCTTTCAGGTGCCTTAGGATCTGTTCTGTTGTTGGACAAAGAAGAATGTCTTCCAGCAGTCTTGCAGGAAAGGTGGCTATAGTCACTGCCTCCACAGATGGGTAAGGATGACACCAAAATCTGCAACACTTGCATGGATGTTAGACATAAAAAGCACATCTCAAATGTTATTCTTTATATTCTCTCTTACTGTCACCAGGATTGGTCTGGCTACAGCTCAAGCTCTGGGCAAAAAGGGAGCCCATGTGGTGGTGAGCAGCCGACGTCAGGCCAATGTGGACAGAGCTGTGGCACTGCTGCTAAGCCAGAACATCCAAGTGACTGGCACCACTTGTAACGTTGGCAAAGGAGAGGACAGAGAAAAACTGATTGAAGTGGTCAGTCTAATCTGAAACTGTGCTGTACTTAAATATATTTTTACCAATTAATTCCCTAAATAACCAGTAATTGGAGTGCACGGTGGCAGAGTGGGGAGTGCTCCTGTCTCTGCACAAGGATGTGGTTTTCAATCTTCGGGTTGGTCAACTTTGATCTCCCTGAGTGGAGCCTGCTTGTCCACCCTGTGTTACTAAGGGTTCTCTCTGGCTTCTTCTCACTGTCCAAACACATGCATGTGTACAGTTAGGAGAATTGGTGAAACTAAATTGTATACAGTAAATGAATGTGAGAGTGTATGTCTCTGTCAGCCCTGGAACTAATTGGCCATTATCCTGGGTCTACCCCACCTAAGGCCCATAGTTGCTGGGATAGGCTCCAGCACCCATGACCCCTAATTGATATAAGCAAAAAAGATGTAAAGTCATTTTTATTTATGAATTGGATTAATTAAGTATAATGTAATGTTACATTTGTCATGATTTTGTCTAGACTCTTCAGAAGTATGGCGGCATTGACATTCTAGTATCAAACGCAGCTGTCAATCCTTTCATTGGAAACACACTGGATTCCACAGAGGAGGTTTGGGACAAGGTAGGAAAGAAAATAAGAAAAATAATCAGGAGTACTTTCTTGAGTGCACAAGCTCTCATGGCATGTCTCTGTAGATTCTGTCTGTAAATGTGAAAGCAGCTTTTCTGTTAACCAAGTTGGTGGTACCTCACATGGAGAAACGGGGGTAAGTAACGACGACAAGGGGACAGCATGCAAGATATAAATAAAATATGTTCTACAAGACCCTAATTAAACATATCACAAAGTATTGCATACATTTTAATTATTAACTCCACTGACCCAGTTACAAGAAGCAGGTTTAGTCCAATCTCAGAGTATGTTAACCCTGAAGGCAGGAAAACTCAGTATTTTCTGTTTTACAGAGGTAATTTGAACTGAATGAGTTACCATTGTAACTCCCTCTGCAAAACTAACCTGGTCTGAGCCAAGTTTAATTCCTTTAACCCAGAGTTTGACCCAGAGTCTCCTCTTGCTGCTGTTGGAAGGAGCAATCTGATTGGGTGATTTTACTTCTTAACAATACTGGGAATATTCAGAAATTTAAAAAAAGTTGAAATGTGATTGACTGAACTTTTATAACTTAAGATATTTATAGTCCTTTATATTTGTACGTATTTCAAATTCACTTTGTATGAACTTATGCTAGAATAAAGCAGTGTGCATAATCACAATGTATATGTAGATCAATTAAAAATATATTTTTTACTTGTGCTACTGTTTTAATGATTAAAAAAATGTGCGTACTTCTGTTTGTATTTCCCAATTATCCTGTCTTCTTTCTTTTAGAGGTGGAAATGTAGTGTTTGTGTCCTCTATAGCAGCCTATCAACCAATGCAGGTGAGTCAGATAAATATATCTGACAATGAAAAGGTAACATTGTATTGTATTTTCCAATAATTTTACATCTGTCTTTTAGGCTTTGGGTCCTTACAGTGTGAGTAAAACAGCCTTGCTTGGTCTAACTCGAGTGCTAGCTCCAGAACTGGCTCCTAGTAACATCAGAGTCAACTGTGTGGCTCCAGGAATTATCAAGACTCGTTTCAGTACAGTTGTGAGTAAGACATAAGCAATATTTTTTTTATATTATTCAGCATTTAAATGGTTTTTTATTTTATTTTCTAGTTGTGGCAAAATGAGGACGTAATGGATGACTTTAAAAGGCAGCTGAGCATTAAAAGGTACATTTACACTTAGTCACAGCAAAACCTACCAAATGTGATTACTGTGGAAGTCTGTTCATGTCAGTAGTTGAATTGAAAGTGACACATTTCAAGCATTTATTTTATTTGGGATGGTAATGGTTTACAGTTAATGAAAAAAATCTATTTTAAATTAGTATCTCATACAACAAACTGCATGAATCACAACTAAAACAAAGGCTTAATATTTTTCACTATGTGTACTGATTCTATGTAATGTACATTTCACTTTTTGAATAGAACTACTGAAATTTTACTTAACCTCGATTCTCTAATTATTGAGAGCCTCCTGTATATTATACCATTTCTCTTATTTTTTTGGTATAGAGCTGGAAATACAGAGGAAATTGGGGGAGTGATTGCTTTCTTGTGCTCCGAAGAGGCTTCATACATAACAGGAGAGACCATTACAGTAACTGGAGGAATGAGCGGGCGACTGTAAACACATTTTTGCAGCCAACTAATTTGCCCATGACTGTGTATTTTTGTAGATTTTCTATGTATTTTGCATGACACATTGTCCATGTGAACAAATGTATGAAACGAATGACTGAATAAATGACAAAAAAAATTATTAAACATAAAAAAATGTAAATTATATTTTCACAACAGAAGTTGACTTTAACACCCATGGGCAGTGTTACTCACCCATTAGCTTATACTGTGTGGAGCATCCTTTAACGTTTGTAACTTCTAACAAATGTTTTTGGTTCTAACCTCTCAACTGCAATCTCTGTCCATTCTTCAGGTGCACAAGCCTCCAGGTCAGTGATGTTTGATGGCCTCTGTGCTGCAACTGTTTTCCTTAAATCCCACCAAAATTTTTAATCAAATTATCACAATTTCGGATTGTAAGTGTAAATACAGTCTGACAGCCATATTCCCAACAACCAGATGTGCAAAAACTGACAATACATGGTAGATCATTTGGATAACATCCAAAATAGAATTTTACCATCTAAAAACAATTTTATTATTCATTGAAACTTATACACTGTTGGAATACAACACAAGTGCTAAGAAGTAAAATATGAAAATTCTAAAAACTCTTCACAATATATTTGTGAAAAATAAGACTGTTGCATAAAAAGGCATGGTCTTGGTTGCTTTCTTCCATGATAACAAACCACTCAAAATGAAATGCACAATAAATGCAATAGTATAACGTATGAACGAAGCAGACATTATTCATTCAGCCATAACCAATAGTAATAATTATATACTGCTTTGGAACCCTTAAACATAGTTCTTCATCTGTGTTTACTTCCAGGACCAAGCAGGTTGCGCCTCTCAGCACATGGTTTCCAATACTCCCTCAGAGTAGGAACGTAGGTACCATGTTTCGTTTTGCAATAGCGTTTTGCAAAAAGCTGTGGTGAGATGTTGTAGAGAATAGATCAGAAAGTTTTCCAATAATATTAATATACACCAATCAGGCAAATCATTATGACTACAGACAGGTGAGGTTAATAAAGATTTTCTCTTCATTGTGGCCATTAGGCATGTGGTCATACTGTTATGCCTAATCTGTACTTTTACAGTTTTATGTTCAAGTGCACATACCCTGCCTTTGAAGTTCTTGGTGGCTTCATCCTCAGAATCTGCTACATAGTCTTCACTCTCTTCTAGGGAGTCCTGGTGCTCTGCAAAATAAAATTCAGTTATAAACCAAAATGTTACACAAATTGTCTATAAAATCGAAGTTTAAATTACCTGTATTATTCTTTAGTCGCAGGAATGATCTTCGTGAACCTGGTAGGATGGGAGTATTTCTGTGAAAGACAACGATTTAACTCCTTGAGAACGGACAGAAAATATTGTGGTATTAAAAGGCAATTCCCAATGAAAGATTCATATCTCTCAGCCTTATGCGTTTATTTATAGGCTTGTGTACAAATTGCAGTAAAATATGGGAAATAGAATACATGAATATAATTAATGGTTACCCCAGTGCAACCAATAATCTTACTCTTTATTGTCCGAGACAGGTACACTGGTGCTAGTCCTTTGAGGTTGGGTGCTTGTGCTTTTATACTTGTAGGTTTTGCCAGGTGAACTGCTTCTTGGCTTTGGAAGATTTATGTTTTGACCACAAGCAGAAGTAAGTGACAGTTTCCTAATCACCACTTTGGGCTGACATTTTAGACAGGAAGCCAATATGGAGCAGAGGGCCCTGTTGTCTGGAACCTGGAGTGTTTTAAAGCCAAGATCATTCAAGCAAGTTTTCAGCAATACTCTATTGTCAACTAACATTTCATTTCTTTCACAGTCATCTCTAGTTGGCTCAAAATTCCTGCTTATCCTCTTTTTAACAGATCTGTTTTTTCTTAGTATATCTTCCTCTTCATCTGATGTACTGTCACCGTCATCAATGTGCTTTCGTTTCATCCCAATGCTTCTTGTGTCCTCTACCTGACTAACACCTCCGCCTTCTTGCTTTTCTTTGACGCCAGTGAATTTTATGTTCTCATTTGATTCCAAGAATAGGCTTTCACTGTTTTCATCATTGGTGCTGATTGTCTCACCGCTCCTTAAATGTTTTGAGGCTGAGATCATAACAGGTACATTGTTGTTAGATATGAGTCCAATCACAGGTTTGATAAATGGTGTTTTGCTTGCTGACTCAGGAAAAACTGGCATAGAAGCCGTAGACTGGTCTGTCGTTTTAGATCCCGTTGGGTGATTTAAAGGCACTTTTCCGGATGGTGGCAGGGAAAGGGAATCAAGGATGGAGTCTCCCATATTTGGAGGAAGGGATGCTGTAAAACATCTTTGTGATTAATACAATTACAAATACAATATTATTTATGAACCAGATACACCAGCCAAAGTTCAGCAGTACATTTACCTGCTGTCTCCAGGTGACCTAAACAACTTTGATGCTGAAGAAGTATCTTAAGGAGCTGTGGTTGTGTAGCTGCTCGTGCACATTCCTCCAAGACAGGGGGGGTATCACTGAGCCATGACACGGTCTGGAAAACAATTACATTTCTTAGAGGGAATGACCTAGTGATCACCAGATAAGATCTCCTTTTAATAATTGGATTTGTATTAAGAACACAAACTACCTGAGCTAGATTGGGAACTGGAAGTAGCTGGTCCAAACGGATTAAAAACTCCCAAAGCAGCTTCTCCAATCCTTGGTCATATTTTGGTCCATAAGCCACAGGAAATTCTTCCTGTGAATGAAAACAATATTAATATTTCATAAAGCATACACAAGTACCAAACAAAGACTTGATATTGATCATTGCAGATACTCACCTTAAAATATCGTTCCCTCTCTGCTGTATCTGTTAACAACATTGGAACAAAAACATGGAAGTTTTCCACACTCGTGTGAATTCGAACATCCCTTGTCTGACAAGAATCAAATAGAATGCTATTAGATGTTTTCTGTCAACACTGTTTAGAATCTAAATTGTTTATATAAAATTCATTATTGTGTCTTTCAGCTTTATTTGCATTTTATGAAGACTGACTTTTATCTCAGATTAAATATCCTACATGCTTAGTATAAATATTAAGTAAAAACACACCGCAGCCAAAGCTGAGGAGGACGAAGGCGATGCAGGAACTTGAAACCTTTTCATGTGTACTGCAATCACTTGAGGGTCAGGTTCTTTACTGCACAATTCCAAGATAAGCTAGATGTAAAAATCAGGACAGATCCATTCGAGTCAATTATAGAAAAGGTGGATGCAACAGGTATTATTATTACAATCAGAGCACCTTCCCAGTCACATACCCGTGCTCTGAGTCCCAGTGTCAGCTTGGCCCGGTGTCTCAAAGTGAGCAGTTCAGGAACATTCTCGCAGGCCGAGGTCACAAATTCCTCCACAATCCCATACTGCATCACGTCTCTATCCTTCATGACTTTCCACAGAGCCGCGGACACCAAACGCACAGGAGGCGCCAGCAGCTGGAGTGCAACAAAAGGAAGACTGGTCTGGTCTGTACAGACAACACAAAAACACGGGAATATCACAATATGCAGCGACCGAAGGGTGGCAGTTCGATGTGTGGAAATGCAAGACATGATTGTCACACTTACCATTTTCCTTAGGCTTTCTTGTGGCCATTTTACACTGGAATTGGTGCTGTCGATGGGTTAAATGTGCAAAATCTCGGCCTGCTTAGCAACCTCAACCAAACAGCAACCAGTAGGCTAACATTAAAAAGCCAGCGTTGTTATAAGATTGTGTAGAGTGGTCTACAAACACATTTGATAACCCGCCGCAGCGTGTCTAACAAACTGTATTCACCACAGTGTTGCCTGTTTTGGTCTGTAAAACAAAACAATATACGCTTCCATCAAAACTTCAGTCTTCCATCCTCCCGCCTTCCATGATGCGATGTTCAAAAACTTCTCTGTCACGTCCCGCATTGGCGGCGTTTCCTCTAAGCATAAAATCTAAATGGATTACACATGTACCCGCAAATCTTCGGAGCAAACAATCAAACGTACCCAAAGTTGTTCCGGATGTGACGTCGAAAACCCGTGCGTGTAACACATTCGTAAATTCAATAAAGAGTACAGGTCAAAATCAAGTAAAAAGGTATAATTGTGGGTAATAATGGCTTAAGAAGAGCTGTGCAACTTGTATATTAACGTATAACTTGTAAATATTAAAACACTAGCCTATTCTCATTAGCTTAACTCCCAAAACTGATGAAAAATATGACCTAGTTTACTACTTCAATTTAGAAATGAAGTAAATATGATTACAGAAGAAGCTGTCGAAGTAAGCAATGAGGTGAACTTTGATTTGTGCTTTTCTTTATCTGAATAATCACCAGGTCGGGGGCAAAGTCCATCTGCTGGGTCAAAGCAGAGCTAACACTATTAGGTAGTTACAGCAAAACATAATATTCAAAGCTAGTGAAGAAGGCCAGGGGAACAGACCGGAGAATGGATACCACATCTTCATTTATTAAGTGAGTAAAATCATTATGTAAATGTCTCATCTAATAGCCATGTAATTTGATGTTAGTCTGTGTATGGATGGCAAAGGTTTAACAAGTTAAAAAAACAAAACTTAAAAATATAGATTTATAATTTTATATTTTTTTCACTTGTTTTGTAAAAAAAAAAAAAAAAATACAAGATTGTAAATTAAATGTGTATAGTGGTAGCAAGGTAATCACAGATGTGTGAATTATATTTATGTCTATTTTTATAATTTATTAGTATCGTTTTCATAGTTGACAACATTGTTTTGGTAATTCATTTTTACTTTCTTTATATTTTATAGGTCTGTAACCAAGAGAGTATGGTCCCCCACCCAGCGGCCCTTCAGGGTGTGCTGTAACAACAGAGAGATTAGGAAAGGTATCACTGCTGGTACTTTAGAGGCGCTGAAGGAGAGGGTGAGTTACATCCTTAAAATTTATTCAAGTTCAGATTTGATTTGGTGGAATTTGATCAGATTAAATGTATGTCCATGTAAACAATCTAAACCACACAGTATCACACAGTATCTGATCTTCTGTATTTCAGGCATGCCAGGCGTTGCTGCTGTCTCTGTCAGCTCTGTCTGTGGCTCTTGTCTGTGAAGAGGATGGTACAGAGGTGGATTCAGACGAGTTCCTTATAACACTGCCAGACAACACCATGCTCATGGCCTTGAAGCCCGGACAAACATGGAAACCTCAGGCTGTATGTACCATGCAACAACATGATAATCAGTGGAAAGTTATTGATAATGGACAGAGTGAAAAATGAAGCATAGATTTTCCATTCATCTTCTTTTTTGTTTTGTTGTTAGTTTTGCGAGAGACTATTCACATTCACTAGGGTTGATTTAATAGACCAATTCACATACACTGGCTGTTACTGTTACTGGACCACTAGTTCCTTGCTAATAGGCAGCAGCACAAATTTTATATTTTTTCCTTTACTTTTTTTTTGTATTTGTTAGCTTTGTCTGATTATTTTTTAAGTTCTGGCATATTTCTTTTATCCTGTGCTTTTTAGTATGCCATTTGCTTGCCACTGTGTAACTCAGCTGTCTTTATTGATTAAAGTTGGCTTGTCATTTGTATATAATAGGCTTTTTGTATGAATTTCTGAAATTTACATGATCACTGTCTTTCTCTCAGGGTGCTATTGTGGCTAAACCACCCAGCAAGCCCCGCAATGGTAAAGACATTGCTCGTGTCACCTTTGACCTTTACAAGATGAACCCTAAGGACATGTTTGGCTCCCTGAGTGTGAAGGCCACTTTTCAAGGCTTGTATTCAGTCAGTGCAGATTTCCAATGTCTAGGGCCAAAGAAAGTCCTCAGGTAAGAAATAAGGGGGTTAGTAATATGAGAGATGCAGAATGATATAATAATATAAACTCACTAACAAACCTCCTACTGCTTTGTATAGAGAAGCACTGAGAATAGCCTCAACCCTTCTTCAGGCAGCAGGACACCTACTTATAACCTCTGCTGCAATGATCCGTCGTATTATTGAAGGTGCTGAGCTTTGGCAGCCACAGAGGGGAGAGTACACAGCCACCTGGAACTGAAAACCCTCAGCTGTTTACATGCTATGCAAAGTTTGGTCTTGGGTTGTAATTTCTTTCCAAAAAAGCTCTTAAATATTGTCTGTAAATACAAAAGTGAAGATTGAAATTTATTATGAGTAGGTTTAGTGCTATGCTTACATTCATAAGGTAATTAATGAAAGAAGGTTGTATTTATAATTTTTATGTATATTGTGGTTGTTTCTTCAATCACAAATAATTGTTGTGCATTTCATTTGTAATAAAAGCTTTATTGTGTTAAACTTTTGTTTTAGAAAATGTCAATTTGTAAAACATCAGTAATCAATAAAATTGCAGTCATTTTAAAAACTGTAGATACAAAGATGAACAATTCTGAACAGTGCAATACTAATTACTTAGGCAAATACAACAATTTCATCTAAAAAAAAAAAAAAAAACAGTAAATGTTATAATGGTATAACAAACCTGTAAAAAAAACGCTTTAACCAAAGTGCTATGTAAGAACAGTTACTAAAGGGCTTCTCCACAACAACTTCTTTGCCTTGCTACTCTCCCCCTTTTTTGCATCCTCTTCAGCTTTCTAAGACATTGCTCACGCACAACGTTGGTCACAGCCCTCGTGTGCTGCTCCACACTCAACCAGCGTGGCTTGGCTTTCTTGATCAAATAGCGCATGTCGTTGAACCACTGGACCAAACCATAGCGTGGGACGCCGGTCAACAATGACAACTCTCGATATTGCTTGTCATTTGGATACTGGTATTTAGCAAATTCAATCTTCATTATTGCCAGCTGTTTTGGTGTCTTCATCCGAGAGGTAACTGTATCAGGTATCAGTAAAGGTGATTCTAAAGCTGCAGTGTGAGTCTGGAAATCCATTGATGGACTCCTGTCAAGAAATTCATCTTGTAGTGCAAAACCATTTTCACCATTAGTTTTGAACAAATGTGTGGTAACTGGTTTCGAGCAAGAACCGAGCAGCACCCCAGAATTTGCCCCTTTAGGTTTTGGTGCTTTTGTTTTAGGCCACACCATCTGAGTTTCTTTTGTCACATTTGCATAAAGGGTTTGCGGAATTCTCCTTACTGTTTTCCTCTTCCTTGCCCTTTTTTGCTTCTTCTCAGTAATCATTTTGTCCTCTATTGCAGCATTACTCGGTTGCTCCCTTTTGTTAACAAGTGTATTGCTGTCATCTTTTTCCTGTGCATCACCTTTGTCCTCTCTGCTTAGTTTAGGCTTTTTCACTATTTCCTTTTCGCATACACTTTTGTGCTGGTTTCTCTTGGATCTAGCCCGTCCCAGCATTTTTCTTCTCACCTCGTGAATGTCTTTTGAGTCCCAGCTGATCCCATAGCTGAGCCTCTGGGCCATGAACCACACCTTTACCTGGTCAGGGTGCAGGCAGCAGCGCTGTGCCAGTGAGATAGTTTGCCTTTGGGTTAGATAGGGAAATCTGCTGAAGACCTTATCCAGCTCAGCTGCTTTGTCCACTTGAATGTTAATCTGGTTTGTGTGTACCCAAATTATTTTCTGGTTTTCAGAAATCAGAGGGAGGCATAATGTGCCATTCTGGTTTGTATTAAAAACTGATGGGGCAAGGTTAGATGGTGATATAGCTTCTTGACAGCTGTTATCTCTGGTGCTGGGAAAGCCCCCACTGATCTTCTGCCTCATTTTTCTATTATAACTCCTGCAAATAAATAAATAAATAAAATAAATCTCATAAAAACAAAAATAAGTACGCAAGTTACTCATGTGACACATACAATGCGGATCAATACGCCAAGGTATCATTTAAATTTGGTGTTAATATTAATAACAAAAAATAAAGATGTTACTAGAATGGCCAGAGGCAATAACTAGGCCAAAACGAGATATACAACACAGAAATAACTGTAAAACTACAAATTTTAAAACACACAGGGAATTTTAAGATTTAGTGGGATGGTTAGCATATCGAGATTTAAGTTAACCTAGCTTAAGTAATTGCTAAGCTAACTCAAGTGTTAAATTGGGCTTGTCAGAAATTACAATTACAGCAACCTGAGCTGAACACAACATGTAACACAGAACTATATTTTTTACTTATTGTGCAAGTTAAAATACCCCAATACTTTGAATTGTTGGACGTCCTACCTTAAGCCGGTGTTATAGGCTCCAGTGCTACTTTCATAGACCGCGAAAATGTGCAAGTAATGCTGTGCTGTTGACGTGGGAAACTGCCCCTGTGGAAACTCGTTTGAGTTATTTTTATCGCTGATATCAGCCTTAACTTTTTTGGCCACTAGTACTAGTAGTGTGTAATTTGCTCAACTGGTGCACCAGTGAGGACAAAATTGCTTACTAGTAGTATGCCAAATTGCTCATTAGTACAACTATTAGACACTTTTTGGCTTTACTAGTGCCACTAGTGAGTGGCAAATGTCACTTAGTACTACTAGCAGGGCTTAATTTATAAATCAAACGATGCCGGAACCTGATTACAGTGTCCACGTCTCCACTGCTCACAGATTAAACTATCGCTCCACAACAGCTGCTGTGGAACTTCACTGAAGTCTTAGCCATATTTTTCTACGAATGTAGCAATATGGAGTTTAGGTGCTTTGGTTTTTTAACCTAATCCGCCATCAGGTGAGAGGGGGAACTATAAAAGTGTATCCCTTCCTCTTGCCCGTTCTCTGACCTCACGCACTTCCGGGTCACTTTGTTGGGCTAGCTGTCCTCTGTGTCACCAGGTAGGAAGCATGACGTCTTTGCTCAAAATACTAACTTGTTAAACGTATCCCTAAATAGTGCTTTCGTCTTCAGTGCAGTTGTGTGGCTGTGGGGCGCGTCTTGTGTCGTACCCTGGATCAGCACTACTGTGCAGGTGTGCGCTCCGGTAGAGTCACGTGATGGGTTGTTCGTAGCGTCACTGAATTTCTCCCGCTGTTGGTTACAGCCGTGTGAAATCCTGGACTGTGAAGTGGTAGGTCATCTGAGTGTGGCATGTAGTGTAGGTTACTTTTTGTAATTATGCATTGCTGTTTTTTTTAGGTAATGCAGGCGGACCATTAGCCGAAGCACTGGCGCACACTGCTGCCTTGTTTTCATCACTTGTTTTTTCTGTAAAAGCTGTGTAAAATGAGCTTCAGCTTTTTAATATTAAAACCAAGATATAGACTGCTGAAATGCTTTTAAGGACTGCTAAATTAAATTAATCTTGTATAAATAAATTTGTGTGGTAAAGTGATGGAACCTTGCCCTTTGTTTCAATGAACAAACCTGTGTGTGCCTTAAATATATTGCACATTTGTATTGGTCCCGGGGCTTTACTCCCCGGATGGCGTTGTTGGTTTTTCTAGTTAATTTTCATTACATATAATCACCCTCACTCCGCCACACATTATTATCTATACTGCTGCTGTAACCAGGGGTGTAGCACACATTTCTGGGCCCTTTGTATAAATCATCTTGGTGGGCCCCCTTGCTCACTTTAGCAATATCTTTCACACATATCCTAGGCTTTTTAAGGGCCCCTCCTTGCAGTGGGCCCTGGGTAAACTGTACCCTTTACCCCCCCAGTCTGTCGCCCCTGGCTATAACAGTGCACTTGTCCTCCTGTCGCTATAAATGTGTTCTCTAAGCCACATGCATGTTACTAGCAGCATTATAAGTGTTTAAATTACACTTTTAGTGCTTTTAGTACTAATTAACTGTAAGGAGGTGACAGGGATTCTTATAGAGATCGGGAACCTACATCATTCAACGACTGTTGAGTGATGAATCTGCCTTGTTGGTGGTCACAGACAGAGAAATGCCATAGAGTTGCATTAGAAACAGTGGCATAAAAAAGTAAACGAACAAGCCTTGAAACAAATCTTTTAACTGCTTTGTCACTCTTGGTGAATATTTATATATATAGTATAAAATACTTTTGTGTTAACGCTAACTCGAGTAATTTATATCCTAAATTGCTCCATTGTTTTACTATTTAAAATATCTTGTGCGACCACCGATGTGATATCACGATCCCGTTCTCTATTGGCCAGTGTAAATGACAGGTGTGAAGAACCAACTGTAAGCCTCAATTTATGCCCCTCTCCAACTCAGAATATATTGCCACTGGTGAACATTTCTGACTAGAGTACACATTTTAGAGCCCACTAGTGCTACTAGTGACCAATTTTAGACCTTACTAGTAGAAAATACAGTGTTAGTAGTACTAGTAGACACTTGGGTGTCACTAGTTGTACATGTTAACAGACTTTGTCTTAGTACTAGCTGACATTTTGCCACCTGGTAGTGGCACTAGTCAGGCCAAAGGGTCTACTCTTTGGGAAATTTGGCATCTACTAATACAACTAGTAAGCAGTTTTGTTCTTACTAGTGCACTAGTTAATTAATCTACATGCCACTAGTAGTACTAGTGGCAAAAAAGCTTGCATGTAAAGAAAATTAAGGCTGATATCAATGATATCAGATTAAATACTCAAATGGCTTTTCAATCAGAAGGCGGGAGAGTGTCATAATTTGAGTCTTACAGTTAGTTCTACACACATTTTTACATTGGCCAATAAGAATCCCTGTCCCATCTCCTTACAGTCCACTAGTAGTACAAGTGTCAGAAGTGAAATTAAAAACCTGTTACTTTTACTTCTAATTCTTGTACCAGTGTAGCACAGATTTGAACACTACTGAACTCAAACTTTATAGATAATTTGATTTTGATGCCTAAAAAAAGATAAAATAAAAAATATGTAAAATTATAGTAGCAATTATTCCAGAATTGGAGGACGTTTTCTGTCCCAGACATAAAATTGAAATAAATCCATGCACAAAACGCTTACATGTGCACTTATTGTGCACATTATACAGTCACGTTTGGGCACCCCTCTGAGGTTGCGTAATAATTTACTCTTTTCTTGTCTTCACAAAAAAAGGTAATTTATTTTCTAATGACATTTGTGTTCTAGGATGTTTTCAACGTCAACAATTTTTAGTGTAGCAGTATTTAGGTGTATGAAATTAAATGAAATATGAAAAAAATTGTGTACAAAAGTTTGTGCACCCTTATAAGTTTGCTGATTTGAATGCATGTAACTTCTCAAAATGGATTACTTGTACCACAAAACTTGTTAGATTAGTTAGTTAAGCTTTGAACATCCGGTGCAGTCAATAATGAGAAAAGGTATTTAAGGTGGCAATCAGGAAATGGAAGGACACAGGCAAAGTTGATGTCAAGGTCAGTGTGACAGTGGAAGCACTGTCACTCCATCTGAGTGGGTGCTCATAATACAATGTAAATAATACACATGACACAAGATATACTTATGGACACTTTTATTATGTATGAAATGTATTTGTAAAAGTCTTCATAGCCGGTGGGGTTGTTGGTGGTTCACACGGTCAGCGTCGATAGCTCTGTAAAGACACACGCCGTAAGATCTGACTGTGTAAATAAAGTATGAGGCGATGGGTTTTTACGTAACCTAAAAAAGCCTCATAGACCGCTCGGCAGCTGACAGTCAGATGTAGCAGGCCAAGAAAAATACCAGAGAGACATAGGCAAGGAATGATGAGAATGGTTAAAGACAACCCAAGATCATCCTGCTGCAGATGATGTTTCTGTACATGGGTCAAGAATTCAGTGCAATTTGCTCAAAGAACAGCTGTGTGGGAGGGTGATGCCATGCCACAAACAGTGTCGTTTGAGGTATGCAAAAGCTCATTTAGACAAGCCAGATTAATTTTGGAATAACATGGTGTGGACTGACATACCTCAAGCGATATATATATTGTTGTATGTGTTTTGGACATGATCAAGTATATAATGAAATGTTGTTTCAATGTGAAGAAATGTATCTGAACTAATCATGTAACCAGGACCTGACCCAAAACTCAAGACGCCGCATGAAGTGCAAGGGAACAATCTGTGTTAGTCTGAAATGTGGCCTTCATGGGAGTGCAGAAGTGAAAACACACCCTCCCTTACAACACGCACTGCTCTGCTTGAGAACCGGCTCAGATCCTGCACTATGCCCATATATGGAGTTCGGGGCGTGATTTGAGTATTCAGTGTGATAGGGACAGTCAGTAGTTGGATGCCCAGCGTAAGCCCTGAGTAAGACGTAGGCGGTAGGGACCAGATCCAACCCAGAGCTCTGTAATTTGGCTTATGCGAATAAAAAGACAAAAAGACAAAAAAGCTGATTGGAGTCTTTATTAACAAGAAAAAGAACACAACATTATATAATCCCTATTGTCTTTGTCTTTTATGTATAGACCACAAGTTTGCAATAAAGTTGTCTATCTATCTAAAGCAACCTTTGGAGCTAGTTTTTATGACTGTTGGGGCGTGGTGTAGGTCATGTGATTCTCAGGAAAGAGAAACTTAAAGCGGTGCTGAAACTGAACAGTTGCTGTAGATTCCAGAGTAAAGACAGAAAAGATTATTGATCCACATTAATAGCTACCCAGGAAAAGTTTTTGTTTTCAGTTTTCTGCTGTCCACAAATATGGAAGACTGCAAACCAAATGATGTGCTTGTTATTTTTTGTGAAATGTGCCCAGAGGAAGATAGAAAGCCAGCACGGAAGACCTGCATGAAGTGTGAGATCTCCATGTGCGTGCAGCACCTCCAGGCCCACCTCACTACTCCCGTACTGCTACAAACCCATCCTCTGACTGAACCCATGACTTTAGATGGGGCCACCAAGTGCCCCCAACATGGCAAACTGGTGGAATACTACTGTCTGGACGACCTGACCTGTGTGTGTGTTTCCTGTGCTATTGAGGACCAACACCGTTTACACAATATGAAGACTTTCTCTACAGCACATAAAGAGCTGCTAGAGAAGCTGAACACTGACCAGAAGGAGCTGCTGTTAAAAACAGATGATGATAACATAAGCCTGGAAAAGTGGGAGAGGAAAGAAAAAGAGAAGCTGACTAGGTCAAGTGTACGTCTGATTGAGGCCATCTCTAACCTGCGTGACCTTACCTTGGCTAGTGTTCAGACTTCAGTCTCCGCGCGCATGGTGTCCCTCCAGACAAGCCAAAACAGTATCCAGGCTGCCCAAAAAGAGAAGGACACCTACAGATTCCTGCAGATGTATTCTCAGGTCCACCAACATGTAGAGAAGGCCAGGGTGGTGGACTTAAGAAAAGGTTTAGAGCCTGGCACTGATCGTGACAAAGTAGTTGAGGAAATAAGTGGTGAAACAATCATAGATCAAGCTGTAGACTTTTGGGGATCGTTGCTGATGATGGTTGACCCTGAAAATCACCAGGAAATTATTCCCACCAGTGAAGACCTATTCTTTGACCCTCAGAGCTTTTCAACTGGAATGTCACTGTCCAGAGACAAAAGAGAGGTCTTCTACTGTAGTAAGATGGGCCAGTGCTCTGCAACTCTTCTAATCCAGAGTACAAAGTCAGCTGATATTAACAGGTGGATCATTAGTCCTCCTCAGGACTATGACTGGATCATTGGTTTATGTGACAGACGGTGTGTGACCAACTTGAAGAATGGACCGGTCTATGGATTGAGCTGTGAAGGTAATCAGTTATCTGTCCTCTCAACACAGTATGATGACGACACATCTTCTAATACTGCCATAGTTGATGAAAAAGAAAGGAGAAACATACCGCTACAAAAGAAACAAAGAACACATAGAAAATCCACTCATGTCCTCTCATGCCCAGGAAAAGATGGAGATGCCTTACCAGAAACAGAAACAGTAGAAGTGGTTTGGAACTCCCCTGTGCTGTCCTTCTTTAGTAGATCTGGACATTACCAAATACAACGAATATTTACACTTGATATCAGCCCCTATGACCAAGACCTGATCAGTTTTGTAAAGCTGGGAAATGAAAATGACCAATTCACTCCCGAATATCAGTGGAGGTGTTCTTGTGGGTCACGTCACCACTTACAGAATACTCCTTTTGGTGCTCAGAATAAATGTAGCTGCGGAGCGATCATTGGGAGTCTACGCATCACAGAGCTAATTTGTAAGCTTGTGTAAGAAGTGTGGTCTTTGTGATCAGTGTGATCAGTGGCACTCTGTCAAATAAACATACTTTGTCAAATAAAAAAAGAATTTTGCATTCTTTTTTTAATGAAATGTTTTTGTTTTTATTTTTTATTTGTTTTTGGTTTTATTTGCATGTTTGTGGGAAACAGTGGCCTGCCACATGAAATGTCATCAAATACCACAGTTCAAGTGTGATGATGTAGTTTAATTGTAAAGGTATTGGTGGTTTATTTTAGCTTTATCAGGGTTTGGCACCTTCTAGCGGTGCAGTTGCTGAGTGACATGTTAATTGTGCAAACATTCTGTAAATTATTTAATAATAGAAAGGCAATGTCAAAAGAAAAATAAATTTTCATAACTGTATAGTAGTTAAGTGGAAGAAAATAGTACTAGATATACTACTACGAATTTTGCATTATCATTAGATTTTTTTTCACAATATTTACAACACTATATGAAAGCATGAACTGGTTTGACCACTAAGTAGACTCTGAGTGAGAGCTACAGCTGCAAACACCTTTGATCAGAAGTCTAAAAGAAAAGAGGAAAATATATTAAATTACACATAGACCATTATACTTAATGTACTGCAGGTTTATTATGCATCATTACATGTGTGTGGCACTGTCGTAATAAGATAAGAAAATGTTTATTGGTCCCACAGTTGGAGAAATGGCATTGGTACAAAACTCCTACAATCTTTTAAAGTTAAATGTAAGTGAGACAATTCTTCATACTTTTTCTTGTGACAATAAGAAATAATTGTATTTTTCAAAGTGCAATTAAAAAGTACATTATAATTTTACTTATATGGCAGTTACATAAATATATATGAATTCTGAACAGTGTAAGACATTATCTTATATACTGAGGCTGACACCTACTTTGCAAAGTTTGCATAAATTTCAAAAGCATAAAATTGGGAAATTCAACACAACAGAAATGCAAACACAAGTCTCTGGAGTCTGGACCCTGAATTCTTGCAAGTCAACTTTAGAAAAAACAAAACAATACAATAAGAAAAAAAATAAGTAAAGGGAATGTGTGCCTGTTTACTCATGTGTACCTCTGCTTAAAGCACAAACATCAGACAGGCACTGAAGCTTACGTATGTCCCAGTATTAAGTGGATCGAGCTAGACATTCAGTTGTCATTGCCGAAAACAGTGTTGAGCTGCTGGGTGACTCTGATGAAGGTTGTCCTACGACTTAGCTCTTTCAGTTTGCCTGCTCCAACATAAGTGCAGGTAGAGCGGACGCCTCCTAGGATGTCCTTAATTGTCTCATCAACAGGGCCTTTAAAGGAAACCTCAACTGTCTTTCCCTCTGAAGCTCTGCAGACAAATAACAGTGCTTTACTCACTGGTCAAAGGTGAAGTAACAACAGTATAATGTCTTATTTATAATTTACTATTACTGACCTGTAGTCCGCCACACCTCCTGCATGCTTTTTCATAGCCGTGTCAGAGCTCATTCCATAAAACAGCTTGTATTTCTTGCCATTCTTTTCAATTGTCTCACCGCCGCTCTCTGTGTGGCCAGCTAGCATACCACCGAGCATTACAAAATCAGCCCCAGCACCTAGCAATCAGACAAAAGTGTAATGACACTTTGTCAGCAAACATGTTATTGTTTAATTGTTATAACCAAGAAAAAATACCAAAAGCCTTGGAAACATCTCCAGGACATGTGCATCCTCCATCCTATGTGGAAGAAAAGACAAGTGCTAAGTATATTATTAAAACTTTTTTAGGATTATTCAGGCAAACAAAATCACATAAAAGTAAAACTAAGCAGGCAGATCTGTAAAAAAAAAATTGTATTCATACAAAACACAAATGCTTACAGAAATAATATGTCCACCCAAACCATGAGCTGCATCTGCACACTCAATTACGGCACTAAGTTGGGGATATCCAACACCTGTCTTTTTGCGGGTTGTACACACAGATCCTGTAAAAACAAATACTAGTTCAAATATTTTAATGAATACAGTAATATATAATAATAATAATAATAATAATACATACATTTTATATAGCGCTTTTCACACAACTCAAAGTCGCTTTACAATTTTTGATCTATTATTCATTCACTCCTCAGTCACACTCGGTGTTGGTGAGCTACTACTGTAGCCACAGCTGCCCTGGGGCAGACTGACGGAAGCATGGCTGCCAATCTGCCAGCATGGTCTTGTAATTACCTGGTCCAATGCCCACTTTGATGATGTCAGCACCAGCCAGGATCAACTCTTCAACCATCTCCCCTGTTACTACATTTCCTGCCTGGAAATGAAAACACATGAAGATTTAGTGTCTAGTATTACTAACCAATTTAGATCCGGAGAGATATATACTCACTATGATTGTGTGTGAGGGGAACTTTTCTCTTACATCCTTGACAAAGTGGACAAAGTGCTCAGAGTAGCCATTGGCCACATCTACACATATATACTTCAGCTGGGGAACTGCTGCCACAATGGCTGAAATCTTCTCAAAGTCTCCTTCACCGGTACCTGTGCTGACTGCTAGACTCTGTATCATACGTAAACAATTATTATTTATCTGATTATTCACTAATGATCTTTAAACCTTAGTAGACCATATAGTAAATTAAATGTTACCTCCAGACATTCTGGGTGCTTTTTTGCAAACTCCCTCCAGTCATCAATAGAGTAGTGCTTGTGGATTGCAGTGAAAAGACTGAACTGTTTAAGGACACATAGGGAAAGAAAAACTGTGATAAAGGAAGAAAAATAAATCTGCTATTTAAAATATGGATTAATCTAAATGACACTACACTTTTTTTCTCTAATTAATTTGCCTTGAGACAAAATAATAATGCAAGTAAGCTATGCAGCCCTACAGTAGATGATGACTGACCTGGTGTAAAGCCAAGGCCATCTCAAAAGTCCCAACTGTGTCCATGTTGGCAGCGATGATGGGGATTCCTGTGTAGCTGCCCTTTGAGTTTCTGAAGGTAAAGCTCCTCAATAGGTCCACCTGCCATTATACATTATTAGTGGGTTTATATAATTAATAATTTTATTAATGTGGATATCAACATAATATAATATTCCACAACTAATAGAAACATTGTGATGTATACCTTTTCTCTCTTTTTCACTTATTTATATTTTTACAAGCTGGAAAGGAGTCTAAGCATAAAAACTGTGTAACAATAAACAATACTGCCATTTTATGTTAGTGTTGACTTAAACAGTTTATGGTCTTCCTAACTGACCTCACTCCTAGACTTGAGTGTGCTCCGCTTTGGGCGAAGCAGAACATCTTTGAAGTCGAGCTTGATGTCATTTTCAATGCGAGGCATTTCCAAAAGTCTTGCAGAAAAGGGTGACGTTTGTTCTGTTAAAGACAAAGGGGACAGAATGTGTAGACTACTGTTATGATATGCTAACAAATCATATATGTCAGGAAGAAACTAACTAGTGCGTTTTGATTATTTTCGAGTGTTGTAGTATCATTTATTACACGTTATGAACGGGTCATAGCTTCAAAATCATAATAATACTGAAAAGACCGTCTTGTAAAATGACAACTATGAACCATATCGCACGGGTCAAAAACGGATAGGTGTCAAAATTCAAGGTTAGAGTGGTTCAAAGTAGTAAACCAATGTAACGTCCACTTAATTCAACATAAAAAAAAACAATTACGCCACATATAACATATACTATACATTTGAATAAAAATACTATTACCTTAAGAATATTATTGTCACGGTCACATATGATGCCCGCTTTTCAAAAGTATGGCCAGCTTCCTTTCAACAGTGTCGGGGGAGGACTTACGGAGTGGAAGCTGCTCTCACCCGCCTTGTAGTTCTTTAAGCGCTTTATAAGATGGTAGACCCCTACAAAAAAAACTACAAACGGAACATCCGATATTCGCCACTTGACGTAGTGTCGCAAAGACAGTTTAGAGAATTTAATAAAGTGAAAGTAATTTCGTCTTAGTTCGTGGACCGATACTCATCTTGTCTTGCATGGATATCTGCAGTGCGATTTTCATTGTTAACAAAAGTCAAGATAATCTACAATAAAGTGGTAGCGGAACTGTCGCGAAAACTATCTACAAGGGGACGGTAGCATTTACCGAGAAACACAGGAAGCGTTCATTCATTTTGGGCAACATAATCGCATTAATTTTCCTAAATTTCTTCCTAGTACTTTACAGCGCAAATATATAATACCCCTGGACTCATTTTGTTCAAAGAAAGCAAGTCGACAAAATGCTAATTAAAGTAAAGGTAAGGCTCAAAATCAGGATTAGCGCATAGGAATACGACATAACACTTTCTTCTGTTCTATTGCTGACTTTATGACGGAATAAACACTAAATAAAATAATAACTTTAATTAAACTGAAGGTGTTTTGTTTTTACAGACACTCACTGGAAAAGAAATAGAAATCGACATTGAGCCCACAGATAAGGTACACAGAGTTAATGTGTGATGCATGGTGCCTAATGATCTCCTGTCCAACATGAATGTAACTAATGCGGTATGAATTATATCCAAAAGGTGGAAAGGATTAAAGAAAGGGTGGAGGAAAAGGAAGGGATCCCGCCTCAGCAGCAAAGGTTAATCTACAGTGGCAAACAAATGTAAGACTGTATTTCTTATAGCAAATAAAGATTACATTTTTTCTATTATTATTGACCATATTCCGTATTTTTTTCAGGAACGATGAGAAAACTGCAGCAGATTATAAAATTCAGGGCGGCTCTGTTCTTCATCTGGTGCTTGCTCTGCGAGGAGGACACCAGTCCCACTCTACCAGACACCTCCATGCTAAGCCTTTGTAGCCATCACTTTGAACCATGTCTTGGCTCATGATGAGAGATGTGAAGCTGAATATTGTTTTAACAGACTTTTCCTTATGGCACCACTGCTCTTTGTGGGGAAACAAAACAGCTTGTACTTACAGCACATGAGAAGGGTTGACTCAAACACTTTTTCCTTCTGTAATTTATCAACAGCACTTATTAATGTTGTGCTGGCTGTGCTGCTTTACAGACTCAAAATTAACTGGCTATAGATTTTTAATCCAAGGCTGTACAACAATGGAAAGCTACTGTGAACTGTGTGTCCAGATGCTTGAGGACAAACAGACACCAGACATGCCTACTGCATAAAGACATGTCTTGATTTAAATGCAAAAACACAGTAGTTCTTGTACATATTGTCCTCTTTCAACTTCTGTCATAGATTTAGGGAAACTCCATCATGCACCATAGTTTTGCAATTTTCAGTATTTCTTTAAAATATAATTTTTGCCTCTCTGGTCGAAACTGTCTTTCAATTTTAAAGACATGTTTAGTAAACAAAGCTAAGCTTTTAATCACTTGGCTGATTAGGAAACAATGTACAGAAGTGTTGTATGAATTGTTCAAGGATTAAAGGTACAATGTCATCATGTTTGATATTGAATCATTTCACTTGATTTAGAAGTTGTATGTAGAATTTTATTCTCATCACACACAATCACAATATGTACACTTACACTTTTACACAAAACGGGCATGACAGTTTCTCAATGTGGGTATGTTGCAAAGGCAACATAAACAAGTGACAAAGGTTTGCACAATCTTAATTTGGCATTTCAGAAAATATCAGGCACAGTGCAGAAAACTTAATATTTATATCAGATTAAAATAATTATTACTGTTAAATCTTATTGGGGAAAACGGGGAAAATGTATTTTGCTTCTACCATACAACTTAATCAAAACATTTAAAGCTTTATTTAATCAACATTCTGTATATGAATTTTCCACACAGTGAAAAATGACACTTTAAATAGCGTTTAAAAACAAGGCCTTGAATCTCAAATTAAAAAAAAAACATTTGTCAGTGTTATATTTGTTTAAGACAACATACAGCCTGTGTTTTATGCTAATACACAATACACATTGGTACAGGCACAAAACACATTCTGAAATTCAGACATCCAAGTCACCCTGTTCCCTTACAACATTTACTGGCCCTCTTCCTATACATATACACATACACATGCATGTGTCCTTGCCTGTCAGGGGATCACTTGAATTGCTGAAACTCCTGAGGAATAAATACACTATATTTCCAAAATTATTAGATCAGATGAGCTAATACTTTTGGCAATATAGTGTTTCTAAAAGCACCTGTAAGGACATTAAGCATTAACTAAGGTTTCAGAGGCAACAATTAGCTCGAACTTAAATTTATGTAGTTTTTAGGCAGTATGTGTCCAGAGAAGGCAGTGGCTATGTCCTGAGACACTAACATTACATTGTGACAACACTGATGTATATTGGAGGTGAGTTATCATCTACAGTCAAAACTATTGCCAGACAACACAAAGCATTTCACTATGACTGCATGATTTTTTCTTGCTGGTGGCTTTACTAGTATTGCACTAAAATCTCTACATTTTTATACAAAAAATAGTTCTCCTTTCTAGATGTTAAAATAAAATATAAAATAATTCAAAGAGAGCTAGGTTGTTAATCTAAAAAATACTTTGTCCGTAAAATATGCCAAAGACAAAGAATGCCTTTGCCTTCAGTTTTAACACCAGCATTCACATGTGTCAGTGTGGGGAATTGAACTGAATTAAAGTGGCACAGACAACAAATTCCAATCTATAATTGCCTGATAATTGTTAGTGTAGTGTTGGTCTAGAACTACATTTTAGATCAGTTTTACAGAGTATACTATCTATTTAAGGCAAAACCCTAAGTATACACCTCCACATGAGTAGTAGATACGATGCTGAATAGAAAAAAATGTATTAAAACTAATAATGATATGATATATAAAATCATCACAATTACAAAAAACAAAAACAAAACAAAAAAAAAAACATTGTGGAATCACAGTTTCCTTTAAAAAAAACACTGTTCTTAGTGTACTTTACATTATGAAAGGACATGATCTGAGAAGGATTTTCTGCAATCAAATATAACTTTGGTGGGTTATTTGTGAGACAAAGCAGAAAAAAATGACAATGTAGCAAAAAGAAAAAAGTATGCCACAGTCTTTATATATGATTTCTTTGTTAAAAAAAAAAAAAAAGCTTCAAAAATGCTATAGGAGTGTGCAGGGAGTGTGTGGCTTGGGTTGGGATCAAGTGACTGACATACAGCAAATGTAAGACACATGTATGAGGAAATTTATTGCACTTTTGAAGGATCCCTGAAAAAACTGGGATCGTATTACTCAAAAATATTTGGCATAGAAATGATTAATTGATGCAAAATCCACACCAAATATTACTAAACAGCATGGATAGCAAACAAAATCCTGTGCTGTGAGTATGTGTGCCCAAACATTTGAGCAGATCTGTTTGTGTAAATAAAGACACTTAGCAGTTTGCTTTAAGGTTGTCTTCTTCGTCTTTAGACAATGGAGACTTGGCTTCTGTCATCTCCTGTCCTTCATCTGCACTAGTTTCACTGCTACCTTCGGCTGGATAGACCACCACACACAGCTTCTGGCCCAGGTATGTCATTTTGTCTGTATAAAATAATGAAACATGATGTTAGGCTTGTGTAGTTAAAAGTAATTCTAAAACTACAGTATATGTACCTATAAATCAGCTTACCAACAAAGGTGTCAAAACACTGAGGCTTGTTTTTCCAGTAGACTCCCAGGAAATAGACGGGGACGCCGGTGAGCATGATGGCCAGGCCGATGCCACACACCACTGGCTCAGAGTAAAGGGAGAAGATGAGCAAGAAGGCCCAGAAAATTAGGTAAATAACTGGCCAAATGAGGCTAATCTGAAAGAAAAACATGAAAACGCTTTTCAGATTGAGATGGTTTGGACATGTATAGAGAGTAAATATATACTGTAGGTAGAAGGATGCTGAGATTAGAGCTGCCAGGTAAAAAAACATACCTATTAAACCAAAAATATAAAACACTACAGTAATTTACCTTGATTGGTCGGTGGATGTCGGGCTGTTTAATTCGTAGCACAATCTGCCCGGCAACAGTGACACCATAAAAGAGGTAGTTGATGAAGCCCACATAGTTGATGAGAGTGTACATGTCACTGGTGCACAGCATGAGCAGAGTAGACAGGCACTGTGGAAATATGCCAGTGCATATGGAAATAAGACAGTGGAGCACACCATATTGAAAGATTGAAGTTATGTTACAGTTTACAATGTTGATGTACAAAATGGTCCACTACTTACAGTAAACAGCAGAGCAGGGATAGGAGTGCAGCGTTTAACATGAATCATGGCCAAGAGGCTGGGGAGGTGGCCCTCTCTGGCTCCAGCAAAAAACAAACTGAAAAAGAATAAGTGAGATTTAGAAATGTAGGGCCATACATTGTATTACTTGTATTATCCAAGAAAGCAACTGACCGTGAAGAGGTAAAGAGAGAACCATTGACTCCTCCAAAGGTAGAGAGAGCCACAGAAATAGGCATGATCCAAGCCATGACGCCAAGGAGTTTTTCACCAAATGTCTGATAAAAAAAAATATGAGGGGGTGAATAGAAAAAACTTAGGGCTTAGGACTGACTGAGCATTTCTAGCACAGTAAAACGATACAAGATAATACCACCACTAGAGGGAGACAGAGTTTTTCTTCTCCCAAGATGAGAGATGTCACAGATCAAAAGTACTCACCACAGCAACAGCATTTGAGGCCAGCAGCTCCTGAGGACTCATGGCTGTGACGTAAGCGATGTTCGCAAAGACGTAGACAAAAGTCACCAGGGGGATGGAGATGAAGATGGCACGAGGAAGATTCCTGCAGACCATATAAGGTAAGGAGACAGTTAGCAGGATCAAACTGTTGACGACATTCATTGCGACAGACACAGCACAAATTTAAAGGCGTTAAAAGATGGAAGAAGTTCAGAATGTTGTCCTGGATTATAACACAAAAGTCATATATGGCAGTGGTCCTCAATTGGTCTCACTGTGGGACCCAGTTTTATGCCTGATCACTTTTAACACCTAAGTTATTTTCAAATAATTTGTATTTTACTACAAGCTGTGGTAAATCTAATTTAAAATCTGTTCCATTACATGTAATTAAAAAACATTTAGTCTTCAAATAAATTGCTATGCCTTTGACCCACATTTAGATCCTGACCCATCAGTTGAAAAATGGCTAAAGCTCTACCCCAAGGGGGGAAAGCAAATAAGAAAAATTGACCAAATTGGTGATACACAACTATAATAATTTTATGCTTTGCAAAGGTGAATATTCAAGCCTAACAAACAGCTATGGTATACAATACAATAACTGGGCTTACACATAGGGATCCACCAGCTCTTCTGTGACATAGTTGAGAAAGTTCCACCCGCCATAGGCGAAGGAGCCTTGTAGAAAGGATAAGGCAATCAAACCCACATCATAGTCCTGGAAAGGCTCAAAGGCATTGACTGGCTCCAGCCAATAGTAGTCTCCTGTTGATGGAAAGAGACAGGTTCGCTTATGGTAAGTTTTGGATCATCCATAACTGTAATCAAAACTACTTTTAAAATCTGCTGTAATCCATGGCCTTTTTGACATCTCTGTGTACCCTCGGTGACCTGACTTCCAGTAAGCTCATTCACTAAACTCTTTCATTGTCTTGTTGTTTTAGGGACCCTTTACTATAGGGGCTCTTTTGCCCCTATAGTAACTGGCCCTCTGCCATGTTGTGATTGCAGACCCAAAGAGGCATGCTGGTGACATTAGCTTTGTGAGTTTTAACCACATGGCGCTGCTAACCCACTAACCCTGTTGGCGTCCCAGGGGAGATCAAACTGTCTTTAATGACTTAGGACATCCCCAGTGACCAAAATGTGTCTCTTATGTAAAGTAGAATACTAGTTCTGCTTCTGCATGATTCCTTTTCACTGTATGTAACCTGAGGATATATTTTGTCCATTTAACATACCTGTGTATGGCATATGTTTAATTGTGCAAGTTCATGGGGGATAGATTGTACTGGTAGCTTACCCTTGCAGATCTGCACAATGCCCATGACAATGATCAGAGCAAGGGCTAGCAGCTTGCCCGCAGTGAAAATGTCCTGGACTCTGGTAGCCCACCTCACACTGGCGCAGTTCACCCATGTCAATAGCACTGGGAATAGAAAATCATTTTAAGTCAGTATGATATTTTAATTTCTTTCTTGGTCCATTACTCATCTTCCCTGAAAAAAAAAAAAAAAAAAATCAAAATCCAACATATATCAAAAGTAGATAAACAAACCAACAAAATTCTGGCAAAAACATCTTGGCAGTTAGAAAGTATTTTGTAGGTTATTCAGTTGGCTCTCCTCTTTTTATCTAACAAGAGAAATGTCATAAGAAATCTGTAAACACTTCTTGTCTATGCAAGAACAGAAAACCTTTTTGAATCTCACTACAATATCGTGTAGGGCAAAGATGGACTGTTGTTTTTACAAGGCACTTGTTGCTATTTGATAAAAACTTGTCCTGTAACGTAACATTATTGTTAGTAGTTGCAGAAAAAAGAAATTCCACTACTTTAGAAATTAAATTGTTTATTATCAGTGATAAAACTTGATAGACAAAAAGATAATTTGGGTGAATGACCTTGATGTAATGTAAAATTATACTACAATAGGTACAGAGATAAAAACATGTCTTAAAATCTGCAGCAACCTTTGGCCATGACACTGTATCACTGCATTCTCTATGAAAGCCTGTACTAAAGTAGCCAGTTCAAGTGCTGTGTGTATTTGATAGATTGTTCATATTTATTGCCTTCCTTGTAGAACTGAAATTGTTAACTGTCATTAATATTTATATAAAATTTTGCTATTTTACTGAACATTTAATGAATTATTGTCAAGAACTTTACAACTACCCTTGCATACTCACAGAATATGGCCTTGATATGTGCAGCTGAGGGCGACAGGCTAATGGGTTTAAAACAATGGGATGCCATTAAATAATAGGCCACCATTGGATTGGGTTTATTATGTAAGTGATGAGCTTACAGGCCACTGGGGAGCAATGCAGTGTTTAGACAACTGTGACAATGGTGTTTTAGTAGCTAGATCATATACAATTATGCCATGCCATTTAAGTATTTCTCCGAAGTTATGGGGCCCTTAAGCTGAATATACAAATCTGCACGTTTTGTAGCCATATGGGGTTGGAACTTGCTGAGTTGACCACAAGCGTGTAGGGAAAACGTGACAGAGTTATGACCTCGTGCTTTGCCATCTGTAGGAAGAGACGGTACCACAGAGGCAGACACTCTCCCAGTCAATGTTTTTTGAAATGGTACACCTTGGAACAACCTGCCCAGTGCAGCGATACGGCAACCACCAGAGTCTGGTTTGACTGTCATAAAATCCAGTTAAGGCTGGATTGGTAGGTAAGATAATCCAGAAAAAAAACAGTTTTAGTAAGTGTCAGATTCTACAAATATATCTGCTACTCTGAATAACAAAGATTACATCATGGCTAGTAGAGGGCATCTCACCTCTCACCCAATTCTTCCTTCAACAACAACAACATGAAAACAAGCCTAAAAATCTATTGGGTTTTGCTGCCCCAATAGTATATGTACCAGGCTTGCCATTCATAATTTTTGCTTTGGGGCTTTAACTGAAGATAAGTGTGGCAGGTAAAGTAGGTCAGTAAGGCTGTACCAAAAACGTGACAAAACATGCAATGAAAGTCTTGCTCTTTTCAGTCTAAGAAAGTCAAAACATCTAACAAGTCGATGCCAAAGGATGTTCTGTCTAGTGATTTGTAGCTAACTCAATCCTCTTGAGTTTTGAAGCAACTTGCAAAAACAAGTCTCCAAAAAGATACTCCTAATCTGAATGCAGTTACTGAGGTTCACTAAAAAATATTTAACTTTTTAAAGTGTGTGTATACAACCTGAAACAACTGTGTTTAATAGGTTGGACAAGACCAAAGAAGAGACATGTTTAGTAACCTCTCGCAATGTCACTACAATCTTGTCTGCCTGTGGCTTACCTGTGGTATTTAGCAGCCGAGTGTCACTCAGGCACTAAAATGTACCACAGTCATGTTGGCACATCCATTTATCTTGACGCGTGTCACCGCTCACTACAACTACTAGCTAACTGGAGCTTTTTGGCTACCTCACAGGCTATGGCTCTTTCCTGAGTGACCTTTGAGCTTGAGGTTAAAAGGCAGGGATGACTCAGTCTAGAATTGTTTGATGTTATAAAAAAGGTCTTTTTGTTCTGTTGTAGACGTTATAATCACCAAATTCATTTTTTCCACAATATCAAAGGTCTAAGTCCTTAATCTATCCAGCTATAGGGCTTGGAAAACAAAATAATTTGTTACCAACCTGAAATAACCCGTCTATAAGCTCCTTTGTGAACAATTTGAGGAAAATATAGTTGTGTTTCAGACAGATACATGTTTTCTTTTCCTCCTAGATCTGAACAAATGTTGCTTGGACTAGTGATAAGAATAAGTATGTTTTGCACTATGAATGGTGACAGTAATGTGGAAGACTGGACACTTACACAGGCAAACAGCAGCCAGTAGACGTAGACCATTCTCTGGAGGGAAGCAGGTGGGAAAGAGGGGCTGCAGCACGTAGTTGGAGAACGTCAGTGCGATCACAGCTTGGTTGGTGGGATATATGACCAGCACAGCAATCCACAAACGCAAAAATCTAAAATAAGACACAATGGCATGATTATTATAAACTCAAAAATCCATATAATTTACAAATGTTGCTTGCTTTCACCTGATCCTCAGATCGTCTAAGTTATGCTAGAATCCTGTTTTTCCAACTTTGGTGTTAAGTGCCTTCAGTTTGGAATGTTGCTTTTTTTAAAAGTAACTGTCTCTGCGTACAAACTATTTAGTTCTATACTCTCTATGTTAATAGTAACTAATTGTTATCCAAACCTCATATCACAATGTTATTGTGCATTTTCCATTTTTCTAAAAAGCAATTCCCCCAAGCATCTTGCATCTTCTTTCATTTCAGCTTTTCGCTTCTGGGGTCACCACAGCAAAGCATCTGCCTCCTATAGTGTGCAGTGATTTGCATATTAATTTGGCATAGGTTTTATGCTGAATGGACTTCCTCCTGACACAGCCAGCATTCACATTTTTCCAGGCTAGGGCCTGGATGAATGTGGATGTGAGTACACTGGCTTGTGACCACTTGTGGCTGAAGGACCCCCAAGTGTCTGGCTATCTTAACTAAAACCCTAAATAAATTTCAGTTTGACAGCATGCCCCTCAGGTGCCCGGTGACCATAACATCTGCACTTAAGTCATAACTATTAAAAGTATGCTGTGACTCACTTCTATAACCCAGTTACCTATAAGCAGCCCATTACTTCTAGCTTTATTGAACTCTTGTACATTGTACAGTGATGGAAGCCCTGTCACAAGTGGCACACATAATCACTGAACCTACACTAACATAAAAAAAGCAGAACATGCATATGGCTTTTCCCTAAAATTCTCAGAAAGCTTACATAGGGATCATTACGCCTGACTGAGTTAAATGGATTATACATGTTTGGAATGCATTTGTGAGTTTAAGGTTAAAAATGTAGATTTAAATGGAGGCTAGCAATAGACTGGACTGGCAAAGATTCAAGTTTGATTTGAGAATTACTTACTTGAGAATTAATTACTTTATATTTTACTCATTTACATGTGTAGTATAGCATTCAGTTAGTAGCTCCTTCACGTCACTTTGTTTGTACATTTATGGTCAGTTTATCTCCTTGACAGTGCTACTTACTTGGAAACTACAAATTGTACTTTATGGGTGTAACCAGTCTACCCATATTAGCCTGACAAAGAGCCTTTGTACCAGATCCATTGTTGAACCGTTTACGATCGCTTCCCTTTTTTCTAAGAGCTTGCCCACCTGCGTTGAGAATATTTCTAGTTATTTACTTGCATAAAAGCCCCAGGAAAGCAAAAACAAATAATCCATGCATTATGTTTATTTATCTAAAACAGACCCTGAATGTTCATTGAAGTTTAAAATAAGCTACTGTACAAAAACAACCATTGGCTGTTTTGTCTACATCAATTCCTTCATATAATGTATTGAGGTTATTGAAGAAACAATGGTCTAAGATGTTTACAGTCTAGCACAGTTGGTGCTAACAAACCATACTGTTTTGCTCGGAAATTAACTCTATGTTCCAAAGCATTTACCAAAACCACTACACATGAATCAATTGGAGACAGATGAAGTCAAACTCCACTATTATTAAAATTAGGCAGACTATGCTTAGGTTTCATATTGTTTTAAACCTATCTTTAAGGATGAGCCCCACCGGAATAAATTCTATTGTCTTGTTATCCTATAGCTTTAACATAGAACTATAGCTATATTGCTATGCTGTGTCTAAATCCTAATGGTATTGTTTGTGAAGCCCCCACTCTTCTTGGGAACTGGGTCAGCATTTTATTGGAAAGTTGTTTTGCCCACCAGCATTGTTCTTGTATTTTTGTTCTATATTCCACATTTTACCCCTTCAAAACAAGCATCCTGTTAAAAATATTTTTGAAATATCATATCAACTAGTTGTAATCATTCATCAGTAATAATATATAAAAAGGGCAACTGCCATCTATTGCCTGCCAAATAGTGATCCCACATTTACCTTGAATTACTTTTTTGGCAAGCAACTGGTCAACATTGCCCTTTTTTAACACACTATGTGACCATATTGATGATGTACTTTTGATGGATTGAATGTTCACTGTGACCGGTTTTACCGCAGCCAAATTATGATGACTGCTGTAAAATCAGATTCGTACACCTGATTTATGAATGACATCTCACTTTAAAACCAGAAAACGCATAGTAGCAGTTTACTGGTAAATGTTGAGGAAGACAGTTTTCTGTTTCTCTATGAGTTATCAATTGGCTACTGCAACAGTCACATGCAAATATATAACGGTACTGTTTATACAGAATGGGACAAGTCAATTTTGGGATATATTAGTCCCCTACATTACATAGTTGTAGGCTAGGAGGTCATATACTGTATACCTCATGCATTTTAACTGAACACGTTTTCTCACCCAGCCAGGCCACCAAAGATGTCCTTAACATATGAATAATCTCCTCCAGATTTGGGGATGGTGACCCCCAGCTCAGCATAGCACAGTGCACCAATGGCAGTGATGACACCTGTGATGATCCAGACAAAGAGAGCCACCCCCACGGAGCTGGCATTCTCCAAGACGCCCTTTGGACTGACGAAAATCCCTGAGCCAATAATGTTACCTGAAAGAGAGGAAAGATAAAAAAAAAATCATATGAGGAATCCATTAACTACAGGTAAAACTTCTGCCACTTGTATGAAACTGAACAATAACTTATATATACACAAATACATGAGCTATCTATTGTAATTAGTGCATAGAAGGATTGGGCTACAATGAACAACAATAAAGACATATTTTTCCTAAAACTTAGAACATAATAAAATATATTGTATATAGCTGAGCATATACTGAAGAAGTATTTGTGTGTTAAAATAAGAGGTTAATTTGTGTAATAGTATGAACAGCAAAGATACAGCTGCACCATTAGATAAAGTGGGAACTTGTAATGTGCTGACTCAGAGAAAGGCGAATCGGCAATGGAACAAGACAAGGGGACAGGGTGAGAGAGTCCAAACCAGGGGTAGTGTGAGGTGGAGGCAAAGAGGCAGAAAGAGCACAACCATGACAAGGTTAATGAACATCAGAGTGACAGAGGTTTACACAGCAGGTGGAGGACCAACATGACCCAAGTCACATGTGTTCAACAAAACTCTAACTAGGGCTAATTGAAAAATAATCAAATTTCACCTTTTTGGCCTAATGTTGCTAATGTAAATTGTCAATTTGTATAATGATTAATTCATGATATAGCACCTATAAACAGAACATTTGAAAAAGGTAGATAAATTAGGTATGTTTGCATAGAATCTCACATATTAGCTGTAAGTTGTACAAACATTGCTTAGGCCCACCATTCTCAAACTGGGGTCACTGGTTGGTGGTCTGCAATTTTTTTTTTAATGCTAATAATTTATAATCATTAAATTTGATATGGTGAATAATTTTAAATATTTATTAATGGTTATGGGAACCACTACAGCAATAAAATAAACATTCTGAGTGAATAAGCCTCATTCATATTTGTTTTAAGGATGTTTAAAACTCCTGATGATTGTGACGCACTCTCCTGTAAGGGGTCCTTGGCCTTAAAAAGTTTGAGAACCCCTGGCTTCGGCTACATTAAGTATCCCGGCTTCAAATTAGTATTGTAGCTATAGTAGTATATTAGTAATATGCACTGTATTATTGATAAAATAAATACATTTCATATAGGGCCTATAGGTCTTTGCTGTATACCAGTGGTGGTTGCCATAACATAAAATGTTAGCTTATTAATCAAAAACAAGCAAGACCAGCAGCATCTTTAGCACTATGCATATTTGTTAGCTCAATAAGTTGTCAGCATTTGGCTTTATTGGACATACTTAGAAGAGACATGCTGCAACTTTCCATTATTGCTTAATTTACAGTAAAATGTAATGCTAATTCTTTGTACAAAAATTGAAAGTAGCGAATGTACACACTGACTGACTTCAACTGTAATCGAGGTAAAATGATATAGACTTGAGGTCATATCATCCAGTCCTAGCAGATACAAACCAAGGTCAGAGGTTAGGAGCTTGTTATCTCATAGAGTTGACAATGGTCCTATTCTGACTGAATCCAGCAGCCAATAAAATAGCGTGGGGGGTCAAAGGCTGAAGGTTTTGAATCATTACAGTTTGGAGGATATGCTGAGTGGCGCTTTACAGTACAAAAGTCAAAGATATGAATAATGCTACAAATAAAACTCAAGGTTAATTCCATTCAGCTATCCCATAACTCCATAGCTCCAATTTAGCTTTTTGTGTTGCTGATTAGAGGATCCAGGTTTAAATGAAAAGTAATTAATCAAACACAGTTAAATCAAGATCACAGTACATCTGATTTATAGCAACAGAAAACTACCTCTTTGTTGATTTTACAATACACCCCACCAGTGAAATACCAAAGGAGTTCATTTAATGCTATGAAAATCTTTGGCTGAATCTAAATCGGTAAACATGGCAGATCACATGCTGAACTCTAAACTGTGCACGTGCATTTCCCCCCTATACAGTCCCCTTTCACTCATCCCATGGGTATCATGTGCTATATGTTTACTTATGTAACTCTCAGGTAAAAAGGCAAAACGGAGATAAACCAAGCATCCCACCTGCTGTTAAGCTGACAGGTTTATGGCAGAGGTGGCCTTTGGTGCATGACCTTTTGGCATAGCTTATAAGTACAGTGATTGAACAGATTTCTTGCCCTTGCGCATTTAGGAATGTGTATTATACCACAAACGAAAGCCATATTCATGCTCACTTTTAATTTCAGTGCTACATTTCTGTCATGTGCTGATGTGTTGGACTTGCTGACTAATGTGGAATCTGTAAGTTTCCTGTTTCTTTCTGCAGCTTTGACATCCTTTTGTCTTGAGTCAGGAACATTTTTCGACATATCCCAGACTTTATATATTATCTGTGTGTGTTTTTATATTGTATAGTTACAATATTTATGTCCCAGGACTGTAACACATATTCAAGGGTACTAAAAATAACCAGTCTGGGATTACTACAAGACTATTCCCAGAACTCTTTCCACAGGATATTTTGATATCCTGTTATTGTTTTGTATTTGCTTTCATTTTATTCACAGAGAAAGAAGCTTGTTTTCACAGATGATTTTTGAGAACATTTATGAATCTACCCCACAAGAACAGTGTGGGATTTTGTGCAAGGAGATATATGTTTACAGTGATGAGAGTGCTTGCATCAATACTACTAAACTACGCACAGCAGACAATGAATAATAATGAGCCAATGGGAGCAATAAAAAGAACAAATAAGCTTGGTAATCATCTTATATTGCCAGTACACTTAGTCCCAGCATTTCCTCTCAGCATGAAATCCTTGTTCAAACAGCCACCAAACTGTGGCAACCTGCTACTTGGCCCTGAGCCACTGTGGCACACCAATTAAATTATGTGAGCCACACTCAAGCAATTCATAAGTCTGGTAACAATGCAATTAGTGCTCAGGTCTCTATGCACTCAAACCTAAAAGGGTTGATCAATTTTTCTGCTGATTCAAAGTGATGTTCTTTGTCTTTGTAGTAAGGATGTTTTAAAGTGACATGCCTAATCCAGTCCAGCTAATAAACAGCATTATCAGGGCAGAACTTTCGTACTAGTGACCAAAAGTTCACTTTGATAATCCCAATTCTTGGCTCGGCACGTTTCTGGACTTATGTCTGTAATTGTGAATAATAAATCCATGTGTACAGTCGGCCATAAAAAATGTTTGATGTTGATGTGCTCAGCCTGGAAATTGCGGCGGGGCATGCTCACGTTCACAACCAGACACATGACCAGAAGTCTACCTCTCCCTGACACAACCAAGTATGAATGAGTGGCTCGGTCAAGGACAAAGGCTGGTGGGTGGACTCTGAGCTGCCATAAAGCCTCTAAGTTGGCACGCGGGCAAACTGTTTCTACAAATAATTAAATGGATGTAGAGTGGGGCTTTTATAAGGCTATGGTTTAGTATTGACCTAGCAATGATTGTTAGGCTCAGGCTCAAGCTGCTGCTCTACGTCTTAAGCTCAGACTCTTCGTCATCTCTTGCCTCATCCTCTTTTCTTCCACCTCTCATAGCACATCTCTCGGGATTCCCGTGTTCACGCACTCTCACTCCTTTTCCCTCTCTCCTGTCTTAACTCCTGTTACCGTGGAAACGTGTGGATGAATAAGTCAGTGCTTCCTCTCCCAGATCACATCAAGGTCATCACGAAGACCACATGCTGTGCAGACCCACCCCGACAAACTGGGCCCATATTTCATCTCAATATTTTTATCGATCGGATGTGACATATCTATTTGTGATGTTTCTAGATTAAAATTAACAAGTGTTGCTGTCCTAGACCAAGATCAGTACATTCCTGTGCTATTGTGCCCGATCACATGCTACAAATCTGGTAATGAATTATAAGTGAGGGGATATAATGTTAATAAAGGGTTTTATAGTGAAAGAGACATTGGTTATAGAGTGGTCAATAACAAATTGACAAATGCGACAAATCAAAAAAAAATCTGATATCCCAATAAATCTGATATATTTTCATCAAATCAGGAGCCAGAGAGAAACAAGAGAAACAAGAAAGGCTCTGTGTGTGTTAGGGTGGTTATCATGAGTAAAAAACAATATTGTTTCTAGCCAGGTCAAAAGAAGCTAAAATGTAACTTGTTGGTAATTTTATAGCTATTATGATCTGAAATGAGCAATGTTCACCTTATTCTTCTTATATGTGGATAAAAGAAAAACATTTCTGCTAGCAGTGAAGAGAAATATAGGTTATGTGCATGTAAAAACTATTTGAGGTTAAGTATTCAATAAAGTTACCTTACAGGTTAAACAGAACCTGCAGGTAATTTACTATGCCTCAAATAAAACACATATGTTGCCAGTTTCCTTTAATGAGAATCCTGTGTGCCAACAGATTGCTCTGACTGGGCTAATCTTGACTGTCTAAGATGACTGAATAATGAAACTCTCTTGACAGGGAATATGCATGTGTGAAGTGGTCTATGGTTAAAATAATGAACAAACTTTAAACAATTATATAATTAGGTGCCTGGCTGGAGTTACCATACACTATTTTACGCTTCTGGTTATAATGAACATGATTATGAGTATGGGACAAAAAGTGTGATTCCAAGTTTTATATTTTGCAACTTATTAACAGTTAATAGTTTTTCTTCCCCCCGTGACGTTTGGATTTTTGGCTCAACGTCAAAAAACGAGGGAAAAAAAAAGAAATAACAATCTTAACCATAAATGCATCAAATAAGTTCTTAATAAACAAGTGAGTCTACAAGTATAACGCAAGAACCTATAACGATGGCCATTTGTGCACTCTGAGAAAGTTCCAGCAAGTAGTTTGATGTAATAAATTAATCAGTTCACTGCAGAATTCTTATCTCAAACATGCACATCATAAACGTAGCCTGGTGGTGTTTACGCATACAGTTTCATATTGGACATAAAACTTCCCAGAACATGGTGGCCATTACTCACCCCACAACACTTTCTCAGTATACTTTTAACATTTTTATACATACAGTGTGGTACTAGGGGACTTCATAAATGACTCCAGCAGACTTACCAACGATGATTCCACATGCGCTCACAAGACCAATCTCCTTCTTGAGCGCAACTCCTCCTCCTCCTCCTCCGGACTCCTTCTCGCCGGCAGCATCCTTGGCGGACCCCGACGTGCTGCTCCGTTGTCTCGGACCGTCTGACATTGTTGTGCTGGCTTTGTGATGTCCTCACTTCTTTTTTTTGGTTTGGACCACGCACCTGATGCTGTTGCTATCCGTGCGTCTGGGCAAGCCCTTATGCGCACGGCAAGGTTCACTCCACTACTACGCGCTGCACTTATCTGATTTGTTGTGCTGTCAGCGATTTACGACAGTGGAGGTTTTCTGGTTGCCAAAAAGCAACAAAAGAACGGAGCTATAATCGGGAAAATGACCTAAATATGTGCTTTATGTTTAGTAAAATGTCTTTGTGCCAAACGTCTTTGTGTTTGCTTGAAAGTATTGCAAACAAAAAAGCGCACGTTAAGTCCGGCTACAGTGGAAAACCCGCATATTCCAACAGAAATGTACTGTCCCTTTGTCTAATTGGTAGAAATATTGTTAGAATTTAAACAAAAATCGGTGTCCCTATTTCCTGGTGTGAGTAAAAAACACAAAAACATCCTTTCTTAAAACCAAGTCCTTCAGGTCTGCTTCAAAACACAACCGACCTGGATTTGGCTTAGAGCTCAGACCTTGTATTTGAGTAAATATACATGTTCTCGCTCATATGTTGTGCAGTAAGCCACGCCTATTTTATCCCAATGCACCAACCAGCAACTTTCCTTTGACTTGTTTTTTCTCCTGCTTTTTGTCCCAAGCCCCTCCTCTTTGAGTCTCCCCCAAACATCAGCTGCTTTGGTCCAAATTGACACCTGGTGGTGGTGTACTGTACTTTTTCTACCTACAGACAAAGAAAACAAGGGCTGTTCAAGTGAGAAAACAACTCTTGCGTTCTAATACTAGCTGTTTTGACCACCTCTTCCCTGCTTCTTTCTTGTATTTTTCCTCCCATACATTTCCTGAAACCTGATAGTAACAACCTTCGCACCAACAACACCATCCTACATCGTTTGTATAAAACTAATTTGATTTGTCTTAACTTACTTCATTACCATTCACACACAAGAGAGCCACCTTTAGAACAAACCCACTCATTTGCTCTTTATTATTCAGGATGCAGCAGAGTCTAAATTTAGACATTCACCATGATGTCACCACTCCCCCTTAATACGCTGCACTGCTACATGCTATGCACACATTACTTACAGTGAAGCAACTGCACACATGGTTGAAAGAGTACCACCAAACTATACCCCTGTTTTACAGTAAAACTATACCCCTGTTTTACAGTAAAACTATACCCCTGTTTTACAGTAAAACTATACCCCTGTTTTACAGTAAAAATATACCCCTGTTTTATAGCAACCCCCTTTGAAAATGTTAGTATACCACTGCCACTCGGCTTACTACTACTACTGTAATGGTACACATTTTGAAACATGTTTTTGAAGGAATACTCACTGATATGCGTCACACTTTCTATTCAGTATGCAGCAAGCTCTAAATTTAAACTTTTACGTAGATGTCGCCAATAAATATCTAGGTATAGTTAGTTATAGTTTCATGTTCACAATGCCTTTGGGAAACACTGTTTGAGTACAGGCAGAATTCCATAGCCGTTTGTTAAGGACAAAAATAAATCATTAAAAAGCACTTTATTAATAAATCATGGCAGGAATTTAATACACTCTGCACAGTTTACATTTTAACATTCTCTGAGAGCACAGGCAATTCAGGCTCCTGGTTTTGATTATTTTAGCAAAGATTTGTAAACCAAGTATTGTGTATATTTTTGTAAAGTATAACAACATTCACTTTAACCGAGCCACAGCCAGTGTGTACGCTTTGTACAGGTCCCAAGCCCAAATAAACGAAGATAGTTGTGTCAGGACAGGCATACATGTAAAAAACAATGTCAAATTTTTATGCAAACCACCGCAAGTCTGAAAGCAGATGATTAAGCTTTAACACTTAAAAGGGAAAAGACAACAACAAGCTCCTGTTTGCATATAATGCAATTTATTTATACATTACAGTTTATGACACAACTTGAGATTTCTCTCAGTGCAAAGAATACTCTGGTACAAGGTGTTTTTGAACATGCTAACATAAAGCGAGCTGTCATAACTATGTTGTTTTAAAAGAAAACCTACCTAATAGACCCTTGCTAATAATTATCACCTTGATACACTAGTTCTGCAGGTCATGGCAAATGTGCAACCTGATTCCATTTTTATTGTTGAACCATTCACCAAAACAGCCCGAGTTTATGAAAGCCTGTCAGATTTCTGCAGTCACTTTATAATGTTTACTTTAAGAGTGCTGTTGACTTGTGCTTTATTAAACAGAAAACCACAGATTCACCTTAGAGACCTTGGCGTTTCCTGATCAACTGTTGACCCATGACAAGCGTGGCAGAACAAAAGGCTGTTACATAACTCTGCTAATCTATGCTAAAAGTCCTTGTATTATGCTGAGCGGACAAAACAGCACCACAAACACCTTGGTACCTGTTTCACTCTAAACAAAAGACTTATAATCCTTCCCTTGGGTCAATCCAGTCCAGTTAGTTTTCCTTCCAGGCCAGTGACCCAAATTCTTCACTCTCGCAATGGTAGCAAACCTGAGTTAGGTGTGTGTGTATGTATGTATACCTGTCAGTGGTGTTGATTGAAAAGCATACTGCTCTAATGATGCTGCCGCTTAGTGCACATGGACTGTTGGTTGGAAATAGGTTAGTAGGGCAGTTGGTTGACACTTCACTGAAGCACCTTTCTTGGACAGAAGACGCTATGTCCTGTTAAGTTATGCTTTTTCAATGTAGTAAATATAATACAACAGGGCCAATTGCCATAGATATAGCTTATTCTTGCTTTATGTCATGTTTGCATTCCAGATTTAAATCTAGATTTAGTTGGTCGTTAGTCACCCTGGTTCAATCTTGGTTTGACCTAGTCCTTGTAATTGACAGTGCATGGCTACATAGCTAAGTGCTACTGTTGCTAAATAGCACTTAGCATAGCACAAGCACTGTCTTGTTGCACTCTGACACTTTCCCGTTGTGCAAATGTATTTATTCAGTCATTCAGTCATCTTCTATTTCTTATTCCTGGGACTGAAGGCTATCCTAGCTACTATGGGCCTGATTTGGGGTACACCAGTGAGTTGAAGGGTTAACACTTACAGACAAAAGCTACACATTAATTCACTGTGGGAAATTTGAAGTCAACAATTCCCCCAAACACATGCAATGTACTGAATAGTGAAGGGAGGCTGGAGAGAACCCAGAGACAATACACTAGGATTTACAACTACCAAGAGTGACAATGGCTTGCTTTCATTTTTCCCAGAATCAATTGATCTTGAGCTTGTTATCAGTTATCTCTTATCAGATACTAGGCTTTCTATTTATTCCTCATAATCTTCTATGTTGATTGAATCTAAAAGACCGCCATTCTTTATTGTCTGCATGATTGGATTCTTTATAATGACATCTGAAGTCTTTCCAAGTTTGTATTAATAGACTTGGAAATTGCTTTTACAAAAACAATGCAAGGTGACAGGAGGTAAATATTGTGAGTTTTTTTATTCTGGTTATTTTTAGGACTTTATTATCTATTTTGGTGACGTGGGATGCCGGTAATATTCCACTGGCTTGAATTGTCATGTGGCCTGGAAGCTCTTAGCAGCCTGAAGGTGGGGTGAGTATTTGCAGAGGTCACAGTGGTTCTCATCGATAAATGCTGTTTGGTTGGATGTGTGAGCAGTTTGTGTGTGTGTGCTTGATGAGTTTAGCGGGCCATTTGTGCACAGAGATAAGGCTCTGGGGGGCACGCTAAAGGTGCAGAGACAGGGGTACTGATGGGGGCAAGTGCAAATCCCTCTAAAATGTAATGTATTAGTTAATCATTGAATTTACAAATTTTGGTGATAAAGTGGATCAGGATAACTTCATGGTTACAATAGGCAAAGAAACAATAGGGAAAGGCAAAAGGTTGGCATATTTCAGTAAAAGCTAAACATAAATAAAAATAAGTACATATAAATCAATTAGTGAACAAAGATGTAGGCTTGTAGGGGCAGTTTCATCACTGCATAAACTTACTATGACTATATACTATATACTATAGTATAGTATACTATACTATACTCTATGACTGCTTATGCTAAGAAGCAAAAGCAAGCTTTAGCATTAGCTTGTTGGCAAGTGGCTTGAGTTCTAACTGCAAGTGGAAGAAGCACTCTAAATTTTACTTCATAATGCCTGAATTTATTTCCAATAATTATGTGTTCAGATTAGAGTAATAGAACAGTAAACACAGTTCAAGCTTTTCACAAAATACTCAAAACCTTTATAAATAAACTTTTGATGCTTTACAAATGAACAGCTTTGAAAACAAGAAACAAAAACACTCTTTACTCATGAAGCTTTCTGTCTATTTGACAATGTTTTTAAACATGTAGACAGACAAACGTATGCATGGAACAGACGGAAGCAGTTGTTGTGTTTGTTTAAGCACAGGTGAACATTACAGTTTTCACATTTGAACACAGTATGGCCTGAACAGGCATCAAAGGAAAACACGCATTATTTTTGCAGCAGTCTTGGATTAAATGGTACGTTGTGAATTAGCGACATATTGCGTGAAGGGGTTAAAAGTAGATGTAAAAGTTGCTTCCAAAATGTACTTGACTAAAAAACTATTGGGTGCTAAGTAGAAAGTACATTTGAAAGTGTTTTCTGTACTTTTTATTACTGCTACTATAGAAGTAGACCACTTCAATTGTTACTACCTCTTCTACTGTTACTACTACTACTACTGTTGCTACTAATATAAATACAACTACTATTACTACTGACCATTAGTACTAGTACTACTACTGCTAAGAGTGAAAAATATGCTTACTCATTTAGAGATTATGAAAAAAAAATTAAACTGCACTGTTATGTAAATTCAAATGCACAAAAGAGCAAAAGAAACTAGACTTGCACTTGAACTTCAACAGGACTTCAAAGGAGTTTTGGAAACCTGATTGACAGTATGCCTTGATTTGTGAGAAAATGTCTAGTAGTTGGCGGGTTGTTGGAATCTGAATTTTGCAGGTATGTTCTGATTCAGCACAGGAGTTTATAATTGCAATAAAAGTGCTTCAGGGGCCTTTTCACTGATAGCAAACCATTATTTAGGAAGCAAGTGCAAACTAATTTAAATTATCTACTGGCCTATTGTATGCAGTTACTGCCAGTAACTGCATACAATAAAATACTGATTTTTAAGTACAGAAATTATACTTTCTGAAACACACTTTAACCTTTGCTTGAGTGGATTTTGTAAAGTACATTTTTTAGATATTATAAAAGTACTTTTTTTTTTACCTTAATGACAAAGTGGTCAGTAATAGTAGCTGGATGTAGTAGTAATATTAACAACAGTGATTGCAGTATTATTAGTAGAAGTACCAGTGGTAGTAGTAGTAAAAAATTGTGGCAATAGCTGTAGTAATGAAAGTGGTAGTAATGTAATTGTACTATAGTAATGTAACTGAAGTTTTACTTTAGTTCAGCTAGAGCAGAGTAGAGTACTTCTGTCACTTCTGTTATTGACATTTAAAATTAATATCTCAACTGGGGTCGCTATATTTAAACCCATTTTAATAGTCAGAACCTTTCATATTACAAATCAATCACTGTAGTCACTAATCTTTCAATCTCTTTAGCCCGCCCTTGCCATACCATGCAGACTGACGTAATCAGGCCGGACATAAGCATGAGCATACATAACAGTTCCCCATGCGTCCATGCTCCCCGGCAGGTGACAGATCACTGGTGAAAAAGCACGGAGATTCTCCTGATAAGGCCGTTTAATGAGTAACCCTGCTGTTTCAAGCTGTTTGCTGCTCAGTGGCTGGAAGATTAGGAGCAATAACATGCAAACACAGAGGTAATGGCTATGGTGCCAGGCAGGTAGCCCACAAGGATCGATATAGTCAACAGGGAGGTATGTTTCCAGGAGGAAGATGGATTTTTTCACCATTCTTGTTTTTGGTTCTCAATGTACTTTCCCATGCTACTCCTCAAAGTGTTATTTTTTACACTGTGTATTATTAAATCTTTGATGAAGTCAGAAACATTTTGATGTCCCCGGCTGGTCAGATCTAGTCAATTAAAAGCAGAGAGATGAAAGAGGAAGGATTACAGCAGGTTTAAACCAGAAGTGACACCAGTGGACTCAAGAGGAAGTTTGAGAGGAGTTGTGCTGAGTGTAGTAGATCTGGGACAAACTACACTTTTCTGCTTTCATTCTGATAAAGCTGTGCATGAGACCAGAGGTGGAAGAAGCAGTCCCACTTAAAATCTGTATTAAAAAAAAGTTACTGCTACTACTCTTACTACTACTGACTACTGCTACTACAACTGTAACTACTACTCCTGCTTTTACTACTTCTACTACCAAGCACAACTCCTAGTCGCCTACTACTGCTAACTTACCACTTACTGTGAGGTTAGTGCACCACCCACTTTGTCACTTTGTTACTCAAGTAAAAGTACAGAAACAATATAGGTAGTAAAATTATTTTACTTTAAATTACTTGAGTAAAATTATGTAGTTACTCAAAAATAGTGAGAAATAAAAGAGCTGTTTTTATTTTCATATTCACTATGCTATTCTCACTACGCATATGTTAATGAAGTGTTTGACAGTGATAATGATATTCCAAATCATTTGAGCTACTGTTAGAAAGTGATGTGCTTAAGCAGGTGTGATTCGACTATCATTTCTGATTGTGCTGTCTGCAAACAGCCTTTCCTTTTCTTTATACAGCAAATGTACTGTATATATTACATTAATGAATGATTATCAAAGACTGCAAAACCTAATCACAAAAACTCTCTGCAGATTTCTTGCACAATGAAAGTTTGCTGGCCTCATTATTTATACGTCATATCCAATCTGATTTCAGGCCCTGATTACCCCCTGGGCTGGACATTATCTTCATTATGCTCTCTTTTGTTTACAGTAGTGTAATGTTCTACCTATGACTTTCTTCTCAGACAACACAACTTGAAAGTGGATCTCATTGCCAATTTGATTACACTCTGGGAGAACAAATGGTTTTCAACATCAAGCTTGTAAAATGAAATAAAAGTCATAAACAGCTTGGATTGGTCCAGAGGAAGGAGGAGTAGATGTTATGTCATGTTGTATAACAAGCACATGGTGTATCAATTTTAATGCTGCAGATCGCTGGCACCAACTTGGAATCTTCTCGTATGCTGACAACAAAGAACTTTAAACACTTCCAAATATTTATAATGCTGAATAAATTCAAGAGTTCATTTGCATATAATGCCCAAATCAGGAGAAAATAAATGATGCAGGCTGCATATGTCGCTGCCCAGTTTTCGAGGAAACATCCTGGTCTTCCAGTGTGCTTTCCATGTTCTTTGAAAGTCATGCGGGCCAGTAATACAGAGTGATGTTTATACATAGCTACACAATTATAAACACCTATTTAGAGTAACGTAAGATGAGAATACCAAGAAGATGCGTTACACAAGTTTGAAGAGGTGTGGCTGCAGATACAAACAAGACTGGAAGAAGCATGAATGTGTGAACGTAGTGGAGAAATACTAGAAGTCAAGATGAAAAAAACATATAGGGGGTGGTAGGCTGAGGGGTGTTGAAGGGGGTGTGTTCGAGTGCTGGAGTGGAGATGGTAATACGAGCCATGTGTTTACCATTGCCCCCAAAAACATCAGCTCACGAGTTCCCAGCACAATATGTACGAAAGCATCTACTGAGCTCAGGACCTTGACCAAGAGCTAATTAAACTTGGGAAATTAACTCTTGTATGATTGGCAAATTAATTATCTTTTATTAACTCGGCAATGAGGAAAGTTTGACCAAGTTCTTATAATAACTAAACATTGATATCTTACCTTTTATATGGAGCATCAGCATCTTGATACTGACTGGCCCATAAACAAAAACTAGCATTTTTTTTTTTCAACAAATAAGGAATGAAAGACTAGATGATTACAAACAATTTTTGACATTACTTGACATTACAAGTTAAAAATTATAAACTATTTGTTTATAAGTCAAAGCTGCAGTCTTGTTTTTGGGCTATTTTTTATCTCTAATTTTCTTATCCCCAAACAAGGGTCGCTGCTGGTTGCGCATGCTTTTGCTGATAATGATTTGTTAGCAGGATCTATGTCTAAAGACTCTATTGTACATTCTAAACCTGTTTATGCTGCTGCAGAGCCTGTTATATTTGTATAACTGCATTCAGTGTTTGCCTTGGGGTTGACATCGAAGAAAGGATTATAAGAGTGTGTGGCTGTCACACTTTGAAAACATCTTTGTTTACATTTATTAAAAATACAAAACAGAAACTTAAACACAGCCTTGTTTGCGGATAGATAACCATATTTATCACTGCAGATCCATTAGCCTCTGTGTCAAACCTCACGTCAAGCCCAGACATGCCTCATTTTATCATAGACATTTGGCAGAGCTGGTTCCTCAACAGCTGACACACTTTATCCTGTCAAAAGTCTATCATACTACTCTTTGTTTACCTAAATCTTCAGTGTGACTTTTGACTAATAGCAGTGCCATAACCAGCCATAACACAACTACTTTCTGTACGCCTTAGGTGAGTAGAAGGTCAACTCCAGATAGTGTTTTCACCATAAGCAGCTCTGATAGTTCCCTGTGCGTGCATATTTCTAGTATTTCCCCTCTTTGGCCCCGCCCCTTTTGACTCACAACCCTTGACGAGGCTGTTTTTAAGTCTGGCTCAATCCAGTTCCCTCTGCCTCAAGACACCGGCTCCTCAGCTTACTCACCATATCTTCCCCTTGTTTTTCACCACTTACTGTGCATTTTCTAAATCTTCTGCTTTTGTTTTGCACTTCTCTCATTTCATTCAAGTCTAAAATTCATTTCTGGTCACGCACAATTTTTTTTGTGTGTTCAGCAGTTAGGTTATATGAGAAATGTTTGGGAATACTTTGAGGTAGTGTTTTGTGCACTTATTTTCAAAAATATGTAATTTGACCACAGTGCACTTTGTATTATCTGGGATATGTGGCCTTATCTGAGATCAATGATAAGTATTTACAGTATTTAGAGTGAGCATTTAACAATACAGGTTGGCGGATGGATTTCTCCTTTGTTAGTTTGTCCTGTTTCACTGGTGATGATTTCAGGTGAGGCTAACTCTTTTAACGTGGATCTGGTTATTTGGTCTACAGAAGACAATATAAACAACAACAGAGGTTTTAATAAAAGTAATTAGTTAAAACATTTGCTTGCGCCTCAATAAAAAGTGGTGTGTCATTGTCTGTGCACTTTCTGGATGGAACATTCAGTTTAGCATATCATCCACCAGCAGCAAACCTAAGCAGAAGGTCTTGCCCAGTCGGATGTGTATAATTACTCAAATATTCTTCGCCCTTCACCTGACAAAAGGTGACAATAGTAAAAAGGTATTATTTGACTTAGTGAGTTTGTTTGCAGTTAGCATTCAAACGTTTAGTGACACGACACCTTAGAAGCTATAGGCATTACTGAACCTGTATGGATAGTTGGCATCTACAGAGACTTTGCAGTTACCATGCTTATACACAAACTAATTTACACTTTAGAAGAAATGTTGCATCTCCTGGTGAATGTACTTTATGTCCCACAAAAGCACAACACAACCAGCATCTTGTTAACTTGCGCTGCAGGAGATGGCAGCTGTGGTTTTGTATATGTTTGCTGCATTTGTTGGCTGCATGTATGATACCCGTCTGTAGTGAAGGTGTAGAATGTGGCACCACACTTTGTTGCAGACCTTTCTCATGACAGCATTTCCCTGTGGGCCATACGCAGCCTGTTCTGGTGTGCATTTAACAAATTATACACCAAAATGGCATACAACTTCTCAGATTTATAGACTATGATGCAAAGTAATAATAAAGATGTTATGCACCAGTGCTGTGACTAATGGAAATGTTGCATATTTGCATTTCTTGATTGGTTTCCAGGTTTTGCCATTGTTTGAAGGGTAAATAATTGATTGCTTGCCTGAGGGAACCTAATCATCCTGCTCACCAGTTAGATTAAACCAGTAGTGATGAGGATTTCTCAGACTGTAATCATATTTCAATAATCACATTGTCATTAATTCAACATATAAATAATTGTGAACAAGTATTTGATCTCAGTTTGGATATATTACATTCATGAATTTATTTCTGTCATTTGTAGTGATAAAAACACATCAATACAGTATATTTTGATCGGTCAGTCTGTTAAATCACTGAGGTCAGTAGAGAAAGAAATTATTTAGCATTGTGTTGATGTAAGGGTTTTGTGGCTCAATGGATAAAGCATTTCCCCCTAAATTACAAGATATCTATAATTCAGGGGTAAATGCTGATGTATTTGCATACATTAATAGAGTTTAAGTGTAATGTACTAACAAGTAACAAGTAACCTAACTAAACCTGAAACTAATTGACATTTCAGTAAAAATGCTTTAAATTCCACTCTAATTTGCCATAGTTTTTTCCCAGTACTCTGTTTTGCCATTGATACTGCTATAAACAAGACATCCATCTAGTTATTCATAGTTTCTCATAGCTGAAATTGTAATGTGTGAGGTTTGTCCATGTGGGATGATAAATCTTTGTCTTCTTTTTCAAGGACGACACTTTCTTGTAGGCCAGAGGGGCTTATAAAATATTTACGTTGCATGCTATTGCTGCCCTGGCTATAAATAGTGTCAGCAAACATAAAGCCATTAGTTACTTTGCTGACATTTTACAGGGAGTTATGTTGCACCCTAAAATGCATACAGACATAAATCCATAGACAGGTGCATTGACAGAGGCACCCGCTGCATTTTGATTATGTATTAGTATTCTGCAGAAATAGACACAACATGCAACCTGCACACTGCTCTTGCCCTATGGACCATCTTCTTGGAATGGCAATACAATAAAAGCATTAGACTGAAACTACAACAATCTACAATTTAAAATTGGACCTGGATAATTAGGCAATAATATTTGGAATTGACAACCTCTAGCAAACATAACGCTGCACTCTGGAAAAGAAAAATCATTCTCTACAGTCAAATTATATATATGTATGTATGTAGATTCAAATATACACCAGTCCTGACAAAGTGAAAAGGGTAACCCAAATGTTAAATTATTCTGATATTGATGTGAGGTCATATGCCACAGCCATAATAAAAGAGACATTTTATTAAATGGTACTAAATATGAAGACAGTGTAATAACTTGTTTATTCTGTGTTTATTTCATCATAGTGTAACTGGATTAGCAGCATGCTCCATGGGTCTCAATTTCATACAGAGCAACAAAATGCCATAAACAAAATGACGATAAAATGTAATCAAGCTGATCATATCTTACATCTCATGATGCAATTTATTTTCTGCTCTCCCCCAGACCAAGCTTTAACTGTTACACCTCTGTGCTTGGACAGCTGCTGACTTTTGCAGTAGGAGTAGAGACCACAGGAAAAAATGATGTCTGGAGTGAAGCAGATGTGATTCTGTGAACTAAGCATTATTTTTCTCTTTGATGAATACTCCCTGTTACTTAAAGTACAGAGACACACAAAAATCACAAGGTATACATTTGTCAGTGTTTTTAACTTGGCTGCTCACTTCACACGGTCATTCATACATTGGGGAAACATTACGTGACCTGGGAGCTGTTAGGCTATTGCCAGAGCCATCACAAAGGGTAGGCAAGATAGGCAACAGCCTAGGGCCCAGAGCTGAAGGGGGGCCCCAAGGACACTCATTTGTCTGTACAATAGTGAACAAGCTGTTTCAGCGACAGAAAACAAACCACTGAAGAGACGCTGCCCCGCATTTCTCCTAAAAGGGACCTATCTGGAGAGTCATCTTAAAATATTAATAATTTTAAATGCACCACAGTACAGGAAATCACAAATGTTTCATTCAGATTTAGCTGGGGAAGGACCACCAGACCCCCGTCCCCCTGCCTTGTCCCACTTTCACTTGCCTGTTATATGCATGGCCAGAATTCAGGAGGGAAAAAGGCAAAAAGAGATATATTGTATCAAATGCTTCTTTTTACCATGTTTTTGGTTTGAAGGGGGTTTTACAAAAAAAAGTAGCGCGCAGGGCCTCAGTTGTCCCTCTTGCCTAGGGCTCCTATAGTGTCTACGAAAGGCTCTGCCTATTAAAATAGTTTCACAAATAAAAAATAGCTATATATATATATATATATATATATATATATATATATATATATATATATATACCAGTGTTTCCCAACCATTGACGAAAAAGGGGGTACGGGGACCCCTAGTGGTAGGCTAGCACATTGCAGGGGGTAGGTGGACTTATTTGATCATTTATTGAACCTTTATATATTTGGCATTCAAAGGCTAAAATAAACCTAAATCAGGGCTAACCCAGGGCTATTTATTGCAAGAGATGTGGCACTAAAGAAGAACAGGAACTAAACCAGTACAAAACCAGGTCTAAACCTGAAAAAAATGAGGCCTAAAACCAGGAATAAACCCGAAATTAATCAGAACTAAACTACGTCTAAACCAAATCAGAACCAGGTCAAACCAAGACTAAATCAGGAATAAACCATGCAAAAAACTAGAACTAAACAAAGACTAAACCAGGACTAAGCGGAGTTTACACCAGGACTAAACCAGGACTAAGCTGGGTCTAAACCAGGATTCAGCCAGGTCTAAAACCAAAGCTCAACCAGGAACAAATCAGCTCTAGACCAGAACTAAAGTCGGTCTAAACCAAGTGTAAACCAGGAATAAACCAGAACTCAGCCAGGAAATAAAATCAGGCCTAAAACCAGGAATTAATCACAACTAAACTAGGTCGAAACCAAGTCTGAACCAGGTCAAACCAGGACTAAACTTAGACTAAACCAGGACTAAGCAGGATTCAAACCAGGACTAAATCAGGTCCTGGGGGCACACAAAACCAAAAGGTTTTGGAACCACTGTTATAGGCTACTGTATAATAGCACTCCGACTGCTTCCTCGTGGCCAAATATGGGCAACGCACCCATTAGACGTCGACGTGCGCGCGTTGCCTATGGTCGCCTGAAGGGAGCAGTGCAGCACAGCGACCAAGCTCAGTGTTAAACCACAGGGTATGTGGAAAAAGAGGTAAGGAGGTACGGAGTCTTTTAATGTGTTGTTTAAAATGTTGTATGCGGAAATGCTGGGTTTGTGTTTTTCTGTGTGTTTTAGCCACGTGCTGACTGTGGGTTTACAGCAATGACGTAGATAATTGGCCAGCTAGCTAATTAACCCAGTAAGCGAACGAAATTAGACCATTAACGACTTAAAACCCTGTCGTCCTCGTTCTGTGGTGGACGTTTTTGGTTAGTTTAAAGCTCTGTAACTTTTCCAAATGATGACACGATTCTTTTTACAGTTGCAGAGCATTTTCCCTTTTTATCTGAATTACTGCCAAACTTCAAAGACAGCACCACAGGCGTTACAAGCAGAAAGAAGTATTAAACAGCAAATTAACTGTTCTTGTATCCAAGCAAAGTTAGCACCAAACAAAGAAGTCCACCACAAATACCATTTAGGTTGCCTATATTACAGTGTTTTATAGCAGCTTGCTTAATATAAAACTGCACACTAAGTCAGTCTATTACTTTACTTGAACTCATTCAGAAAAAATACGACTACTATCTCTTCCAGCTTCTTAGCTGTTAATGTTTTGTCTTTTTTTAAAACGTGATTAATCTTTTCATACATTATAGCCTATTGTATATTTAAAGAAGTTAGAAGTAGTAAATTAACTCTTTAGAAATGAAATGTGGCAATTGATTAAATACGGGGGACTGCTTTAAAATGGTTTAGTTCATATCTATCCGGGAGATGTTTCACTGTCGGACTGGGGGACTCCACCTCATCCATCGCTCCTCTGGCCTGTGGAGTCCCCCAGGGATCAATTCTTGGCCCTGTCCTATTTACCATATACCTCCTCCCTCTTGCTAAAATTTTTAATCAACATGGCATCTCCCATCATTTGTATGCTGATGATACACAAATTTACTTGCAGATGAAATAGAACAGCAGCGACCCCCTGACACCCCTGCTTGAGTGCCTTAACGGCGTCAAGGTTTGGTTGGCTCAAAATTGTTTAAGCCTAAATGAACTAGACCGAGGCAATAATCTTTGGACCCAGTGGAGCTACCAGCTCCCCACCAGACCTGGGTCCCCTCAGTCAGCACAGTAAACCCACTGCCACCAACCTTGGCGTTGTTATGGACACTGATCTCAAATTCAATAAACAAGTAAACGCATTCGTCAAATCCAGTTTTTATCATCTTCATCTTTTAGCCGAAATTAAATCGATTTTATCTTTTAAAGACTTTGAGTGTTTAATCCATGCTTTTATCTCATCACATCTGGACCACTGTAATGCACTTTACATTGGAAATTAATCACACTGCACTTTATCATTTACAGTTAGTCCAAAATGCTGCTGCGCGTCCTTTAACAAGGAAGTAAAAAACATGAGCACATCACTTCCATCCTCGCCTCTCTGCATTGGCTTCCTGTTCATTTTAGAATTGATTTCAAGATTTTATTGTTTGTTTTTAAAGCATTGAATGGTTTGACCCCACAGTACATTACTGACCTTATACAAATTTACACTCCGGCGCGTTCTCTGAGGTCCGAGAGCCAGCTCCAGCTTGTGGTCCCTAGGACGAGACTTAAAACCAGGGGGGACTGGGCCTTCTCTGTTGCTGGCCCCAAACTATGGAACACTCTGCCCCCACATATCAGAGCGGCCCCCACAGTGGAATGTTTTAAGTCTCATCTTAAGACTCATTTTTATTCTCTGGCTTTTAACTTGACGTGAATTGTGTGGTCCTCTGTTGTCTTTTATTGTGTTTTATTGTTTTGTTTTTATTATTTAATTCTTGGCATTTATTTATTGTTATTTTATTGTATTACTTTTATTAGGTTTTACTGGTTCTTATTATTTAATGGGGACTGGTGGAGCTGAATGGAGTAATTTATTGTTATTTAGTGTTCTATGTGCAACACTTAGGAAACTGTTTTGTTTGTAAAATGTGCTATACAAATAAAGTGGATTTGGATTTGGATACATGTTTTTATTAATAATTATTTTACGTTGGTTTGTTTTATGATAGAAACAGGAAATAACCACATGAAATATTCCATATTTGCAGGTAAGTCCCAAAAATAAATTATCAGGGGCGGCCCGAAGGTTGACGGTTAGCTCCCATCTACCGGCATTGCATACAGTATGCAATGCCGTTGTTGTTGTTGTGTCCTCCGGCAAGACACTTCACCCACCTAGCCTCTATGAATGCTTCAGTATGACTGTGTATGGTGGTTGTTGGAGTGGCCGTAGGCGCGGATTGGCATCTCCACTTCCATCTGTATGCCCCAGGGCAGCTGTGGCTACAGAAGAGTGACTGAGGAGTGAATGAATATTGCACCAAATGGTAAAGCAACTTTTTGTCGCTTTACAAAACAAATACATTATTATTATTTTTAATTAAAATAATTAAAAAGTACACATTTCAACATACAGAAATTTTTCAGTAAGAACTGATGCAATTTACAAAATTACAACAAATCTCCCATTTAATACAATGTTATAATTGGTTGGTATGACCAATCTCGATGCAAGGCAGCTTGAAGGGGAAAATTTCCAGAGTGAATGGATCTGGCAACCTTAGAGAAGTTTGAGAGGTTCCTTTTATTTCTGGGTGGTGGCAGTGTTAATAAAAGTACAATTGAATGGAATTACCAGTGATTAGTAGAGATTCCCAATCATCCAGGTCAGAAACTGTCCAGACATTTAAAATTAGTATAATAATTGGTCAGGGCTACTTCCGTTTACCATGCCCTGGATGAATAAGAGCCTTCAGAGTAGATCTATTTTAAACACTTCCTTAAAAAGTGGCCCCTAAGTGAAGGTTTAACATGGTCTGTAATCTGTATTCTGACTTGTGTGTCCTGGTCTCAACTGTGTTCCCTGTGGGGCATGTCTGGCTGTTTTTGTAACACATCTTTTTCCTTGTCTCTAAATTGTTGTTTTTAAAAGTGGAGTTCTAAGAAAAGGACTTTAATTGTTGGAAGGCAGACTTTAAATTTGGACTTCAGTGTAAGTACACTGTTGTTTGCAGGTTTGTGTAGTCTTTTGTTATATCACACAACACAACCTTTCCAGTGCTATATTTGGACTTGGACTAGAACTGGATGTACTTGTACATATTTTCTTCCACAATAAGATTTGTGATTTTGGAGAAAACTATAGATAAGCCCAGTAATGTTTTTGCCAATTCAAAGCTACTCCTCAAAAGATACCTGTCTTGTTTTCTGAATTTGCACATAACTGACAACCCCCATTGACAATCGACATTACCAGCCCCCTCTTTCCCTTGGGACCCCCTTGAAAGTCTGCAGAGGGATCTCCATGGCCAAAAGCAGGAAGTCACAGCTGTGCTCATCCCCCTTCAGTTTGTGTGTTTTTATATCTGCATGTGTACCTAGTTCTGTCTCAGATTTTCACTGATCCATTCGATGGGGCTAGTATGATGCTATCTGACCATTTCCACTCTTTGTGTTTCAGAAGTTTCCAGGACAGTTAAAGGAGAGTGACTCGGAAGGACTGCTCCAATGGCGAGCTTTACTAAAAGTGTAAGCCTTGTATTTGTTCATTTCTGTTTTGATTTACATTTTAGATACATTCAGTGCTGTCACAAGCTGAAAGGATATTCATTATAAAAAACAAAAAAGAGTGTCTGCTTATTCCCCACTTGTCAAAAACTAATCAAAAGCCAAAACACAAACCTTATTTTTTCTGATGCCTGTTTTTATAGTTTTTTCTCATGTTCTTTGACTAATTCAATATTTCCATGTCACAGAAACACGATTATTTTGGAAACATAATTGCAGCTTGTAATTTTGGTGGCTTCTAGTTGTGAAATTACAATTCACAATTCCACATTTTACATTGTTTTCCATACAACTTTTGAGAACTTACAATGTTATCAATAAATGTGGAAAAAGCTAAAATCAATGTAACAACTGTCCATGGCTTTGTCATCTCACCACCTTAATACCTTTATTTTAACTGCAAAGGCTTGATGAACCTCAGTGGCCCAGTGCAAAGCTAGGACTAAATATGAGAGGTTTTTGTTTATTAGGTGCAGTGTCTGCCTTTGCTTTGGTTACAGATCAATATCAGTGAAGAAAAACATCTCGGTGAAGGGAGGGAGAAAGTGGAGAGGCTGTAATAATCTGAGGAGATACTGAAACAAAGCAAATTGAAAGAGTGTGTGTGCGTGTGTGTGCGTGTGTGTGTGTGTGTGTGAGAGAGAGAGAGAATCCCTGTGGTGCAGGAGGAAATAGACAAATCCAGACAACAATTTATTCCTGCTGTCTTTTATTTCTTAAACAGGACACACATAGGGGAGAGAGGGTGGAAAGAGGAGACTATTAAGTGTTGATTTGATAAAGTGCTTTTCCACAGCAGAAACACTACTTTCTAAAACTGATCTACAGACTTGGGTTTGAGTTGTACCTCAAATGTTAACTGTGTATCACTGTTTGACGTTAATTCCTAAATTCAGCAATCTCATTCTGTTATCTATTACATACACCATATGGAGCTCGTCAAAGTTTTGTGTGTGTATCACAGCACATGTCCTTTCTTTTGGGCTTTGCTTTTGCTTTTTTACAGAAATGATTTATTTTAAGGCAGAGAGATTTAAGTAATTGACTCCTTTTGCCTTTTTGTCAGTTTTTAAGGCAACGACTTTCATTCTTAACTAGAGCACATGTAAAAAGCAGTGTTATACCTATGGTGGAATATATTTGTTTTATTGCTTAAAGTTATATTGATCCCAAGGTGTAGCCTGTGCGTGTAGACATTTAGTTTACTGAAGCTACTTTACTGAAGTTTAGTTTACTGAAGGATTTATTTCTGTGTTAAATATTGCATCTGTAATTACCAATAAAATTTATCATCCATATTATATCAGCCTTGACTAACTATAGTCGTAAACAATATTCACAAATTGCTTCAGAGACAAGAGGAACAGGGGTGAGACACAGAGATAGGTCAGAGGGGGAGGTGAGAAACAGGAGGAGGGTGAATGACTTCACTGCGACTGCACGGCCCCTTTTTCTCTTAACTTTCCCCCTCTCTCCTCCTCCTGTGTTTTAATGATTTGGGGAGAAGAGGGAAACAGACGTTCAGAGCTTGGCTGGCCGTGCAGGCAGTAGCTTCAGAGAGGGAACGAGCAGCTGTGCAGAGTTGAACACTGAATGGGCAAAAGCTTTTTGATCAAATGCACTGAATGTAAGACTGAGTGACAGCCACAGAGGTGCACAGTGGGAGACAGAGAACATAACACCCGGGACCTTCTCAGACTTACAGCAGTTCAGCCTTACCGACTCAACAAGGAAAGAAGCAGGTTTACAGATATCTTTTTAAAAGGACTGGCAGATGCATTGGAAGGAAGCCTAAATATTTTTCCAGCAGAGTGGTGCACTTAAAGACAAGCAAATGGACTGGGAAGCATTATAAAGAAAAGCAAATCTCCACCTTCACTACAGCAATGCTTTTGAGGAACTCCACAAAGAACCTATGCTGTGTGATATATACCTGGACACTTCGACAGTGATAGGGCACTTAAGCCCTTCTTCTTTGCACTGTACTCTGTTGTGTTGATTTTCTCACTGCACGTGTTGTCCTAACTGTTATTACATCACTATGTTTATTCAAAGGTACTTTTTGACATCGTCATGGACTTGTTGGTTTCTGCTCCTTTGTATCTTGGATGTATGGACCACAGCCTGGCCAGCTGTTCAACAGTCCCAACCCCAATTCCAGACGCGGTCAAGGCACATGTCATCCTTAACAGCCGTGTCCCCAGCAGGGAATCTCTCAGAAAGTGCAGAACGCAAAGTGGAGCGGCTTGGACAGACATTTAAGAGAAATCTCCGTGAGCTTCGTGAGAAAAGCTTATGTTTGGACCTGGTCTTTCTGGTGGACGAGTCGTCCAGTGTTGGGTCAAATAACTTCCTCAGCGAGCTGAGATTTGTACGCAAGATGTTATCAGACTTCCCAGTGTCACCTGAGAACACACGAGTGGCTCTGGTCACCTTCTCATCCAAGACTCACGTTGTAGCTCGAGTCGACCATATCTCAGCGCCCAAGTCACATCAGCACAAGTGTTCCCTGTTTAACCAGGAGATCCCAGCCATCAACTACAGAGGAGGAGGCACCTACACTAAAGGGGCCTTTCAGCGAGCAGCGGTGAGTTTGTTGTTCTAGCTGAAAATGCCTTTTATACACTTCAGTCTATGTTCTATACCATGTTTTAAGGTTTTGTGATGTAGTAAAGCTGATAGTAACAACCTAGTTTCAAGAAAAGCAGCTGTTTTGCAGTATTCCTATATACCTTGCAAGAAGCCTTCCTCTAAACAAGTCTCAGAGGGAATGATTGCAGGCTTACCTACATAACTAGAGGTCAGTATGTTGTAAATGGTTTATTAATTTGGACTGATGACATCCAACACATGCCCTAAAACACGTTCATGTATCCTGGACATATGGCACAGTTCTTCTGTCAAGTCCAAAGAGCCCAGCTGTAAAAGCTTTGTTGGTGGAAAAGTCTGGTCTTGTATAAACACACACACACACCTCAGACATTCACTTGATAAGAAGAGGAGACTTACTGTAGTTCAGTAAGTACATGATTCAGAAGACTGGTAACTAAATTCAGTCAGTGTACAAACATAAGATAAGGGCATAAACAGTCATATTCAATAATGCAGATACTTTGCTTGCAACAGAAGAGCTTGTAGAGGACTTCTAGGAATATTGGAAAGTTACATGTTGTCAGCCTTTAGACAAAATAGGAGCATTACTTGACCCAGTCTGTAGTAGATTAAAAGAAAACAATTTTACTGACTAAGGGTGATAAAGTTTAGTTGTGGCAGACTCACTGGTCTGAGTTTAGAGCTAATAGTCTTGGACAGTGGCCTCTAGCTTAGTGCTGAACCCTTGGCCTGAGGACAGGTTTTCAGTTCACCCTGCTTAGTTAAGTGCTGATAAGGAGGCTACTGGCTGCACCCCAACTGCAAAAGACCACAACAATATCAAGAAAAGACTTTCGAGGGGAGCTTGCTGCCTTATCTTCATCCAAAAACACTCAAAATGTTTGGGCTGATTTATCAAGTGAAAGTTATTTTCCTTTAACCCACATATAACACAACAGATGCTATTTAATTATAATAGACAGACAGGACTTTCTCATAGAGTAATTGTTTCATACATGACAAAGCTGGTATGAATGACCATTTTAGTTTTCCGGCATTTCTTTCCAGTATGGCATCTGTATGAGTCTTTAGGCCCATTCAGGCAGTGCATGAGTAATGGCAAAGCTACGTGCAGCCTACTCACTGCAACGCTTTTTGGAAAGATAAATGACCCTAGCAGATACCAAACCAAGTTGCAAAAGATCAACTACAACCCCAGAAACTAGCTCACACCTGACAGATTCGGTCTGACATTTACTGTGTGTCTTTGCATGATTGAGGAAGCAGTGTTATAAAAAACAGGCCATCTGTGATTTATCACCAGATCTCTGGGAGTTTTTATCTTCTGTCTGAATCTCATTGGAAAAAGAAAAAAAGAGCGTTTATCGTCTCTTTCCATTAGCAACATAAAAGAGTGGCCTGTTAACAGTGATCCACAGGCCGCACATCCGCTATTCATCGTGCACCGACTGAACTATGATGCAACTGTCTCACTGTTGAACTTTGTTGAATTTGGAGCATTAGTCATTATTAATTAGTCATTACACTCGCCTTCCAATGTGCTCTAATGAAGGCAAAATGAGGATATTAGGCATGTAGCTGATTTGTAAGGTTAAACTATGTGAATGAAGAAAGTGACAGTGTGAAACTGGCAAAAGGAGAACTGATAATTGTACTAATGATATTATGGCATATTTTATTTTTTGGCTACGACTGGTATTTCTAAGTACTGTAGAAGGCTGGGATCCATTAAAAGAAACATTTTTCCACCAGCCGTGCATGTAGGGACAGGGCTCTTCTCCAGCAGACAGCGTCTCTGTCTGTCTCTGCCTTTCACAGCGTCTCTCATTCAACAAATACAATAGACAGTATAGTCTTTAAAAAAATTAAGGACACAGCTGTTAAGTCAACAACTGATGCACTATAGACCACAGTCGTCTTTGTACCAGACTGTAAGCACTTTTATTTGAATATTAAAATCACGGATATGGTTAGGTTCAACAAGGTTTGTCAGCAGTCTGAGAAGTTTCCTGGCTTTTAAGCTGCTAGTGTACCTGAGACACTTGAAGTTTACATCAGATTCCTCTTTCCTCTGCTCACTGAAAAATAAAACCAATTTTCCTGCCCTTTATATTTATGTTCCATTAATTTTCTTCTTACATGGCCAAACATCTTAAGACCTTTATGACTAAAGCTTTATTTAATGCTTTCAGTTGCTGGTAATCCTGTTGATTCAAGAATTATGGCCTTTTCCACTGGCACTTAATAGGTGCTTTTAAGTGTCTCAAAATACAGTGAAACACTAAGCGGTATTCATTGTACAGTAACTTTACGAAGATTAATCCAGCTATGTGACAATTCACCTGAGTTTACCACGAGGCTGCCCTGCATTTAGACTCCAAGAGAGACTGAGTTTTGGCAGCCTTCCTGAGTCAGTCTGTCTGCATAGTTGAACCAGACACATGCACAAAGGCAGTGAGACAGATGCACAAAAAAAGAAAATGTTGAAAAAGATGGTGGAAAGAGGGGCCACACTTTGGTGTACACTTTGATTGGGAGAATGTTTTACCTGACCAGAAGTTAGACGTGTTGCTGGGTGCAAATCTGGCATGAGCTGCTTAAATAAACAGTGTAATGAAGCCATTGTGTAAAACTGAAGCATTAAAATTCAATGCCTAAATTATTTCAACTGTAGATTGTGGCATTACATTTGTTTGTGATAGTTAAAATGAACATGGAGCAATATTTGCAATTACAAAAGTGAACACTGACCCCTAATTTTTAAATTGTAAATATAAAGTGTAATATTAAATACTGTAGCAGAACACTTGTCAGTCACGCTCCCTGTAGCTTGTCTTTAAAAGATGACCTTTATTATCTTGCTCTGCCAGACCACAATGGCTGAAACCAACTCGACTGAGGGATTGGTTTGTGTGGTCTCCATCTCATTCCAGTGGGTCAGCACTATTTTTCCTATTCCATCCATTTACCTTCCATCATTTTCTGAACAGCCAGACCTCTACCCAGGCAGGGGAACATTTGTGTCAGACTTTGACGTATCACAGAGAAATATGTGGTATTGTTTTTCAAAACATTGTCTATTAGATTAAATGAGCCTTGTGTAAGCTGCTTATATTAGGCCTGTGGAGATGGACTGTAGGAATTCTTGCCCTGTCCAAAACACTCACTCGCAGACTTGATGTTAATGTTGGAGAATAATATGGTGGAAAGTGAAAACAATCTCCTGAATGTAAGAATTTGTGTGTGATTTTGGCCACATCTGGTTTGATTGAAATTCTTACTTGAACTAAGGTGCATCTCTTTGATCTCCTGCTATGCCCAGATTAATTTGTGATAAGGTGATAAGAGACCAGTTTCCCGTCTCAGCAATCACCATCTCAACTTAACCATTTCCTTCACCTCAGTCTGTCCATTTCCCCTCTGCCTTCTGCTCAGTGTTTGAGGACCAGTGGGATGGGAGGGCCGTCTGCTTAGTACACAGAGGTAATGATTAGACAGACCAGAAACACCCGATAAGACCAGATAGGAATGTCCACAGATACCAGATGACTAATTTAAATATTCTTCTCCTGCTCTGGGATGTGGGTCGTTGGCTTTACTGTATATAGTACCTCATAAATCTCAGAGGCATTAATCAGGTTACAAAGCAGAGGTTATTTAACTAATTTAAACACATTTATTCCACCTTTCACATTTAAAACTAGAAACACTTCGAGTGTGTGGACATTGGCTTTGGCAAGAACAGTCTCAAAACAGGGGATCTTCTAGCTGAGGCATGAATGTCCTGTCTATTGAGCCTCAAAGCCCCTATATGTCACAATGATGAAGAATTTACTAAACTTGTGGATTCAATTCCTCTGGGACATCTCTATCTTATAATGGTATACAAACTAAATATTTATGGATTTGGAGAGTATACACCAAAAAACATCCGCACCAAAACTACCTTCTTTGGTCTTTAACTGTTTTTTCTTGAAAATGTTATAAAAAATACTTTTTTAGTTGTCTTGCTAACAGACCAACAACAAACCAACCAAACTGCACAAAAACATTCTCTAAATGTAACTAATATAAACTAGATACAGGTGTGCTCATAAATATGCATCTCACTTATTTTGTCTATATTAACTATTACTTTGCCTATTCTCTTCTCATTAAAGTAGCATCATCATTGTTAACAACTCATTCCACTTCTGTGTGGTTCCATGTGTGTCTGCCTCAGTAAATGTTTGGGGGTTTAGGAGGAAGAACTGTATTAACTCTCTCTGGGTCTGCTCCTCTGGGTCTGTTGGGTTTGGAGAAATATTCACAGCGCTTTTCCTTCCAACCTTTGTCCAGCAACCTTAGCAATGCTTCCAGGGGCTTTTTTAAGATCCCTTTGCTAGCAGAAAATCCTGATTTATAAAAATCTAAATCTTCAGGTCCTTCAGTGCTTCAATTGGTAATTTTTATATTTGTCTGATATATTTGTCTTGACTTGTTACTTAACAGCAGACGGCTCATTCTGTCTTTTCTCTCTTTTGACCCATGTCTCTGTGAAATGGATACCGAATATTTTCCAGAAACGGGGGCCTACTTTCCGACCTCTGTATGTCGTGGTGGACCCCAAGGTTTTGTCATTTATTCCCTATTTACTCTTATTTCACACGCACAATGTAAATTGCAGACTGAATTTGTAAAGGTTTGTGGTGAGAAGAAGCACATTAAGGTTACTTACAGTTTTAGTTTTGTGGCACATTCCTATAGGATAACTCCAGTTATTTAATTCAATTCTGTAAATTGAAATTTGAAGTGGAATTAAAACACTCATTTGGCAGAATTTATACCAAAAGAAGTGGTTGACAATAGGGTCAACATATCCAAAGGCTATCTCAAATGGTTGATAGCCTTGTGGCCCTGTAAATTCTCTCACTGTCATATCTATAAGAAAGTGTTGACAGGCAGCAGGTAATTCTGAAATACACACCGAGATCTTTCATTTTTATGTTATTGTTGTCCCGTGTTCATAAAGCCATCTTGAAATGTGACTGTGACTGTAGTTACACCATTTTTTCAGTGTTTTGATACAAGTGTGTCAGATTTTGTTGTCTGCCTTTATTGCAACTTTTATTTGATCTTTATTTCCAAATTCTGTACTAATGCTAGATTAGCCGAAGATACTGTTTGTATAGGCACAAAAGGAAAGAAACAAATGAGTATTCTTTACCATTGTGGCTCAACTGAACTAGCATTTACCATTGCAAGACAGGGCCAATGCCTTGCCAATGCTGTAAGTGCTTCTAGTTTATTGATTTATCTTTATTTAGTTGTCTTGGATGAATGCCCTAATTTTTTGTTAACCCTGTCTGACAAAACTTGAAAACTAATATATTTTCCTTTGCTGCCTGTGATTTTGTGTTTGCGTTTACTGTACTTTCATGTGTTCACACTCGCACTGGCTTACATTTCAAATCTCAGGGATCTTTTGTGAATCAGTAGTGTTCACAAGGTTTGCTCTTTGTGACAGTGTCCCACTTGGCCCCAAGTTGTTGCTCTCGTGGTCAGAACAACTAGGCTGTGCTCCTGCCAAACCCAGCAAGTCCAGTTAGAGAAGGAATTAGTCAATGAAAATGAGGTGACTGAGGCCAGTGTCACAGCCACAATGTCTGCACATTTTTATGTCCCAGAGCTGCTTTTTCTCTGACCCAGACTACAATAATAAACCACATTTGCCTGTTAACAATTTCTTCTTACATTCTGAATTTCTCATCCATTCGCTTTGTGTCATCCAAATGCTTTCTTATTGAGTGTCACCATCTATTAAAGTCTAGTCTTCCCACTGCCCATGGATCTGGTATAGGTAGATTAAAGCCTCAAAATTGCCCATAGTCATAAATGTGAGTGTGACCGGTTGTCTGTCCTGCTTATACTGACAGTGGTGTAATGTCTCATGCCCTATGCAGCTGTGATACACTGTAAGGTAAAATCTATGCTAATTAAGTTACATAGTGATGTATGCGTCTTATTTATGTTAAAAAAAATGTTTAGATTAAGGCTTTGTATTTTCTGATACAAGATAATTATTTTTTAAGTATTCTGAAACTAGAGTAGCTGGTTGGTTATTACCCATTTAATGATTATTACCCCCACACAGTAGGTTTTAATTTTCGCCAGTGTTTGTCAGTTGGTTGGTTTTAAGAGATTAACTCAAAACATAAGGGTCTGATTTTTATTATTTTATTTTTAGAAAAGGACCAAGGAATAAATTCTGCTTTCAGTGTGAATCTGTCTGAATGAAAGAATTCTTTTAAGGTTTTTGTACCAATGCGAGATAGGGCAAATTTGTTTGTTAGAAACATAACTCAAAATGTTAGTCAGTATTGTCTGTGGCCATTGTCATTCTTGTTGTACAGAGGACCCGGGATCAAATTCCAGCTCACACAAGATACAAGCTCCAGTGGCAAAGGGGATGATAAATAAACAATTGATTACTCAATTATTATGATGCCATGTTGCTTTTTTCATAGCTCATATCAACACAATCAGTATTACAGTATAACAGTATTCTCTAATCATTCTCTAATACATACATTACTTTGTCTGCTACTTTCCAATACAAAACATGCTCACTTTTTACACTTGAACATTTTTCACACTTTCCACCCCTGCTTAAGCGTCTGCAGTGATTGATAGGTAGTGCTGACACAGGTCTTATGAAGCTTGAGCTAAGAACATTTACTTGTAATTTATGTGTAACTGGTAGATCCAAGAGAGCACTTTCACACTCTCTCGTTGTCTGTCAGCATCTTCAGCGCTTCTTTTAACTGCTGTATTTAAGTCCCAAAGTGGCGTCATTATAATAAAATAGTTACAGTTGCTCTGCATTCACTGGAAAATGATGTTTCCGCTAGACCACCATGCTGTCAAAACCTAGTCATTTTGTTAATAGGATGGTGATTATCTCTGCTATGAAATTCACTCACATAAGCCCCACAGTTGGGATTAAAACAACAAATTATACAAATTATTTGAGCACAATTATTTATTTTGGCATTTTGACATGACTGAGAAGCAAAAGTGACATGGACTGGCACCTAAAGAAACCAAAACTATTTCTACGTTCCAGCAGTGGCAAACTAAATAACATGTTTTTACGGTCTGTAGGTCTATTAGTAAGCCACTTGCAATGTTGAGGTTAGATTTAAAAGTGCCAATCTCTACAAACTTGTTTTCTTTTGTGGCGAGTGTACTTATTTGTCCTTACGTCTGTATATTTCTTTGTTTAAAGGGACTATAAATAGGTATTAGAGACATGTACAGGAATCCTCAAGCAATGTCTGCATCTTGTTGTACTTCATAGTCCCTGGAAGCAGTTGCATTTTCTTCATTTCATGTTTTTGTTCTTCCTGAAAAGACATATAAATAGCCAACTTCAGTGCCAGGTATCTAAACATAAGCTAAAAGGATTTGTTTCCAAGCAACAGCAGATTTCTTAAGTTATTTAGTTTTTGGAGAAAAAGTCTAACAGCGTGGGCCAAATGTGTCTTGATTTATTATAATGTCAGAGTTTTTGTTGAAATGCATGGGAACTGAGTCCATATAATCTCAGAGCAATAATTCCTCTAAATCTGTCATCCTTCTTTAATAATAACCTCCCATGTTGCGCAAAACTCCCTCTGTGATTTAAGGTGATGTATCTTAACATAGACATCTACAGCAAACAGGAGAATCAATAAGTTGAAACCTTTCCATTGACGTTTTGAATTCCCAGTTTTATTAGGGGAAATCTCCATCTAAAGCGGGTGCCAAGACAAATTAACTCCTGTAGAGAAGGAAAGAATGGAGCAATGTGGCCATTAACAATCAACAAAGAAAAAGTCTGTCTCTGTGTCAACACTGGTTTGACCTAAGCCTGGAAGATATGGGATAGACTTTCATCAGTGCCTTAAGCCATTGACAGTCCCCAAAGTGTTCCCCACGTATAAGCACTTTTAAAGTGCCAGCCTGGAGTCAGTGCCAGCCTGGAGTCAGCGTGCCTCACTACACTGTTGCCTTTTGTTTATTTTCTCTCAAATCTTAGTCTTAATGCTGTATGTCAACTGGTGATGTCATGATTTTACATAGTCAGAGGTATTAACTTAACCCAGACTTGCAAAATACTTCTTGAATACTTCTTGAATAATTTAATTTAGATTGCAACACTTCTGTGGTGAGACGTGACCTGCCTGGTATTTTGTAGTGTGGTTCTTGTTCACGTTTCCCTCTGCTGAATAAGATCCAAGTCTGACATTTTAGATTTAGCACAAGCACAATGAGCAATTTACAATACTGTAAGGGTGTATTGCCCTATTAGTATAAGTGTTTTGCATTAACATGCTGCTCTGTGGCACAGCATTTCTTGTAGTCAGTGCTGTTACCAGATTTAGTCCAACTTTAACCTGAGCCAGAAATTATGTACTCACCAGTGTGGGTTGGTTTGTTTGTTGGCTGGCTTATTTGTCTCTTTAAAAAGCGTCAGATGATGACATTTTCAAGAAAGGTCAGTAATGGGCCAAGAATGTAGTTGTTTTTGGTGGGGATGGGGAACACTGTCCGGTTCTAGTAATTTATTTTTAAAGGATTCTGTACCATTGCCAAGGGTCCAATACCATTGTGTGACATAAGGGTTTTGTGACTAAAGAGCATTTATCCCTGAACTAGAGGATTATGTTTGAGTTTAGGTCGAGGCAATGTATCTTTTCTCTTGTGCTTGTCATTCAGTTAGTTGTATGTTCTGCTTCATCCTTCCTAGTGTCAATGTTATATAGCCTATAGTAGCAAAATTTAACTACCAACATAAAGTCTTACATAGATCACATTTTTATGGAGAAACACAGTGGTTAATGCCCATGAGTTGACAATTGGTTGTAAAAAGTGTGCATCTGTTGTAACCAATACAATCTTGTAAAAACAGTAAAAGAGATCTTCCTTAAGTATAATAAGTTTACTGCTTACTGACAAAATCTATGAAATAACAATATAGGAATAAAACATGAACTAAAATTGTATATTTTTGCAAAAAACAGGACAAAGAGGTTTATTAAGCCTTATAAGCAAGTGAGTGCTCCTTTTATCAGCTCCAAAACATAGATATAAGAGAAAAATGCATGATAAATGGAGTGAGCCAATAACCATAACACTGCAGTAATTTGTGATTTATTATGTAAACTTCGAGAATGGGATTGAGTGTTGCATTTGGATGGCTTTCAAAATGTCAGCACCCACAAAATGAAACAAATGAGTCCAGGTGGACATTGGCTCTCTGCTACAAAAATGTTATTAAAAAAAACTAAATAAGCCAAAAAAATTGAGAGACCAAGTTATTTCTAGTACCCAGAATGCTGTGTGTGACCAAAATTATTTACAGTATATTGTACATTTTCACTTCTTCACTTCTTGACTTTACCTCTAGTCTGTTCCTTAATTCTTTTTCTCCATTCTGCTTTCCCAAGAATACAAAAAGGCCTCTCCTCTCTGCATCACATTGTGAAAATAGCCTCCACATTATTCCTTCTCTAATTGACTTTGGTTGCACTGCTGAGTTTGATAAATGGTGTTGTGACAGAAACCACTGGGCTAACACGCACACAGCCAACCAGTGTACCGTATCTGGCAGCTAGCGGACTGTCCACTCACTTCTTTTGCACCTCTTATACCCTTAACAGCTGCTTGCACCCGCAGTGTGTGATACATCTGAAATAGTTCACCACTTTTCCATAAATATATTTTGTGACATTTCATTCTTGGTAAACAATAAAGCTACCATTTTGATAATGCAAGAAACAATTATTTAAGATATAGTTATTAATACTTCTAAGTGGAACTGTAGGAAACAGTAACTGTGGTGATGATTTGCAGTAAACCTGAGCCAGGACAGAGACCCAAGTTACAATGTATTACATGCGTAGTACATGCTGCTGATTGTAGTATAAGTAGTCACACAATAGATTGTGCTGGGTCAGTTTTTGCTGTTTATTTGCATGTCTGTATCTTGTTCTGTTCAGCCCCCTAAGAGTTGTTTGTATTATTTTTACCACTCGAGCCAAAAGCAGATAGCGTGTCCAAACAAGCACTCACACTTCCGACCAAAGGGGACAGAGGTTTCCAAACGGATGCAGTTGGGTTGTAATTTTTATTCACTGTGGAATGCTTGCAAACCTACTTCTGCTATTGTTTTTCTGTAAAACCGTAGCCAGGAATAACATGGTTGTATTTCCAATGGGTGATATGAGAAAAGTAGAGAAAACTACAAAAATAAATCACAACAGTACCATTATGCCTGTCATCATATACCGGTAAAAGGGCTGTGGGAGGGCTCATTAGCATTCAGCGTAGCTGCCAGGCATTTATAAATAGCCCTTTGATTAACAGCTGGCCTGCTTTGGCAACATCTTTATTCCCCCAAGGTGTGTATAGGTTTCTCCATCTCCCCTGCCAAATGCAATGAGGTGCAAGCTTTAGAAGTTTTAATCAGACAAGCATCTGTTAGGGAAAAGAAAGTAACTTAGAAACAAGTAACATTATTATATAAATGTTGCTAAGAAATAGTTGAACATTATAATAAAAAAAGACAAAAGGGTAAATGTAAGAAGAAAGAAAAGAAGTCTTATTGAGTCATTAACTAAATTTACTCTGATATAAACAGCAAGTTCAATCCAAAATTAAAGCCGCAAGCGGCATTGATAGGCCCTCGCCGGGCGTGACCGGAACTGGGACAGAGATGAAACCATTTTGCCAAAAAATTCCTTTTCTGCCTTTTAAAAACCTGCAAAATTGAACATAACTCAGCTGTGCCATAGTATTAAATAGAATGGAATTCTCATTATAATCAAATGGCAAATTTCAACCATTGCCATGGCAACACCGTGAAAAATATGGCATGAGTCCCACTGAACTATTTGAGCAGGATGACATACATGACATACCTTTTTTGACAAATTTTCCTTGCAGTATTATTATTATTTTTTTGTCCATAGACATTTTTAATTTTAATTCCATTGGAATAACATCGCCATGACAACACAGTATAAAAAATGATATGGGTGTCATTGACTTGTTTGATCACATTGAGTCAGAAAATAATTGTCTGCCAAGTTTTGTGCATTTTTGAAAAACAAATTTTTTTACTTACCATATAAATATTTGTCTCATTCTATAGGTGGTGCTATGCCTCCAAATTTAATTCTTTTTTAATAATAGGGTTTAGGCTTGGGGGGTTTATGAGTGTTTCAAATTTGAGCCAAAGTGGAGTAGTTTAGTCTACTGCTTTAGTCATTATCTAATAACTAAGTAAGTCAACCTAAAACATGAACAATAGGCTAATCCTCCAGCTAGGTGCTCCTAACGAGGATCCTAATTCAGATCTGGAGAAGGGTCCAGCTTGGTACTCCTGGCCAAGATCTGGCTCAACACCTGGGGAAGAGTTGTGAAGTTGTGTCTTAATTTTTTTAATTTATTGTTATTTTCATTTATACATATTTTACATGTAACTGTCTGATATAGAAAGACTATCTTTGTTTTATGTATTTATTCCTACACACATACATATCCTGTCCTGTCTGTGACTCTTCACTATGAGAGCAGTTTAACTACAGCCAAACCAGGAGCGGAGGCAGTTCTTAGAGCTTTAGGTTTAGTACATTGCCAAAAAAGTAAAGATTTTGATTTTGATATATTTTTTGTTTCATTTTGTAGAGGGCGTTGTCACTTTTTCAAATTACATGGGTTTTGGCATGGAGAATGAAATTCTGAAACCCTGAAACCATGTAGCAAAATTTGTGCCTTTTATTAAAAATGCGTCCATAGTTTTGCATGGTATGGAATTTGCATTGGCATAAAATGTCAGAGTTTGACCATTGCCATGGCAACACCATAAAGAATACGATATTGTTGTCATTAAACCTTTTGATCAGAATGAGATAAAGATTTTTTGTACCAAATTTCACCAATTTCCCAAGGACTATTATTATTTTTTTGCACCCTGAAGAAGGCTGTTTGTAGGCTGCTACACGTGGGTCTAAGTCAAACCCAGCATGCTATTTTAAAAACATAAAGTCACATGAAATAAAGGCTTTTTAAACTTCAGGTATATGAAGACTGCCTTGTTTTTTTCTTTATTTTTTGACTATTATTTTTTTCTTTACTTAGAGATTTTTCTTTTAATCCCATTGGAATAAAATGGAAAGATTTAGTCATCGCCATGGCAACACCGTAAAAAATACAACTACCATTGGAGTTTTTGATCAGTATGACATAACGAGTGTTTGTGCTTAATTTGACAAATTTTCTTTGAACTATATTTTTTTCTGTCCATCGAGATTTTTGTTGTAATCCCATTGGAATAAAATGGCAGGTTTAGTCATTGCCATGACAACATAGTAAAAAAATATGACTTGGGTGTCACTGACTTTTTGTCTGCCAAGTTTCATACATTTTCGAAAAACAACATTTTTTACTCACCATATAAATATTTGTGTCATTCTGTAGGGGGCGCTATCACACCAAATTTCTTTCTTTCTCATTTAATTGGTTTAGGCTTGGGGGGTTTATGAGTGTTCAAAATTTGAGCCAAATTGAAGTTTGCATGCACAAACTGGAGCAATTTCAATTTCAATGCCCCACTTCTCTAGATGATGTAGAGTGATTTTGAAGTCATTTGGTTATACGCCCAAGAAGGAGTTAGAAAAAGTAGATGTTGCTGTACTATTGCTATAATACTCAGCACTTCGCAGATATAAATCTAAAATTGCTGACTTCCTGTTTGTCAGGAGGCGTGGTCATAATAATATTTTTTTGTTTGGCTCCACCTGAGCAATGTGTATACCGAATATGTTGGGTCTACGACAAACTTTACGTTAGGCCGAGTCCCATTGGCGCAATGTATTTGCATTTTTCCAGGGGATGCTGTTGCGCCACGTTTGTATTGTTCAGTATGGCGCCTATAATTTAAAAAAAAAAATTCATGCACATGAACTTTGAGCAAAATTTGGTGAGTTTTCACAAATGTTCAGGGGGTCAAAGTAGCGCTCGAAGAGCAGAAGAAAAATAAAGAAAGAATAAATAAATAAAGAAAAATAATTTGAGCAAAAACAATATATCTGTATATATACCCACAAATGATTATTATTTATTATTATTTTTCACCCACGAATGGGCTTTGCCCATTGACTTTCATTTATTCTGAGCGAATACAAGTATGTGGCTTCCATACCTGAGGTATCTGTGTTTGTGTAGTACTTTATGCCATGAGTGTGTACATGGGAAAGCACTTCACGCTTTATTATTGTGCGCTTCGCTCACTTCGGGGCAGTGCGCTTCATGCACTCCTGTGCAAACACAATAGGCCCTACGCCACCCTTGGGGCTCGGGCCTAATAGTAACTCTTACAACAAACTAAGTCCATCATAAGAACATGTGCAAAGAGTGGGTAAAAGGTACATTGTTCAGAAATCAAATATCTATTTTCTCTGAGAAATTTTTGCATGGAACGGAGCAGATACTTTGAGTCTGCATTTTTAGAGTTACTGTAAAGGGCAGCCCCTTTCCACAGCGTGGCTCATGGTTACCTTCATGTTAATGCTGTCATCCAAAATACATAGATACTATAAATATTATTTAGGACGGTATAATTAGCCGGTATGTATGCATACTCTGTCTGGTGACATCTCCACTGTCACTTACCACCCAATGACTCATGGGAAATGCAGAACCACTGTTGCACAGAACCACTTCATTTTGAGACTAAGTACTTATGAATGCCCAACTGAGTGGTACTTTGAGATTTTATATACAATATTAGCCACTATAGAGAGTAGACATGAGTAGACTTAAAGATTGTGAAGTCACATAAACTTGCAATAAAAATAAACCCAGAAGTAATTACTGCATTTGGATAATGGTCTGAATTAAAGAAATATTCCTCTTTTCTGATCAGTCTATCAGTGTGCTGACAGGTAGTGGGCCCGTTTAGACATTGGGAGTGTCTCTGTGCTTCACACTTCAGTCTGACGAGCTGCACCGACAGCTGGGAGCGGCTGCACTGAGCCTCTCCAGACCGGTAAACTGAGCAGCAGGATCAGAGCTCTTCTCTCTCTCATTCCCTTTTGCTTTTTCGCTCCACAGCCTCTGCAATTACCCACTGCTGCCAGAGCTGCTTGAAGTTTGGCCAATTAGACAATAAAGGCCAGAGCTTTCTTTCTTGCACTGCATCCTTCATTGTCTGGTCATACCCTTGCGTGTCTGTTCTGCTTTCACATCTTGTTCTTAACCCTCAGTCAAGTCTACCTATTATGTAAATATTGGCCTCTCAATACACAAAAATCATCCACAGCCTCTTAATGCACCTCCAGTATTTTTCTCCCATCATTTCTTTCAATAAAACCCATGACCTGTCTGCCTTTTACTCCCCAAGTAAGTAAATAGATATCCACAGTACTGACTTCATCTTGGCTCTTTATACTTCTATAATTTATTGTTTTAAGTCCCTTTATTGTTTGCTAGGATCACGTCATATTTCCATTTTTAATTTTTATTTAAGAAACATTTTTTAAGTTCACCAAAACGCAAGCAGATGTCTAGGTTCTTCTACTCTCAAGAAAATAAAGACATGTTTCTGTGACTTTAATGTTTTGTCTAATTGTATGTGGTGGATTGTAAACGATGGCTAAAGTTAGTTTGGGAACTGAAGCTGGTCTCTGGGGTGGACTCAGCAGCCTGCTTTGTGTTGCCCAGTATTCTTGAGCGGTCTCAGCTGCATAGTCTGAAGGAGAAATAATTACAATTGTAGAGCTTTCTCCTCACCATCCTGCCACTTGTGCCCTGTTGTGCTGATGTAGGGTTTTCAAGGAACCCTAGAATTGAGGGCTGTTTTTAGTGGTCTTCTGTGACGTTTGTTTGATGTCACTAAACCTGGAAATATCTTGGTATTGGCAGGCGCAGCAATGAGTGAGATGTTTGTATTTAGAATTATTACTTGAAACACTACAAAACTAATTCCACATGAGTTGAGATGCTATGAAAATGTAAATTAAAAACAAAATGGATTGATTTGTTAAAAAAAACAAAAAACAAAACACATTTTATACACACAAAAAACATGAATTAAACTTCGCTTTAAAAAATGGAATTGGATTTGATTGCAGCCACACATCTCAAACATGGGGAGGTGCAACAAAAGGCTAGAAAAGTATGTGGTGCTAAGAATAAAAACTGAAGGAGGAACATTTAAAAATATGGTTTTATGAGACATTAAAATTTTTGCATTCTGTTTTATTTGTATTTCATGCTCAGTACCAAGATGTAAGTATGTTGTTGGTAATGAATCAAGTTAAAAGAAACAAACAAAAACATTATTATTTAAAATCAATATAATTTTTTGTATCTAGAAATACCAATTTGATAGTTTACAAAATGTACCAAGTTTTATTTTTGTCTAATTTCATATGTTTTTTTTTCTCTTAATGCAGCAAATTCTACGTCACTCCCGTGCTAATGCTACCAAGGCCATATTTCTGATCACTGATGGTTACTCCAACGGCGGAGACCCTCGGCCAGTGGCAGCAGCACTAAGGGAACGGGGCGTTGAGATCTTCACTTTGGGCATTTGGCAGGGCAACATAAGGGAACTCCACGACATGGCTTCAAATCCAAAAGACCAGCACTGCTACTTTGTCCACAACTTTGCAGAGTTTGAGGCGCTGGCTCGTCACGCACTGCATGAAGGTACTACAAGAAGGATGGTAGAGATAAGCACTTGTACAAATATTATAGATCTATTTTTAGACACATCAGGGGTGCCAACTTTGCATTATATCCCTATCCCAAGAGAAAGTTCTGTTTTGGTAGATTAAACTTTAAACTTGCACAGCAACACTTTGAAGCTTCAGTGCTCCTGTCATCATATTTTGTCCTGCAGTAATATTTCTCAAGCAAGGGTTTTGACCCCGCTCAAAGTTTGTTTTTTGCTTAAAGGGAAACAGATTGTATTTTAAATTAATTTTGACAATACTCATTTTACATGGTCTCTCCTGTTATGTTCTGCCAACTGCCTCACTTTTCCCATACTTGAAGGGGAGGTTCCACAGACAACTTAAGTCATGTTTTAAAAACACAGAAATCCAAAAACTTTATTTAAGAATTTTAGGGTCTAGTGTAAAGAAAGTTGTAAGCCATGCCCCATTTTTTCCTTTGTCACACTGACAAAAAATTGTCAGTAGTTATCATACAGGTGTTGTGTGCTCACATGCATAGTACATTCATATTTCTCTTACGCTGATGTGTTTAGCTAGAAATAACTTTAATAGTTTCCCATGGTTTTAATCTGGGACCACTATAGTTTAATATGGTGGTGTTTTTCACTTTTCACTCAAAACAATATGTTGCACAGTATTTCTTTGGTTGTTCTTATATTACAGTAATACAGGAAAACTTCAGATCTATTATGGCAGTCATAATATGTATTCAAGGATTACCTATATGGCATACAAATTTACATTATTAATATATATTTTTTCTCCCTTTAGACCTTGTAGATCTCTCCTTAGGCAGTTACATCCAGGAGGACTTGTCGCGATGCTCGTCTCTTTGTGATGCAGGAAAAGACTGCTGCGACCTGATGGCCAGCTGCAAGTGTGGCACACACACCGGACAATATGACTGCATCTGCGAGAAAGGCTACTATGGCAAGGGTCTGCAACACGAGTGCACAGGTATGTCCTCTGCCAGTATAACCAGCCAGTAATCTCAACAGTACAAACAATATGCTGCAGCTCATCAGTCACAAGAATTTAGAATCAAAGCTTTGCTTACAAAATACTAAATGCAATACAAAAAACACTACAATGATGCAGGTCTAACAGGAAGAAAGGTTTGGAGATTATGACATCCAGATGTAATTTCCATTATGGCTAAATATGTGGCTATGTCCATATATTTTTATTTTGTATTGGACATTGCACTGGAACTGACGGAAACTCAATTCAATTCGATTCAATTCAAGCATTGCCTCCAGCACCGGAAAGATGTGTTAATAATTACTTGCTGGAAAACTGTCCGATTAATTTTTCTGTTAAATATCAATTTATTGGTTTGTTGAATTCCCATGTTGTGTAGAGTAATACTTGATTTAATGCAGGTGTTTTCTGCTATGTATGTGAAGTTGAGGCCTGATTATAATATTATTTTCACTTAAATGAGAAACCCAGCAGTGTGTGTGATTGTTGGAGAGAACATGTATTTGTACAACTGCTGTGTTGTACCTCACTCATTTTCACAGTTTACTTTGGATGCAGCGTCAGCAGGTTGGGTGGTACAGAAGAAGAACATCAGTGGTGCTCCTGAAGCGGAAACAATCACAGTGTAAAAGTCTAGATAACTATCTACTCCTAATGAGGAACAATGACTGGTAATGCTGCCTGTACTTGCCTTCTGGGTTTCCTTTTTTTCCCCATGTGTTTTTTATCCTAAGATAAGACCAAGGAGAAAGAAATCCTTTAAAGCTACAGATAGGATTAAATAATTTAAATCAACACAAAAGTGTCAGAAAAAAAGGAAGGTTTTTAAAGGAGCCAAGAGAGAAGGTAATAAGGTTATTATTCCAAAAGCACTCCTTCCTAATTTCCCTCAGATGTTGTTGAGAGTGAGCCCCACAATGCCTATTAATCTGTTTAATAGTTTAATTAAAGGCAGAAAGCAGACTACAGAGTTAGCTCTGGCAACAGAACAAGGAAGGACACAGTAAGGCGCTCAAACCACAACTGGGAACTGCTTCCTGTGTGTACTTCTTTTTCTCTCATAACTCTCATATTCACATATCATCTCAGATTGGCTTTTTTATTGTATGTCTTGTTGGAGACTCAGGCAGGTCTCTTAATTTTTAGTAGCCTTTACTATAAGCCTGCACACCTTATTTTGGTTTTATAACATGGTGTGAAATACCTCATATGTGTTTTTAACACTACTTTTATTAAGGACTTTATTTCCTAATAACTTAAGAGCATCTTTGATGTAGTGCTGGCTCCAAAAGCAATTAGGATTGTGGTGAGTAACCAAGCAAAATGCCAGCAAAGCTCTCATGAATATTAGCTATTGCTTTAACCCTAATGCTCTTGGCTGAACTGTAGGTGCTGTATGAATTATAGGCACGATGAGTGCATCAGAGGTGCTCCTGAGTGGCACTGTGACTTCAGGTGGGTTTGTGGTCTAGACTGAAATTATGACAAGGTCTGTTCTTTGTTTTTTCACTTTTAAAAGTTTTGGACACGTGAATATATTATGACCAAGCCTAGATCCTGTCTGCAGATTATTATTTTTATTGGCCAATGGTTCTCCCAGTAATGCTGTCCAAACGTCTGCAGTGTACAGCAGTGTTGGTTATGAATCTGTCAACAGCCAAGTCAAACAGCCTCTTCCACAAAACACGTCTGGAATTCAAATAGATAGAGGCCGTTGATGAACTTTTGAGTTTGGTTTACTCTCTACAACCAAAGCAGAATGTATTGTGTGGCTTAAAATGACTCAATCTGTACATTTACTTTGACAGCATTGTGCCAGTTTTACTGATGGAAATATGCCCAACATCCATGTCCCGCATTCAAAAGCTCAAATCATTTACAATCTTAAGCCTAACCCAGATCTACAGATGTAACTGTAGCGAACTTCTAACTATGTACTATATATTATCTAGGAGCAAAACTAAGACTTTAGTTCAGATGAAACTAGTGTCATGTTAATAAAGTAACTGAGGCTCACCAAAGAAATAGTAGGACTGGAATGAGAAGTGGTGGTGGAGTGTAACATGTTTTTGTCCTGTCACACATTGGGTCTTATCTGCCTCTTCTGTGGCCTGTAAGAATGACAGCAGCTCTGGACTGTGTTAATGTGTTGTCAGAACTAACTTTGTTCTTCTCAAAACACCTTTGCTTTGGATGGATAGTGGAGACAGACGCAAGAGAGCGTGGAAACATAACTAGCAAGAAAATTTTTAGCCAGAGGTTTTAACTAAGCTTTGCTACATAAATTGGTTAATGTTGGAATGAGAACTATGTCCTTTTTTTAACATGATTAATATATGATGACCTGAATGGCAGAGTACTTTCTTAGACACTGTGTGAGTCTTAATTCAGTGTAGACAAAATTTTCATTATGCTGTCTTATTTCAATTCATTTTGAAATTTTAGTATATCTGTCATTTTGGATGTTAATAACAATATTATGGGTTGTACAATAGTCTGGTGCTTATGACCCCACTTGTGAAAATAACAGACGCTTACGTTTTGGCTGAGGCAATGACCATTGCAGTAAATCATTTTCCTAGATGTTTCGCAACAAGTAGCTATTGCACAACATAAAATCTGGCCAAAATATGATCATGTTTCAAGCAATTGTCCATCAGAGGGAGGTGACCTGATGTATTCAATAATCTGCTACAATTTATTTGCAGAGTCGAGCAGAAATAAGTGAAAGGGAGCATGTTGAAAAATCTTTTGATTATGGAAACTAAGATGAGAAGTTTTTACCAATTGTCCAAAAAAAGTTGGTTAAACAGCCTTTTCTTCCTGATGTTTTTGGCTTTGGAGCAGATTGTATACATTGTCTTAAATACAGTTTCTCCCTTCACACCACATCCAGCTCCTCTCCCCATTAAATGACACATATAGGTCTGTAAAAAGAGCTAATTGATGACTACTGTTGGCTAGTTTGTAGGTCAGGGATGCTGTAAAGCTGAAGTCATGAGGCTGATTTATACTTCTGCGTCTTCTTGATGGCATACAAATGCCGTTGTCTCGATGGCGTTGTAAACCCTTCAGGCGTTGCTCCTCTGTGTCGTTTCATGCAGTGTCAATTCACCCCGAGACCAAGCAACCATTCACAGTGCTTGCAGTCCTCGTCGCCTCGATGCGTAGTTACATTTTTGGCCAGGTGCATGTCAGGGCTTCAGCGTAGGTTTTGAGAGGGTTCGCAGCGCTGCAAAGGGTTCGCAGTGCTGCAAAGGGGTCCGCGGAGCTGCGCAGTCGATTTGACGTGGAAGTATAAATCAGTGTGCATGCATGGGTGTGTAAAAGCAGTGTGAGGAGTGATGCACGACAAGTTATAAACTGGACCTAATAGGACCCCCTCTTCAGTGCATTCAAAACAAGCACATACTGAACGGCTATTGAAGCAAATGGGAGCATAACTCTATTGTTACTGTTTCTTCTCCAGTCATTCACTGTGTGTCAGTGTTGTCTAGATGCTTTTACACTTATTTCATGACTAGGTGAAGATGAGTTTGAACACACATGAAATGTATGCATTGTTGTAGTTATAGTAATAAATATAGATAAATATAGATCCCACCTAGTCACAATTCTATTTAATAAACGGATCTTTTAGATGGCATTTTTAATCCATTGGGATTTCTAATCATAAAAACAATGAATCCTCAGGCAAAATATAGTCAATAATAAAAATCAGGCCTTTTTATCTGCTTAAATCGAAATAATAAAAAGAATTGTTTTGCACTTTACTCTACTACTTTTTTTACAAGCTCAGATTTTTTTCATTCAACCTCTCTTTCATCTACGCCTTCTTTTCACTTGGTCTCCTGACTGTGTGTGTGGTTATATGAGGGACTGTTGAAATCTCTCCACTTGCATGGAGATAGTGTACGCACCTACTGTATGGTTGCAATGAGAGGTATCTAGTATATCATTCTCATAAGCCTCAGGACTGAACTAACAAGCACTAAACTTTTACAATTTCATCTCTATAGACTCCCTTGCATCATATTGGATGACATTTCAGAGCTGAGGTCTACAGAGGCCTACCCCCCTCAGATGGAGCCTGCGTAGGTGGACATCCTCTCCCTATTTCCCTCCGCTCTCCAGCTGGACAGCAGACCTAAACGAGATTCTGGTAGTTTGATTTAGAGCCTCCTGACATTCCTCAAAGATGGGATTCCCAAACACTTTCTGCTTGAGATGACCTATGTTTTCACGATGGAAAATCACTGTGACCCCAATCTTTGCAGACGCTAACACACTACACTTCTCCATTTCCGTTGTCTATTTTTATATCTGAGGAGGGGCAGACACAAAACCAGATGTCAGCTGTCTTTAGGATGGAATAAGCTTCATAGTGCAGTTATTTGGGCAAAAAAATAAAAAATAAAAAATGGTGAATTAGTACTAAATATGTATTTTCTTGCTGTAAAAACTATATATATATATATATATATATATATATATATATATATATATATATATATATATTAGGGCCGGGAATCGATAAAAATTAATTTAATTAATTAATTAACTAAAACGGATTAATCGCAAATCTGAAAAAAAAAAAAATCGCGATTAATCGTATTATGAATTCACGTACAAACACAGAATTGTAAATTTAGAACATTTATTTTGAATTAACCTTCACATACTTTACTGTAAAACATGCAAACAAAACTTGCAAAGAAAATAAATGAATAGTCTCTTTGAGATCTGTAATTCAGACAAAGCTTGCCTAAATAAGGTACAACCAACAAATACACAAAACCTACCTAAAAAAGCATGTGTAATCTCTTTTAGAACTTTAACAAAAATAAGTTTAATTCTTCAATTAATAACAATTGTTGTGGTTCACAACAGTGTAAATACTATGAACTGTGTTACTCCAGTGGTAACTGAACTCATCCTTGCATAGACTGCACATAGTTTTTGTTTTGTCTATATTGCTCTCTGGTGACGATTTGAAGCAGAATTGTCCATTTAGCAAAATGTCTTTTTGGTCACTCATGTTGCTTTAGCTCGTTCACTTGTTGCATTAGGCTCGTTCCAGATGAACTGCGCCTCTCCATGAGAGGAGGGGAAATACGCCTGTACTGAAGTCGGACAGTTTGTGGCTCAGATCAGGCACCATTCACGCCCGAAATCCACTTCTCGCGTGTGTTGGTTTATCCAGGTCAAAACTGTAACCTTAGTCTGTATTAAAAAAAAAAAAAAAAAAAAAAAAAGAGGCGGGGGAAGGAGAGGAGGGCAGTGAAGTGTCGTGCGTTATGTTTCTGATGTGCATTAATGCCCCGCTGGAAGACCTGTGGCGTGTTGCTGCCTCTGTCAGTGTCGTTGTAATATTTTTGTTGTGATCAATTTAATCGATGCGTCCATTGAAATTAACGCGATTAAATCGATAAATTAACGCACTGCGTTAACGCGATAATTTTTCCAGCCCTAATATATAGTGTGTGTGTGTGTATATATATATATATATATATATATATATATATATATATATATATATATATATATATATATAAAAAATTGTCCTCTCGCCCTCCGTGGGCGGTTTCATCCATCCAAGCTCGGGTCCTCTACCAGAGGCCTGGGAGCTTGAGGGTTCTGCGCAGTATCTTTGCTGTTCCTAGGACTGCGCTCTTCTGGACTGAGATGTCTGATGTTTTTCCTGGGATCTGCTGTAGCCACTCTTCCAGTTTGGGGGTTACTGCCCCGAGTGCTCCGATGACCACGGGCACCACGGTTGCCTTCACCTTCCAGGCCTTCTCAAGTTCTTCTTTGAGGCCTTGGTACTTCTCTAGCTTCTCGTGTTCCTTTTTCCTGATGTTACAATCGCTTGGTATTGCGATGTCAACCACAACGGCTTTCCTCTGCTGTTTGTCCATCACCACAATGTCCGGTTGGTTTGCCACAACCATTTTGTCTGTCTGGATCTGGAAGTCCCACAGGATCTTAGCTCGGTCATTCTCTATCACCTTTGGAGGTGTTTCCCATCTTGACCTCGGGACTTCCAGACTGTACTCTGCACAGATGTTCCTGTACACTATACCAGCCATTTGGTTATGACGCTCCATGTATGCTTTCCCTGCCAGCATCTTACAGCCTGCAGTTATGTGTTGGATTGTCTCAGGGGCCTCGTTGCACAGTCTGCACCTGGGGTCTTGTCTTGTATGGTAGATCTTGGCCTCTATTGCTCTGGTGCTCAAGGCCTGCTCCTGTGCAGCCATGATCAGTGCCTCTGTGCTGTCCTTCAGTCCAGCCCTTTCTAGCCATTGGTAGGATTTCTCGATGTCAGCCACTTCAGTTATCTGTCGATGGTACATCCCATGTAGGGGCTTTTCCTCCCATGATGGTTCCTCCAGCACCTCGTCCTCTGTTTTCCACTGCCTGAGACATTCACTGAGAACTTCATCTGTTGAGGCTATCTTCCTGATGTAGTCAAGGATCTTGGATGTTTCATCCTGGACAGTGGTTTTGACACTCACTAGTCCTCTGCCTCCTTCCTTGCGCTTAGTGTACAGTCTCAGGGTGCTGGATTTGGGGTGGAACCCTCCATGCATGGTTAGGAGCTTTCGTGTTTTCACATCTGTGGTCTGAATCTCTTCCTTTGGCCAGCTTATTATTCCCGCAGGGTATCTGATGACCGGCAGGGCATAGCTGTTGATTGCCCGGACTTTGTTCTTGCCATTGAGCTGACTCCTTAGGACTTGCCTTACTCGTTGGAGATATTTGGCTGTGGCTGCTTTTCTTGTGGCCTGGTCCAGGTTGCCATTTGCTTGTTGGATTCCAAGGTACTTGTAGCTGTCCTCAATGTCTGCTATTCTGCCGTCTGGGAGTGGGACCCCTACTGTATGGACTACCTTCCCTCTCTTTGTCACCATCCGCCCACACTTCTCAAGTCCGAATGACATTCCGATGTCATTGCTGTAGATCCTGGTTGTGTGGATCAGTGAGTCAATGTCTCTCTCGCTCTTGGCTTATAGCTTGATATCATCCATGTAGAGGAGGTGACTGATGGTGGCCCCGTTCCTGAGTCGGTACCCATAGCCAGTCTTGGTGATTATCTGGCTGAGGGGGTTCAGACCTATGCAGAACAGCAGCGGGGACAGAGCATCTCCTTGATATATCCCACATTTGATGGACACTTGTGCAATTGGCTTGCAGTTGGCCTCAAGGGTGGTCTTCCACTGCCTCATCGAGTTTGCAATGAAGGCTCTTAGAGTCCTGTTGATGTTATACATCTCCAAGCATTCCATGATCCATGTGTGTGGCATTGAGTCATAGGCTTTCTTGTAATCAATCCAGGCGGTGCACAGATTAGTGTGTCTGGCTTTGCAATCCTGAGCGACTGTTCTATCTACGAGCAGCTGGTGTTTAGCTCCTCTGGTGTTTTTACCAATGCCCTTCTGTGCTGTGCTCATGTATTGATCCATGTGCCCACTTATCTTAGCCGCTATGATGCCTGACATGAGCTTCCATGTGGTGGGGAGACAGGTTATTGGTCGATAGTTGGATGGGGCCGTTCCCTTCAGGGGATCCTTCTGGATCAGGATTGTCCGGCCTTCAGTTAGCCATTCAGGGTGGGTCCCATCCTTTAGCAGCTGGTTCATTTGTGCTGCCAGGCGCTCATGGAGTGAAGTTAGCTTTTTCAGCCAGTAGGTGTGGATCATGTCAGGCCCTGGTGCTGTCCAGTTTTTCATACCTGAGACTCTTTGTTGGATGTCTGCCACTGTGATGGTTACTGGTTCTTGTTCAGGGAGGTTGCTGTGATCTGCTCTTAGATCCTCCAGCCACTGTGCACTGTTGTTGTGTGACGCCTCCTTCTCCCATATGCCTTTCCAGTATTGTTCAGTCTCCAGCCTTGGTGGGTCTGCTCTGTTGTTATTACCTTGCCACTGAGAGTACACTTTAGCTGGTTGAGTTGAGAACAGCCGGTTTATTCGATGCTTCGATTTCTCTCGTGTACCTCTTTAGTCGGGTTTCCAAGGCTTGGAGTCTTTGCTTGGCAGTTTCCAGTTTCAGGTATGGACATCTTGCTGTACCTCTTGGGTGCTTGTTGTTTCATTGCACCTTTCTGGAGCTCTGACAGTTGGCTCACTTCTCTCCGAGTTACCTTGATTTTAGCTTCTAACCTTCTTTTCCATGGTGGATATGGATCTTTATGGTTGCTCTTTGGTTGATATATATATATATATATATATATATATATATATATATATATATATATATATATATATATATATATATATATATATATAATGTGTGTGTGTGTGTATATATATACACACACACACACAAAGCTGTACCATCTATTTTAAGTTACCCTGGTGGTCTAAATGAACTCAACCTGTGATACGTATAGTCCCATTCAGACGAAATGTTTATACCAACGGTGCTTAATGACATAAAACATTCCTGCTCTCTGCTGTCAGGGCTTTGAGTATGACACATGTGGGCTAGACTATGCATCTTAATTGGATATTTCTGTCTATTTATGCATCTCAAGTGTGCATGGGAAGTCTCAGTTATGAGTGGAAACTTTTCTTTGCATGTTAACATTGTTTTCTCCGCTCTATACCCTAGGATTTAACTTAACAACTTAATTAAGATTTCATGCAAGAGCTTACAACCACAAGTGTCCAGGCTTTTGTCCGGATTTAGCAGACCAGTTTAGGCCCTTTTCTCTTTGTTTAAAGACGACAGACAGAATAGGATCAAGATAAATTACAGTGTATAGAGAAACTATACATTTTAACTTCTTTGCTTGGGGTGTAACCTCTTTAGTTTACCAAAGATGAAACTTACGCTACACTAAACCACACCATAAGTTGGCTGTTCAATATAGCTGATTGTATAACACTTTCTAATAAAATCCTCCTTTCCCTTTTTGACTTCAAATTGACTTTTGACTGCAACAGACCACTAGTTTGCGGTCTGTTATGCGATTCTTTGCTTAATCCAGCCAGAGAGGGTCACAAGCCAGGAGACTTTTTGTGCCAGTCCCAATCCTGAATAAATGGAGAGAGTTGCATCAGGAAGAGCTTCTGGTCTAAAATTTATGCCAACTCACTGCACGTTAAGAGGCATATGATTTGCTGTGGGGACCCCGGAAGGAAAGTGTTCCTATTTTTTTGTTTATTATGCCTATTTGCCTACATCATACGAGAGCTTTTCTGGCTGCAATACTTGTTTTTTTTTTTCTTAAACACTATCACATGGACATTATTAGTGATTGGAAGTAACCAAATATTGCTGTACCGTTGAATAAATAGTTCCAGATCACAGGAGACGGGTGTAGACTTTCCTCACATCATTAGTGTACAGTAGCTCCCTTTGAGCAGCTGCTGTCGCTCCATACGGCCATTTCCAGTCCAGACACAGCAGGCTCTTTCTGTTTTATGGTCATCTGGCCTGCTGGCAGTGCACTTCCTTCCCCAAATGAAGCAGAGTAAACTCTACAGCCCTAAGCAGTAACCCAGTGGACTCAAAACTTCACTTTTGGCTGCTGCGTCATACAGATCGTTAGTTTCAGTATGGGGTCAGTAATATACATTTTGAAGGGGTTCCACTAACTTTTTTCATTTTCAGTCCAACTTGGCTTGAAACTGTTCGTTGGAGTGTGTGTTGAAGTAATAATATTTTTTTTCTACTGTTGTTTACTCCTTTACCTTCCAGCAATCACAGCTTGCCAGATATGAAAATGTTATGTCCTGGATAACTTTGGATGACTATTGACAAATATTAAAAAAACAATTATATTAAACACATTCACATACAGTAGTTAAGTACAATCTGAAAGTCTGAAAACTTGAATTAGGTCAGGGAGTACATTAGATGCCACTGACTAAATGGAAACTCATACCTTGTGTTTGGATCACTTGGAGCACTTAAATGACTTGTAAAAGTACATTGGCTTCTCTGTCACACCTGCATTACATTTTAAATGCATGTCATTTTCAAGTTTGCTTCTGAAATTGTCTAAAATTTTACTATCTGATTAAAAGGGAAAGGGAACGGTATTCATATAGCGCTTTAACTGTGACACAAGTCACCCAAAGCGCTTTACACACAGTAGGGAAGGGGTATTTCATTCACTCCATACTCGGTGGTGGTAAGCTACATTTTGTAGCCACAGTTTCCCCTGGGGTAGACTGACAGAAGCGCGGTTGCACACATCTGCGCCAACGGACCCTCCGACCACCACCAACCACTCATTCACTCACATTCACACCGGCTTCATGGTGTTCCCCAGCGGTCTCCCATCCAGCCAGACAGAACTGATGACATGGGAGTCATACATACAGTTTGATGTAATGTAATATTTATATTGTAAGTCATGTGAGATTAACCTATTTAACACAAAACATATGAACGCTAAACAATGTGTAGACCTAAGATTCTGCATAGATTCATATTGAAAACATTTGGTTTAGCTTTAGGTCTTAAAGATTTCATTAGAATATGAAGTAATGAATACAAAGTCATGATCTAATTTATTGTATCTTTTTAAAAGCATTGTAAGATTAAATAGTTAGATTTTTACTTAATGCAACATATGCAGTGGATTTCTTTTGCAAACCATCTATTACAAAAACAAACCAAGTGAAAACTTACTCCCTATCAATATAAAAGTGACAAAAGTTAAAAGAAAATATATAATAATGAACTTAATTGGATGCTGGCTGGAATTACATTTATTTTATTTATTACATTTTATTTATCTGGCCTGACATTACTAAGCATTCATTTATTAAAGTGTCAATGAGTACATCCATTTACTGATAGCTTTTCAGTAATTTTTATTTGGGATTATATTTATCAAACCTTAGTGACTAATTCACTAAATTGACACACTATGTAAGTAATACTCTAAAAATTTTCTGAAGACATTGATCCACTCTTAACTGCTTTTTCCACTTCACTGCAGCAGCACGTCCTGTGATGAGTGAAACCAAACGGAAATGCACAGTTTTATATCTGATGTGCAGGTGATCAAAGAGGGATCTCTAATGTAGACCATGTGTGCTTTCATGTTTCTATAAAAGGTCTTTAAAATTCCATTGATTTCTGCAGTTTAATTATCAAGTTGTTTGGTAAAGCAATAGTTTGTTTATAAGTAAACCTAGTTAACTGCATGTATTTTCCACAGTTAGATTCTCAGATATAATTACGATCACACATTTTTGTTCATCACACTTGGTATTTCTAAACGGTCCTTTTTATTTATGGCAGCATGTCCCCCTGGCACATATAAACCGGAGGGAACCCCAGGTGGCCCGAGCTCTTGCTTTTCGTGCCCTGACCCACAGCACACATCCCAACCTGGAAGCACTTCTCTCAGTGATTGTCTCTGCAAGCCAGGCTTCCAGCCACTGGGCATGACCTGCCAATGTAAGACCAAATCCTGTCTTTGAAAGTTTTTAGCCATATGTGCCTGATGAACTAAAAAGAGGGATAATGATTTTAAAACATAAGACTGTGAAGTACTTACATTTAGTTCGGAAGCTTTTTTAAAAGCTGTTTTTATTGATTATTAATTAGTGCATGCAGTGCCCACATTTTAGTTGTTTATGAGATTGTGCAACTGACTTCTCTGTTTCCTTTCCAGCTGTATACTGTCCACCGTTGTATCCACCTGAAAATGGTTTCTTCATCCAGAACGTGTGCAACAATAACTATGATGCAGCCTGCGGTGTTCGATGTCAGCAGGGATTTGACCTCCAGGGAACCAGCATTAGGCTGTGTCAGGCTGATGGCACCTGGTCTGGGACACCTGCCACCTGCCATGGTAAGGAGGACACATATGTATTACACATTTAAAAAATCCAGTGTGCTAAATAAAACTACAAACAGCCCATTTATAAAATGGGCATGTTGTCATTATACTGTTACCTTTATCAAAGTTCCTATGCTTTGAGCAGGGTACAAAACACAGTGATCTATTGAATGTCTTTTGAGCTCCAAATGGCGAGCAGTTTGAGTTTTGGAGTGTAAAGATGTCTTACAAGATCATTTGTGTTTAGACTGAATGACAAGTCAACATTTTCTGTGAGTCTTATGTTAAGTGCCAGACCAGATGTGAAATGGAAGAATCCCTTTAAAGACAGATCAGTGGAAGAGAAGCTGATGAGAAGGTCACAGTGGAAAAAACAATAGAAAAGTAAGAAACAGTGAAAGAGAGCCGAGAGGTGGGGAGATAAATTAGGAAAAAGCATGTTTAAATGTCAAAGACTGACTCATTGCAGTACCAAGGCCTTGAACATGCACGAGTTGCAGGAGATTTATAGTATGTGGCTTTGGTATATATTTTCAAATGTGTCTGCTGGTATGTGTTCACTAAGTCTAGGCTTGAGCTTGGGAGGACCTCCCAGCTTGTTCAGCCCTGAGGGAGGGGGTCTCCCCTTAACTGCCTGTCTGTCTACGAGTGGTGATGAGAAATAACACACTACACAGCCTTTTCTAGACCTCACCATAATTCAGGGTAGAGACACACAAGATATTTTCTTTTATTTGATGAGGACTTTTATGTTTTAACACAAATGACAGGCCAAGTTTTTGTTGGGGATGATCGAATACTCTGTATCCCCAAAAAAATATTTTTTTCCCTTTCTACTTTTGTGATTTATGCACACTACCTATATTTATTTATGTCAGCCATTGCATTAAAGTAATTCACAAATCATGTATTAGTAACTTTTTAATAATATATAATCCTAATATAACAGCATTCATTTATTTTGCGCTTGAAAATTGTATTTTTTTTACTCTAACGCTTTACTCTTTTTTCCCCCCATCTATAGTCCGTTCCTGTCCCCCCTTGTCCCGTCCACAACATGGCTTCCTGAAATGCACTGAAAGTGAAGCCTCCTACAGGGCAGAGTGTCAGGTGGGCTGTGATCGAGGCTACAGGCTGGAGGGAGAGAACAGACTCACATGCCAGGCCAACTCACAGTGGAGTGGACCTCAGCCCCAGTGTGTGGGTAAGCCTGTATTTCAAATAAGCCCCTAAGTAGGTCATGTAGTTTTCTTGTGTGTAAAATTGATGTACAGTATCATAAGTGAAAGTATATTTCAGTATACCAGTAAAAGGAAAAATTCTACTTCTACTTTTACTCAGTCAAACAAATTGTTGTTTTATCTTACACACACACAAGAGCTTACTTTCACACAGTGGTTAAACATATGGCATGTATTTGGACAGAGATAGATACATCTGCTTTCCCATAGCAAAGCCACAGATATACAAGTAAAAACTGATAGTTAAGTTCAAACGCTCATGCCCGCCACAGAGAGTACCCAGGTCAGGCTCAAAACACACAAAAAGGGCAATGTTCAACCGCAAACCTCTGGCCTCAGAGCTGTGGCCAACTCATTTTCAGCTAACCAGCTCTTCGCTCTATTTATAAGGCTGGAATTTGTGTTTATCGATAACTACCATCTCTTCCATTTTGCACATTGACGTGAGTTGCACAGTGTTTGTTTGACTATCTCCCCGCAGCCTGTCGTTGCCTCTTCAACACAAGTACACCTCTCTGTGTGCTGCCATTTGAGCTCAGCGGTTTGTTACTGTTTGTTTGCACTGCGGTGAAATGGGATCAGCCTGGCTTTCCTAGGAGGATGGAGGGATATAACTTTATCGGATACAAATCTCCCATTTTAAATATGCCTCTCAGTGAGGGTTCTCTGTCAGTAACTTCTGCAGCCAAAGACAGAAAGAGAGAGATTTGTTACTGAACTACATGTTTGTTGTATTTTGTTTAGTCCTGTGGTCTCATTTTGGTTTCTACAGACCAAATGTTTCTTGTATGAGCTTCTGGAAATAGCATTAATTTTAGTGTTTATTGTGGAGCATGCTAAAAGTAAGATTTTATCACAAAGGAGCTAAGACAAAAAAAGTATGCTTCGGAACTTCAAAGAGTTTTGGTTAAGGCCCGCCTTGTCTCAAGATAATATTTCTTTGTCAAATAATGCAGTGAATAACTTTTCCTTTTTTCTATCCTAGAGGTACGTTGTCATCCCATTGTGAACCTGAAGAACATCTTGCTCTCACCCCCTGCTTGTGGTAAAAGAGCTGTGTCGCCAGGTGCTGTCTGTCTACTCACCTGTCGTCAAGGTTTCAGCCTCAAAGGAAACAGGAGGGCAGTGTGTCTGAGCTCTGGGAACTGGAGCGCCAATGTCCATAAAGCCCAGTGCAGAGGTACTGAATATTCTTGTGAGAACTGATGCAACCTTGTCATTTAGATATACTTGTCTTGTATAACTTACAGGGTTTCTGCGGGTCTTAAAAAGTCTTAAATTTGCCAAGATACAGACTGTTAGGTTTTAGATACATTTAAACAGGTCTTAAATACTGTATGTCACATACATTAGGTGCAACAACCTAAAATGTTCACTCAAATGCGAAAAGGCATTTTACTGGTGCCAATATGAGAGCTTAGACTTTTTCTTACTAAGACCAAAATGCGGCACTCACTGTCAAATGGTCTCAACTTTTTGTATACTGCATGCTTACGAAATAGGTCTTATTTTTCTTGAACAATGGTCTTAAAAAGTCTTAAATTAAATGTATTGAAGCCTGCAGAAACCCTGAATTTAGTCATGTGGGGTAAATTAGTTGACAGAATAAAACTATATTATTATCAAAACTGAAGGCAGGACTATAATACAGAAAACAGTGAAAAAGAAGAACACAGCAGGAAACTTTGAAAACTTTTTTGTCCCTATTTTTCATTCCTTTAAGAAGCAGGTTGACTCTAACTCAAACCACACTGTCTGATTTCACCACTCTTCATTCTGCCTAGTCTCTGGAGAATTGTATAATGACATGCAGGCCTCCAGATGCCTTACTGGTGAAGCAGGTGGTGCAGCATTTCTCTGGCTGCCTTTCTTTGGATGTCATTAGTGTCCTCATTTCACTCAACATTTACTAATAAAGGAACTGGAGTCTTTGAAGAGAATAAGTTCAGCCAGAAATTTAAACTCATATAAAGGAACAGTACGTACATTCTGGAGAGGAGACAATCAGTTTAAGTGTTTTTAAAGGTTTACTCATGTAGCAGAATAGCAGAGATAGTTTGTCTGATTGCGTTCATCCTTTCAAGTGTATAGCACAAAAAACATACAGGTATTGAGAAATGTTGTGTACCAGATGCGGCTACCAGACCCAATGGAAACTGTGTCTCAATGTAGCTTAGACCTAACAGATTTTATTCAAGTTGAGTAGTAGGAATGTTTCTACTCTCAGAAATTTAGTATACAGGCATACAGTATGTGCAGTTGTGCACCATAGTACCCCTATTACAACCCTGTTGACACCTTACCAGAATATAGACAACTTTGTTAGAGCAGCATAATAGGACAACAAATAGACAAACAAAGCAACATTGAAAACACACAATGAGGGGAATCCTAAATAACAACAAGAAGAGCTTGGTTATCAATAAATGGATACAAGAGAAATGTTAAAGATAGATAATAAAAAGCAACAATGTAAAAGACAAAAATACTACAGAAAATGTTATAAGGTCAAAATAAAAGATTTTGCGTACCAACTTGTTTTACAATATAGTGATGAAGAGAATTTAGCAAGGAAAACTTTTTAAAATATGACCAGATAAACCATGTATTACATTGGCTTTCTTGAGAATTTGTTTGTTACAGAAAGATTTCAAACCCCTTTGCTGCACTCCTATGATTTTAGAGCAGATTTTTACAATGTGATTACGACTCTTCTTGTCTTTGACTGTGAGGCAGTTAAACCAACAGGTAAAGAAAAACACAGGAGGTTCTCAGTGAAAGCCTGATAGAAATGACAGAGGACCTTGAGACTGACCAAAAAGGAGTTCAGCTTCCTCAAAAGTCTTTGCTGTTAACGAATGATAACAGCTGCAGTGTTAACATCAAATTTGAGTTGATTATCAAAAAAGTGCCAAGATATTTGTAAGAAGCAACTATTACCACTCTGTCATTGTGAATAATTTCCTTGGATGCATGGATGTAGACCAAGGTGAAGAAAAACTGGGGAAAGTATCTCGACAGGTAGAAGGGACGAAGCAAAATAGACAGCAACTGCAGGTCAGGGGTGCAAAAGGAGAAAATCACATTACGCCCTGTTACAGTATTTCTCATTAACATAAAAGCATACTTCCCCTCCGGTAGTTTTATTTGTTATAGCAGGTGACTGATCCATAAGAATAGGCTAGCCAAAGCAACTGATATGCAAATCATTGTCTCTCTCTCTCCGATCCATGTCTCTGTAAATGCCAACAGGCAAGTTTCTCTAAACTTACGTTTGCACTAAGCTCATCCATTTTATTTCAAATGGATTAAACATGACATTCATTGAAGTCATGTTGATGACTTTCAATATGCTGCATTTTTTCTATTGTTGGTAGCTTGCTTCATCTCCAATGCTAATTATTTCTGTATTTACAGCATGGATTTGCAGCATGTGGTTTGCCATATTTTCATTCATCAAGTACTTATTGACGACAGCCAAAAACAATCCTCTTTGCAGATACAGTCCCTTCGCATTTATTTTCCCACACATTGTCCATACCATTTTTAGATATCATGTCTGTTTAAGTTAGACAAACCTCTATTCAAGTAAAACTATTTTGGTCATGGCATAAAACATATGGACTTGTCATCACTTGTCATTACAAATGTTCTTTATAATTGAGAGATAAGAGAAGAGAGATAAGGTCACTCATAAATGTAAACAAATTTGACAAATGTGTACTTTTCTTGGAGCAGTGACAAAGCTACACTCCTTTTTGGTTTAATAATGGCCAATAACGATTATGTGATTTATTTTGATTTAAGAGGCCAGATGACATCACACACTTTTCCACTTGACAATAACAAGATAATAACATAATTTGTTTAGCATGCAGTGAAGTAAATGTCTATGCATGTGATAATTGGACTGTTCCTCCTTTATCTCTTCAGACTCTGAGCCTCCATGGGTCCAATGCCCAGACGACATTGTTGCTGAGACAGATGAGCGCCGTAGCACAGCCGTTGTTAGCTGGAGTGTACCTACTGCAACAGATAACTCCAAAGAGGAAGTGAGTTTAAAAACAGAAGATTCAACTGCCAATACTTATTCATTGTGCATTAATTATGTCTGTAATATTTGGATTTGATTACTCCCTGGTCTAGGTGGCTGTACAAGTGAAGCCTGTGTACACTCCTCCACAACTGCTTCCCGTTGGAAAAGAAACAATTACCTATATTGCTACTGATCGCTCTGAAAATCAAGCCAACTGCTCCTTTACTGTCACTGTCATTGGTGAGCCCACTTTACTGAACACTGTACAGTATACTTGGTATATGAAGTTGTAAGGCCATGCTTCGATCTGGGTTTACACACTGCCAAAATTGTTTTGCTCCACCCTCTTTTAGAGATTTATGTCATTCTGAACTCTAATTGACATATAAGCAGCCAGCCGTTGCTTAGCAGGTGCCAAATGGGGTTACAGTAGAGAGCGAAAAACAGGGGTGTCCCATGTCAACCACTCAATAATCATAGCAGTCGGGGGGGGGCTCAAGCATGGTAGCTGTGAACATTTCCATATGGTCTTATGGTGGTGGAACGTTGAGGTTTTTTATTGGAGACATGTGTTTAACTAGTGCCCTCTGACACACTACTGCTGCATCCAGAAAAGTCAAATAAAATAGTACTGTATCACTTCCAAAGAATGCTGTAGTGTTTTTTTGTTGTTGTTTGTTTTTTAACTAAAATACACTTTTTGCAATTGCTAGAAGTTTTTTCATGTGCCAAAATGTGCTTCTATCTTGTTTTGAAATTAATTAAGAAATCTCTGTCTAGATACGGAGCCCCCTGTGATTGACAGGTGCAGGTCGCCACCCCCAGTCCAAGCCTCAGACACCGAGACGGCAGTTTTTTGGGAAGTGCCACAGTTTTCCGACAACTCAGGTATGCAATGTGGTCATTGTCCTGTAACAGCTGATGATCTTTTTTGCTGCTCCAGACTGCTCAGCCTGCTTCCACAGATGATAGTTCTTTTCCAACTCTGGAAAATGTAATTTAAAGAAGGCTGTATGTTGCTATATGTTATATTCTTTGTTTGACTCAAAGCAAAAATTAAATTCAGGATAAAAGTCCTTGGACTGATCATTTGAGAGATTAGGGGCCAACTGTAAAATCTTGTATTCTGTTGTAAGTATGAATTTTTACACTTATCAATCATGTCTTCAGAGCACTTTCATCTGTTACGCCTCCTGTATATTCTCTGGCTAAAAGCAAATGGTGTGACCGGCACATGTTGGTTGTTTTAAGGATTTTATAAGCAACTGATTAGTCTCTCTTCATCTGAGGCCACCCTGGTATGCTGTCTTGTTGATGCAGACCAGCCCTGTATAAAGAAATGTACCAAGGCCATTCAACCAAATAGTCTGAATATCAAGCGCTGGCCCATTTTCTCCTGGAACTCCCAGCTTTACCCAAACAGCAGTGGTGGTGACAGACAACAAACCAGACTACTTCAGGTTCCAGCCCATAACCAGACCCATGTAATTCACTGGCTCTGGCGCCCCACTTGCTCACAAATTGCACTAGTCATATATTTTAAGCATTCTGACACATGTTCAAGGCATTGTTATAGCAACAAAGTTAAATGCAAGCTAAAAATTTCACATATCAATTTCCAAGTCCTGACATGTTGGTTCCCCACCTGTCTGGAGAGGTGCACTCCCGTTAAATACACACATGCACACACTTGTCTTGCACACAAACTGTAATAACAGGCTCCTGCGGCTGCTCTGGGGCCACATGACGTCAGCCCAGCGCAGTTCGACGTCAGTGTTTTGTTTTTCCAGGCCCACACCCTGATGCGAGTACTATATATAGCCCTGCTCCTATGCATATAAACAGTGTAAAAGTGTAGACACCAGACTTCAGAAGGCCAGACGTGTGTCAGCCCCTCTGGAATGATGCTCCTACTGTTAAGCGTTACAAGTGGGCATTGCAGCAAAATGAAAGATCAATTCTTCAGTTTTTCCAAAAGCACTTTTTATGCAATAACTTCCCGCCATCTGTATACCCTAATATGTCACACATGTGCAATATACAGTAGATACATGCCTGTGCCAATCCTCTTTCATGTCTTTTATATATACTTATTTAATGTTTTTCTCCAATCAAATAAAGCAGAGGGTAGAATGTCCAGACATGAAGTACCCGTGTCAAAATATAAATTGTTTAACAAAGATTCTATGGTTATATCATATCGTCCTGAAAAGTATGCAGCCAAGACTGCCCTCTATGGGATCCATCTTCACTTTGACAGAAGCCATGTGAAACTAGCTTTTGTTGTTCATTTTACAAATGGTTTGTTTATAGTGAACAGACAGAGACTTTATAAAACTGTGAATTTCTGTCAATTTGTTTGAAAAAACAAAACAAATTTTTTGGTATTATTGACTACAAACTATTAAAATTGATTAATATGGCAGATCCTTTGAAAAGTATATTTTTTTCAAGTGGACAGAGAATAGTTTTAATTTTAAATTGCATTTAGAAAATAAAATGCATAAGCAGTGTGACTCATTTAAAGTTTTTACATTTTACATTTACATTTTTAGGTTTTTAATTAAATGTTTTTTTTACAGCTGGTCGCTTAACAGTGAACAGCACCCATAGTCCAGGCGCTTTGTTTCCCATTGGAGAAACAATGGTTCAGTATTATGCTATTGATGCAGCCGGAAACAGTCGCACTTGCAACCTTACTGTAACTGTACAAGGTCAGTAAACAAAAATTATTTATTAAATTTATTAAATTATTTATTGTGAAATATGTTTTTGATATTAATTCTCAGTTTTAGCACTAACCCTACTGATAAATATTTTATAGGAACAACCTGTGATCAGCCATATGTACCAGTGAACGGAGAGTTTGTCTGTTCTGAGGAAGAAGAGGGTGTTAACTGTACTCTACAATGTAAAGAGGGCTACAGTCTTACTCAGGCTGCAGTGCATAGTTACTTCTGTGCCTACAATGGTGTGTGGGAGCCACCTTCCTCTTCTGACAGGCCGGACTGCTCAGGTAAGAATGGATTTTATTTTGAAAATGGATGATAGTGGCTGTATTATTTTAACATAGTGTGCTTACTTGCTTGAAAATGTCAAATTCTGTTTGATTTCAGTGAATCGTGTTGCAAACAATGGATTTAAGCCATTTGAGATGTTATTCAAAGCATCTCGCTGTGATGATCTGGACCTGGTCAAGTCTTTTGCTGGGGAGTTCAACACTAAACTTGAAAGCTTGGTAGGAAATATGTCCCGTTAGTGTTGCTGTGATGATCCAGCTTTCCAACCCTTAGTTCATCTCCTCAAAATTTGCTGCATTTTCTCCATAGCTCCCAAACCTCTGCAGCAGTGATGATGTCAGCTGCAAACTGGAAGTGATGTCTCAAGGAAATTGTTTGGAATACAATTATGACTATGAGAATGGCTTTTCTATTGGTTAGTTTCAGCTTATGAATACATCCACAATTGTGTTCTACCCAATTTAAACCCTTTCTCTCTGAATGACGTCTGTAAGCTCCAGGAGGTTGGGGCAGCAGCTGGAGTCCCCAGGGTACCCAGGATTATTCCTACTTTGAGTCGGGCTTTGCCACAGGTACCAGGCAGCTCCCCAGCCATAGCCAAGGCAGTCAGCCAGTCCACCGTCGCACCAAGAGGCACAGGAAGATCAGAGGGCCCACACGAGACCAAAAGATTCAGATCTTCTTTAACATCACAGGTAGAGTAAACATTATGTCCTTAATTTTAGTGTACACTGCTTTTCCAAATGCTTGTTATGATATTTGTACTTTAAGGGCCAGATTTATCAAAGGTTTGCATGCACGCTAAATAATAAGATGTGATAAAAGTGGAGCAAACCCAGGCGCAGCTGGGATTAGCATCGCTCACTGGTGCTAAATGAGCCCGGCGCCGATTTTGCTCCTGTGACTCAATAAATATATAAAATGAGACGGTCTTGCCAGAACGTGCAAAATTCAAGGTGAAGAAATGCAAATGAAATTGCTTTGCGGTAGTTATTTGATTTATCTTGAGTAGAGGAGCTAAAAGTGTGTGAAAATCTAGCACATTGGAGAAGCAGATGCAGGAGAGGCAAGAGTGCAGTTTTAAGTGCACAGATGGGGTGTTGAAAACAAGTTATAATGCTTTAACAGGGTTCATTTAAAAAGATACAGCACTAAGGTGGTGATTTGAAGGTGGAGGAAACAAAGAATCAGACTTTACCTGCAACACTTTTTTCTTGTTTCTCTCGCACTCCCCTGAACTTCAGCCTTTTACAGCTCCTGCCTCTGGGCTTTCAGTCTGTTCCAGGTCCTTATAAATCCTTATGGTGACGGAATAGTCTTTAAATACTGCGTAAAGGCTACGTGAAGCCTTACTTGTGTTTATCCCATTGCCTCACAATGCTCACTGTGCCGCTTGATTGACAGCTGGCCCTGTGTGCCTCGAGGCTGCACTGCGTGGATTTGGCTCTTGATCGAGCAGAGGACATCAAAAACAAATGTTTTAAATGTCAGATTTATTTGATCAACATCAGCACTGCATAGAGGCTACTTGATACATTTTGTATAATTGTTTGAAGGATTACTGGCTCTGACAGACAGTGAATAGGACTTTCTTCTCTGTCTCTTCATTTGTGTCACACAGAGGGAAATGTCACTTGACTCTGGTCAGTGTCAGAATCTCATAAGACATTTAACAAGGATGGACTATGCAAAGTTAAGAGAAGAAAGTAAAATGCACTGAAATTATTATCCCTCAAAGACAGTGAACATATTCAGTCTACTACAGTCAGTCCTGTAATATAAGGTTGGACTCTTATAATGACTTTTGCGTTGCATCTCTGTCGGGAAAGATACAGTTGGAGCAGAGCAGCATTGCTCTCGCTGTCAGTGCATCTTATGCTCAAGCAAAATTCTCATTTACATATCAGATTTGTGGCAGCAATTACTTGCGCAGTTTCTCTTTGTATATCATATGCAACATGCCCACAAATAGCAAACACTCTTTTTTAAGCTGCACTTGCAATATAGCACCTGTCTTAGTAAATCTGGCCCTAAGTCTTCTAATCTTTGCCCATTTTCCCAGCAAGCATTCCTTTGCCCCTGTCAAGGAATGATTCCATGGAGATGGCCAATCAGAAAAGGCTGCTGCGTACACTGGAACAACTAACCAATCGACTGAAGCGAACTCTAGCCAAGCAGCCACTGTCCAGTTTTCATCTGTCATCACAGATGATTGTAGCTGATCCCAAATCACTAGAGAGCAAGAAGGCATCCCTTTTCTGTCGGCCAGGGTCAGTTCTCAGAGGGAGAATGTGTGGTTAGTATTTATCTTTTTTTTATTTTTTTATCTTTGATTACCACTCTGCTACTATGCCACTTTACCAACACTATTTACTTACTTGTTTATAGTTCAGTGTCCAGTAGGAACCTACTTTTCTCTGGAATATAATGAATGTGAAAGTTGCTGGCTAGGCTCGTACCAGGACGAGGAGGGCCAGCTGGAGTGTAAGTCCTGCCCTGAGGGAACTTCAACAGCCTATCTCCACTCTCGCAGCCAGGCTGAATGCAAAGGTACAACTACTAGACAAACTTAATGTTTGTGTAGATATACATTAAAAGGTTTATATTAAAGAAAAAACACCTAAAATACTGTATTATAATAGACATATCAGTCTGTATTTTGTTTGTACATATTTTACCTGTCTGATTTTTTGTCTATTTAGGACAGTGTAAGCCTGGTAGTCACTCTTTAAATGGGTTGGAGATTTGCGAGTCTTGCCCACTGGGACACTTCCAGCCTGCGTATGGCGCAAGAGAGTGTTTGACCTGTCCTGACAAAACCTCAACTGTGACCAGAGGAGCAGTGGATGAGACTGAGTGTGGAGGTGATTCAAGACTATGCCAATCATTTTTAACCATTTGCCCGAGAGACTAAGAGTTACATTATAAATCTGGAACACATTGTTAATAACCGTCTGAAGTGGAAAAAAATAACAACTGACCTATTCAGAAATGCAGACAGTGAGCTCACATATTATGTTTTCCAACCACCAAATACATCTTTTTGAGTGATTACCTGTCATTCACATTGCAATCCTATCACTTTTTAAGTGTGTTTGGTGCCTCTTTCCTCTACAGTTCCTTGTTTAGCTGGTCATTTTTCCCGGACTGGCTTGGTTCCTTGTTATCCTTGCCCCAGAGATTACTATCAACCTGACCATGGCCGCTCGTACTGCCTCTCCTGCCCCTTTTATGGGACCACCACAAACACTGGAGCAACAACTATCCAGCATTGCTCTAGTAAGTGATTGCTGCAGACCTGATATTAATTAGCTAGATGATAGCCGTAAATTGATCTACAATATAAAGACTTGCAATTTCAACTCATGCATACTTGTGATAGACTGGCTTTCAAAATCTACCAGTCTACCAGAAGTGTGTGATCTGATTGTGTTGTGGCAGCTTAGTCCTCTTGGAAGGAAATGAAAGTAATATGACACTCATTGCTGTGCTGTTAAATGGAAATGCATAACTCGGCTGTTAAATGCTGCCAGGTTCAATAAGAATAGAGCTTTTAGTTCGGTGGGATTACAGCCATCTGCCAGTTTGGTAGCAATGGATTTCCATGCTGTTTTCCAACTTTCCCTTTCTTGCATTGTATGTACTTTATTTGGGTGTCATTGTCAGGTTTTAGCTCAAGTTTTCTTCCAAAGGAGGAGAGTGTGACGGCTGCTCCAGTAGTGGAGGTTGTTAAGGATTACCAAGCCAGCAGTCAGGTGAGTTATCTTAACACCAACAAAGTTTTTACTCTGAGTATTCAGCCCTGGTTTGTGCTGTTTTATTATAATGGTGTATTCAAACATCATTTACACAACATTTACACAAATATGTATATGTTGTGATTTAATTTTATGCAGGTGTTCCATGAATGTTTTTTGAATCCCTGTCAGAATAAGGGCACATGTGAAGAGATTGGTGCAGGATATGTCTGCACCTGCATGCCAGGGTTCACAGGTGGGTGTCTTTACTTCTTTATGACTGACAGTTGAGTTTAGATTTCTCCTCTCCCTGTGTTACCAATCAACAATCCCCCCTCCAAAAAAGATATTTGTAATTTTCCCTTTACTTACAGGTCATTTTTCCGAGGATATACAGATGTTTGTTTTAGAAATAAAATAAGTGTGTTGTTGCTGAAAACCAGCAGTATGTGGAACTATGAGACAAATGCAGTAATTCTATCTAGTTGATGACAGACACCACTGTTGTGTTACATGTGGCATTGTTCTGAAAAGCATTTCTTTAAGTTTATAATATTTGTCTCTAAGGTGCTAAATGTGAAGTGGATATTGATGAATGTGACTCTACTCCATGCCAGAATGGAGGACTATGTAAAGATGGACTGGGAGACTTCCAGTGTCAGTGCAAGGCTGGATTTCTAGGTAAGATCAAAGCATATACAGGCACACATCAATAAATTAGAACATAATGAAAATGAAAATGAAAATGAAAATTTTATTTCAGTACTTCAATTTAAAGTAAAACACATTTATTACAAATATTTAGTACACGCACAGTGAAATATTTTCGGCATTTATTTACTTTCTTATGGGTTACAGTTAATGAAAAAATAAGGTTAATGTTTTATGGATTTCTAAAATCTGTGCAAAATGAATTTGTCTCATTTTTGCCCCAAATGTCTTAGGATCTTTGTGTGAAGCTGAAGTGAACGAGTGTTTGTCCTCCCCCTGTTTAAACGATGGTATCTGTGTGGACGAAGTCAACAGATTCACCTGTAGCTGTGTTGATGGCTTCACAGGTTTGTTTAAGGGATTTTGTTTTGCCTGGTTAATCACATGCTGGTGTACAGATACCAAGTAATAACCTTAACCTTAACTCTTTGCATTTTTTACAGGGTCTCGTTGTGAACTAGAAATTGATGAATGCCTTTCAAACCCTTGTCTGAATGAAGGTGTCTGTGAAGACCTAACAGGAGGCTACACTTGCAACTGTGCTGTGGGCTTTTCAGGGGATCGCTGTGAGATCAACATTGATGAATGTCACAGCACCCCTTGTCTCAATGGAGGCTCATGTCTTGATGCAGTTAACAACTTTAGGTAATTGTTTTATTTTATTTGCTTCTCTTTTTAAACTACTTTTATTTATTCTAATTTAATATTTTAAGTTAATTCGCTATGCCAGTTGGCTTAAAGTAATTTAAAAGTGTACATTAATATCCTCAGTTAAGGACTTAAGCAACTTGTCAGTAACTAGTAAAAATAGTAAAGCCTAAATTCATTGATATAGCTCGAGCATCCAAACTGATTTACTTGTGGGTTTGTGCCTGGTTTCCTTTAGGTGTCAGTGTGTTGAGGGGTACATGGGTCGACTTTGTGAAGTGGATGTGAATGAGTGTGATCCTAACCCTTGTTTAAATGGCGCCAACTGCTTCGATGGCCTGGGTTCCTACACCTGCCGCTGTCTCCCTGGGTTCAACGGAACCAGGTGTGAGACAGGTACTATATGTAAATGACATACAGATGACACATACCCATGCACTCTTAAATGTGTAGGGGGTGATTCTGATTTGGTATATTCATTCTATGTCTAGTAATTAAGCCTTCCTTTTTTGTTTGTTAAATAGATTTGATAAAAAATATTGAAGACATAGGTATATGTTTAATATATTTAATTTTTCCTTAACTTTTATTTGCCAGAAATGTCATCTGCCTTCAACCTTGACTTTGAGGTTTCTGGTATCCATGGATATGTGATGATGGATGGGGTCATGCCAGCACTGACAGAGATAACTTGTACGTTTTGGATGAAATCATCAGACACCACCAACTATGGCACACCTGTCTCTTATGCTGTGGATGGCAGTGACAATGCTTTCCTGCTCATAGACTATAATGGGTGGGTATCTGATAATTGATGGCGGTCATTCCATGCACCATAGACAATAATGAATTCTGACGAATCAGTTGTTTTTCTCTAATTTCAGATGGGTTCTGTATGTGAATGGTAAGGAGCGGATCACTGACTGCCCTGCAGTGAACACAGGTCAGTGGTACCACATTGGTGTGTCATGGAGGAGTTGGGACGGTGACTGGAGAATCTACATCAATGGAAAGCCATCAGATGGAGGCAAAGACCTGTCAGTAGGCACCACTATCCCAGGTGTAGTGCTATCCTTGACCCTGCTCTTTTTGCAGTTTTCTTCAAATATTTTTTGCATGTTTATTATTGGCTATCTTATATAAAATTGCAACCTTACTGCACATGGCTAATCAATAAAATCAATAAAAATACTGCAAATTACAGCTGGAATGTCATTAATTATCCCAGTCCTCTATAGGGGTCACAAAGCTGTGGTAAACTAGTAAAACAAAATTAATTTTATCAAATTGCTATGGAATAACGTTCTATATCTTGATCCTGTAGGTGGTGGGGCATTGGTACTAGGCCAGGACCAGGACCAGAGAGGTGACGGCTTTAACCCGGTTGAATCCTTTGTTGGTTCAATCAGTCAGCTCAACATCTGGGACCGGGTTCTCACGCCACAGCAGGTTTTTATGATCCTTTACATAATTTTCATGTTTTACATGTATTTATAATGTGCCCATACTCCATAAAAATAATAAAGGAATAACAAATTAGAAACTATGTAAAAAAAAAGATTTACATTCTTAACCAGTTTGCTTTTTTTGTTTAATTTAAAGATTAAAGTTCTATCCAGCAGCTGTCCAGCCTCCCATGTTAGTCACAGAGGGAATGTACTCGCCTGGCCAGACTTCCTTAACGGAGTTGTGGGGCGGGTTAAAGTAAACCAGAATAGCATTTTCTGTGCTGGTAATATACACAGTTTCATTCATGTTGTGTTGTATATAGATCAGAGTAACTAATTTTTTTGTTTTTCCCAGATTGTCCGCAATTAGAAAACACTGTGCCTCACCTTCATGTTTCCACTGTGGAAGCGAGTCCTGGGGCTCAGGTTCAGCTGTCTTGTGATCCCGGCTTCTACCTGGTGGGGGAGCCAGTTCTGCAGTGCCAAAATAAAGGCGAGTGGAGCCATCCTGTGCCCACTTGTGAACGTAAGACTGCTATTTTAAAATAAAGAATATTAGAGCAACCCACACAAGAAACACACTCAACTTATTATTCCTGTGGTATATAGGTGTTTCCTGCGGATCTCCGCGCCCACTGGAGAATGGATTCTTCCAGGGAACAGACTTTCACACTGGCAGCTCTGTCATGTATCAGTGCAACATTGGATTTTATCTTTTGGGAGATGCAAAGGTACACTGTACTAACAGTGGCAAGTGGGGAGGAAATCCACCTGCATGTCTAGGTACCTAGTGTAGATTGCTGTAAACATTAATACTAATTAACATTCATGGCAATGGTGAGGTGTGTGTCTTTAAATTAATTTTTTTTTTTTTTTCAGATGTAGATGAGTGTGCTCTGGGGTCTGACTGCGATGAGCATGCCAGATGTGAAAATACAGATGGTTCCTACACCTGCACTTGTATCCATCCCTACAGTGGAGATGGCAAGAATTGTACAGGCAAGTACCTGAGTAATAAGTAAAAGAAAATGTGCCCAATTGGATTCACAAGAGTCAGAGTTAGAGAGTTAAAATTTCTTTTTATCAGAACCTGTTAAGTGCGAAGACCTCGGTGCTCCAGAGCATGGACACAGAGATGGCAACAACTTCCTGATGGGCTGTGAGATAATGTTTGGCTGCGATAATGGATATGAGCTGATAGGATCAGCTCGTCTTAAGTGCCTGGAGACAGGACGTTGGGACAATGCTATCCCATACTGCAGAGGTAGGCAGTTGTTGTCTTTTATTCACTGAATATGTTAGTATGTAATGTCACCACAAGAGGGAACTGTCACCATTTCTGAAGAAAACCTGTCAGTCATCTATGGAAGCCTATATGTGTCATTTTCTCTTTTCACAGTGAATCAGCACTTTTACTACAAACTAAACATATGTGTTGCTGTCAGTAGCACAAGTTATATAAGTATTTTACTAAATAATAGATGTTTTCAGTCAATGTACTTAATTTATTGGCATCATTTATCACCAAACATATATGTTCAGTCTTTTTTGAGACTTATCCTTCATTATTGTTTTGTAGGTGGGCTACACATGTCTAGTAGCGAGATCTAAATTTGTCAGTGCTGCAGGCAAAAGGCCTGACCTTTTCAGCTCCTCTATTTTGGCTATGCATCACATTCATTTTATTATACGCTTACCGATTTACTCAGCGCCCTCTGCCTCGTATACTAAGCCTTCTTTGTCCAGTTTGCCATACTGAAACTGAAAGTACCCAGTACCCAGTACCTAGTACCCAGTCAGATTACTGGCAACAAAAAGCACACACTGGATATCAAATACCAGACACAATAGACATGAGACTGCATGGATGTCCCAGATTATGTCCCTTTTGATAGATTCTAATTGAATTCATGGTTCAGTGTTCATTTGAGAGTTTCCATAAACACAAATCTTGGACAGCATTTATCTTAAAACCTTAAGGACCAAACTTAAAATCAATTCACATTTTAATGCATACTTTATTTTAGAATATCATTTTAATGTTTCATCAGTAGGCTATATAATGGCCTTCACTCTTGTGCTGTAGCTCTTTCCTGTTCGATTCCAACTGCTCCAGAACACTCCATTATGATGGGAACTAACTTTACTTATGGAAGCAAGGTGACTTTCAGGTATTATTTGCATCTGCCAAATTGTCATAATATACTAGAAGGGATTTTTCTATCAAGTATTTTAAAATTTTAAGAACAATCCTAACAATTTTTGTTAACTCTTTACATTTTTTGTATTAGGTGTAAAGAGGGCTACTTGCCCCAGATTCCCTATGAGTTTCAGTGTCTTGCCACCCAAAGGTGGAGTGGGTCCCCACCATTTTGTCACCCAATCATGTGTGGTGGGTTACCAACTGTTGCAAATGCAGACTACATCCTGAACTCAAACACTTACATGTCTACTGTGACATACACCTGTTTGGAGGGATACAGGTATGAAAGAAACACCATTATCTGTGGTTCTCCTTGTTTTGGTGTGTACTCTTAAGTGTAATGTTCTTGCAAAGACCACAGGGCTCAATGGAGGTGGTTTGTGAAGCCACAGGGGAGTGGAGCAGACCTGTCCCTCGATGTGTTAGTGTTGTGTGTGATGAACCGCCTGTTTTGAGAGATGCAGTGACTGTTGGAGAAAACTATGACCTGGGAAACAAGGTTTTCTATGTCTGCAAAGAAGGGTAAATGTAGCTACAATACATCACAATATGTTTATAGTAAAAGGCATGTGAAATCACATCTTAAAACTATTTGGAAGTAATTTGATTGTGTCAAAATGAAGGTCTTATAAGTGCTTCTCAAGAGTAACATACAATCTTTGGGTAGCCATGTAAATGATAATATGTACATTCACAAATCATTTAAGTCATTACTGTTCAAAAACAGCTACAAAAACCTGGTAATATACTTTTTAGAGACAATTTTTTGTAAGTGTAGATGTACCCTGAATAGATTGAACTAAAAAGATTAAAATAATAAAATTGTTAAAATTACATTTTATTTGTTTTGATGCAGGTACACCCTTATTGGTTCGGAGACCAGAGAGTGTCTTCCAACTGGCCAGTGGAGTGACAGTTCTGCTCAGTGTGTGCCCCGCTCCTGTGGCCCCCCACCTGCCATTGAGCATGCAGAGCCTTATGAGAGCCATCAGCTGTTTGGAGACACAGCTAACTACTACTGCACTGATGGATACACCACCAGCAACAACTCTAAAATGATCTGTAATGCTCAGGGTGTGTGGGCACCTCCTGATGGTTTGGAGGCTCCTCGATGTATTGCAAACTTCTGCCTACGGCCTCCTGACCTGCTACATGCAATTTTAGATTCAACCAACAAACCCAAATATGCCAGCAACACAGAAGTCAGCTACAAATGTGAGGAGGGCTTTATTCTGAATTCCACAGCCACTCTGAGATGCCTGATCGGAGGGGAGTGGGAGCCTTCACCATATGACGTCGGCTGTGTACCAGTGAGGTGCTCAAAGCCTGAAAGCATTGATCGAGGTTATGTCATTGGATCAAATTACAGTTTTGGAGCTGTGGTAGCTTATAGCTGTGATAAGGGCTTTATGATTCGAGGAGAGAAGAGGAGAACCTGTAAAGCAGATGGAAAGTGGGGAGGGGTTTTGCCTGCATGTGTACCTGTGTCCTGCTCCACACCACCTATATTAAAGAATGGCTACATACAGGTATGCTGCTTCACATGGGAAAATTACACTTTTTATTATTCCTTACAAAGAACATAGTCTTTGTTATTGATAAATAATTGCTTACATTTTTAATCTGACTCTGACTCGGTTCATTTCATGTCTTTTTAGGCCAGAGGGAGATTCACCTTCAACAGCAAAGTGACATATGCATGCAATGCAGGCTATAGACTGGTTGGTCGTCCTGATCGTGTTTGCCAAGCTAACCACCAGTGGTCTAACAATGATCCTCCCACATGTGTCCTTTTGACCTGTGACCCTCCTCCTGACATAGTCCATGGGCATTACCAAGGATCTGAGTTCCAAGTGGGCCGCAAAGTGCAATATCTCTGTGATGAGGGCTACGAGCTGATAGGGGATGCCATCTGGACCTGTCTAAAGTATGGCAGGTGGGATAAAACAAAGCGGCCACGCTGCTCGCCTGTGCAGTGTCCAGAGCCACCGCTGGAGGAAAACCATCTGGTTTTGACTGGACTAGACACTGAATCAGGAACAGTTGAGCTGTCCTGTGAGGAGGGCTACAGCCTGGAGGGGGCTCGCATTCTGCGCTGCACCCCATCTCAGGAATGGAATGACACTTTCCCAGTGTGTAAACAGGTCTTTTGTGAATCACCACCTGCAGTGTCATTTGGTGGCCCTTCCTCATCCTCGGGTCCCTTCTCTATTGGCTCATTGGTAAACTACTTGTGCATGGATGGCTTTACATTAAAGCAAGAAGGGTCTGTGTCTTGTCAAGCCAATGGGCAGTGGAGCAGCCCGTACCCTGAGTGTATTCCTGTTGAATGTCCTCAACCTGCAGAGATTTCTAATGGCATTGTTGATGTCCAGGGTTTGATGTACCTCAGTAAAGCTCTGTACAGCTGTAAAACTGGGTTTAATTTAGTTGGAAACTCTACTGTTCTTTGTGGAGATAAAGGACTCTGGATTGGAGGAGTCCCTTCCTGTCGGCCAGTTGAATGCTCAGTCCCCAAACAGCTAGTAAATGGAAGGTTAGTGTTCACAAAACTTCAGTTTGGTCACAGTGCCACCTATTCTTGTCGACGAGGTTACCGCCTTCAAGGCCCAGATATTCTGAAATGCCTAGCTACTGGAGAGTGGGACGTAGCACCTCCTACCTGTGTGCAAATATCCTGTACCCCTCCTCAGCCTATTGAAAATGGTTTTGTCGAAGGCCAGGAACACAGTTTTGGTGTCACTATATTCTACAGTTGTTTCCCTGGCTTTCAGCTTGTTGGACAGGACCACTTGACATGTGAAGAGTTAGGGTGGTCCAGTTCTGTTCCTGTCTGTGTGCCATCTGATTGTGGTCTACCGCCGCACATTGACTTTGGAGAATATGTAAGGGTATCTGAACTGGAAGCCGAAGCAGAAATGATATCCTCTCCCATGGACTTAAGCTTCCTCCACAGGACTGTGATAGAGTATCGCTGCCTGAAGGGTTATGACCTCACAAGCACCACAAGGCTGGTGTGTCAGGAGAATGGTGGCTGGAATGGCACGGCTCCATTGTGTGTCCCAGCAGAGTGTGAAACCCCTCCCAGTCCAGAGCACGGCTGGGTGAATGTGAATGATACCTCTGTAGGCAGTATGGTCAGATACTTTTGTGAGGAGGGCTATGAGCTTGAGGGAGAGCCAGTGAGACAGTGTGTTTCTGGGCGACTTTGGACCAATGATGCACCAGTGTGTCAGCCAGTGTCCTGTGGAGACCCGGGCCCTGTTAATAATGGCACGGCTCGTGGAGATGGCTTTGTGTTTCCTCAGGTTCTGCACTATGAGTGTAATCCTGGCTTTGTGCTCAAAGGAGCAGACACCATCACCTGTCAGGCTGATCGAAAGTGGGACAAGCCAAAGCCTCAGTGTGAACCAGTATCGTGTGGTCCTCCAAAAATCCCAGAAGATGTATCTTATAGAGGAGATGATTTTACATATAATCATGAAATAGAGCTGAGCTGTCCATTTGGTTTCATGTTAAAAGGTAAATCTGTCAGTCTTTGCCAGCTTGATGGCACCTGGAGTCATGGAGCCCCTAGATGTGTACCTGCTCAGTGTGAACCCCCTCCAGCTATAGCCAATGGCCGTGTGCTGGGCTCAGAGTTCAGCTTCAACAGTAAGATTAAATATGATTGTGACGAAGGATACACCCTAAATGGAGTGTCCACACGTCTTTGTCAGTCCAACGGACTTTGGGATATACCTGCTCCTCGTTGTGACATTATCAGTTGTGACCCTCCCGAAGACATCAGCCACGGTTTTGTCAATGGGTCTAGTTTCGACTACAATGACATAGTGGAATATGTCTGTTTCGAAGGCTATGAAGTGGTAGGAGATCCTATCCTACGCTGCTCTGCTCAGGGCCTCTGGCTAGGGAATGTGCCTCAATGCCAGCCCTGCCTCTGTCCTCTGCCCATCCTAAAATTTGGAGTAGTCTTGGGCCGTGATCGTGCCTGTGGAAACCGTATCCACTTTCAGTGTGATGAAGGCTACAAGCTGCTAGGTCCTACACAGGCTGTTTGTGAGAAAGGAGGAGTGTGGAGCCTGGGGGTACCTGTGTGTAGCCGGGGCAGGTGTAGTGCTGCCCCACCAACAGTTTCCAATGCTGTTCTTCAAGGAAGAATTGGGTCCTTTCCAGATACTGTTCTGTACAAATGTCGACCTGGCTACCAGGCTAAGGGCTACCCACAGGTATCATGTGGAAGAGATGGCAAATGGGGGGAGCCCAGAATCAGCTGTGACCCTCTGAGCTGTGGAAAACCTTCAGATGTCGAACATGCTCAAATTATGGGAGACAATTACACATTTTTAAGTCAGGTTACCTATAGGTAATTAATTACATTTGTCTGACCTTTTGTTATCTGTTATGACCTTCTACTTGATTTACAGTGGTCTTTGTCACTACCTTGTAGCTGTGAAGATGGATATGAACTGACAACACAGACACCATCTATAACCTGCCAGAGTGATGGTGCCTGGTCAAAGCACAGCATTCAGTGTCGCCCATCTCCTTGCTTGCTCCCTACCAATGTTTCTGTCTCTCATTTGGTAATTACTGGGAAACAGCTCACTCCTGTTGGAGCCACAGCTTCTTTGTCCTGCCCTACTGGTTTCTACCTGCAGGGGTCAGCACTAACAGAGTGTCAGGTTGGAAAGTAGAACATACAGCATACAGTATTACAAATGCTTGTTATGATAAAGCACTTTTTCCTGTCAGTGTTTTGCATAATTATTTTTCTACTGTTTGCTGTGAGAAGCTGGGTGGAAACTGGACTCCAAGCATCAGCTCGGTTTCCTGTGAACTTGTGGTGTGTCCAAAACCACCTCCTCTTCTCCATGGAGTCACTCAAGGGGACAGCTTCACCTATGGAGACTTTGTGGTGTATTCTTGTCTTCCTGGATTTGAAATGAAGGTATAACTTGTAATACATTTTACTTTGTTAGGAACTGGTTTAAAAATATTAAATCTTTTACACCACAGTATCAGAAAAGTGCTTACTTCTGCCACAGGCTAATATCCAGAAAAATCTTGTTATCAGAAATCAATGCTGGGTCTGTTGAGTCTGTGTTATTCTATATTGACACATTTTATTTGACCACAACTAAGCAATTTGATTGAGTAAGACCAATTTAGTTGTTCTGTTACTACATAGACACTTAAATAACTTTGCCCACAAAAGATTATACAACCAAGATAATCAGGAACATTTTCTCACAACATAGGCATATTAACACACAATTACAAACAGATTTACACAGGCTCTGGTTCAAAGACACAAAAGTAAAATGCTCCTGTCACTTATGATATCTGACTGCATATATTAAAACAAATTTAAGCAACAGCAATAGTCGTGATCAGTGGTATATCTTATAAATGGGGAGACTAAAGTGATATTACTCTTAAAGGCATGCTTTATTTAGTTTTAGTTTGACTATTCATTTGTAGACGCCTTCATGACAGGTTTATTTTATGTTTCTTTGTGTTCAAAATTAGTTAGACTTTAGACTTCATTGATCCTTTTTTCCCGTGAAAATCTATACTTGTCATTCATTCATTTAAAACTGCAGCTGGAATTCAGTGTGAACAATAGACTTCAGGGAGTAGCCAAGATGCCTGTTGGGATCAAATTACAGAGTCACATGATTTCTCCTCAACAGTCAGAGAGCTGAGTCACTGCATGTTACTGATACATTCACGCCCCGCCTTTTCCTGCAAGTCTCTCTGGTAATACCTTGTAGACTCTAAGTCTACACAAGACAGAGATATATTAAGATATTTGTATTGTGTAATATATACAGTAATCTCATATTCATAAAATATTCAGAAATAAATGTATGTATTTTTTTCTATTGACTTATATAAAATAAAATGTGGTTTTCACAGGGAGACTCTATTCAGACATGCCGAGGAGACAGAACATGGAGTGGCACCCAGCCAGTGTGTGTTGGTAGGTTTGTTTACATACTTTGAACATCTAGGCTAATAGAAATATTTAACTTTGTATCCATGTACAGTGGCCCCACTAATATTGGCATACTTGATAAATATGAGCAACAATTCCTTTGAAAAAACATTTTTTTCTTGTTTATTTTTTTATCTTTTGCTCAAAATATTTCCAAACAAATAATTGTACCATTTGGGAAAAAAATGCAATTACAAACACAATACATTATTCTAAAAAATACATGTGTTATTTATGTGTATGCCCCTATTTATATTAATAATATATTAGTATATTAATAATTAATATTTATTGTTTGATTGAGTTCATGATGCTATGTATTTTTTTAAACCCTGCCAAACAATTTGTGGTGGTATAACAAACTTTTGTACAATCTATTATAATTTTGAAGACTGAAACTTTCCAGCAGTGATACATGTAGATTTTAGGGCCACTGGAACCATCCTCCTGACAGTGTGTTGGGACAAGATGGACGTGTTTTTTCCAGGATCATTCATAACACATCTATTTCACTTAAATTTCTTAATTATTGCTCTGACATTGGAAACTGGCATTTTCTGTGTTTTGACTATTTTAGTATAGACACTTCCAATTTTGTGAAGCAGAGCAACCTTTTGCTGCACATCACATCACAGCTGTGTTTTGGTCTTTTGCATACAGCTGAATGAAATGAAAGGAGTTTGCCCTTTGTGCGACCTCATATTTATACTCGTAAAACAGGAAGTCATGTTTGGATTATTTTCTGTTTCTAGTTGCCCAGGTTTGAAAATTGAGAAATTATTTGGATTATACTTAAAAATATATAATTAAGTAATCATCCAAATGTTAAAAAACTAATAATTTTTTACTGCTTTCTTTGCTCAAATTTGCCAAGAGTGCCAATATTAGTACTAAAGGCCAACACATGCAATCAAGCATAGCTTTTGACTGTAAGTAATAACCTGTTGGATTTGGCTTTGTTCTTTTGTGTTCTGATTTCAGCACAAACCTGTGGACCTCCTCCCACAGTGAAAAATGCCTATGTCCACACAACAGGGGAGACATACCTACACAATGCAAGCTATCTATGCAATACAGGTTTGCAACTTGTAGGCTCAAAAATTCTGACCTGTCTGGCCAATGGCACTTGGAGCCTTCCGACCCCTACATGTGAAGGTATTTCTTTTAAGCAGAAGCATGTTTTAAACTTAACATTGCACTGTTTTATTGCTAATATAGATGTTTTGTGTCAGTTACCAAGGGCTGCAACAGTCCCAAACAGATTGTTCATGGTAAAGTGCAGGAGCACAACTTGAACACAGGGCGCGCAGTGGAGTTTCAGTGTGATAAAGGCTACTCCCTGGTGGGGGAAACACTGGTGGTGTGTATGGGGGGCAACACATGGAGCTCCAGTTTTCCTACCTGCCAACGTGAGACACTTTTCTACACATAGAAATACATGGGCAGTACCTGCATGCAAAATACATGTTACTGTGATGGATAAATGAACACGGCTGTCTATTGCAGTCTTCTAACTATTAGTATTGCTGTAATATCTACAAACTGTTTGATGACATAGTATGATCTTATTGCCAACTTTGCAGTTTCAGCAAAGTCAATTTTGCAAAGGGTCTGTCATTTTCTGAATGTGATTATAAAACTTGTCAGGATCTTCATCTTTAGCTGAATGCCTTTACACAAAAAACAGCCCAGTGTCTACTATCTGTGCAGTTTATTGTATTGCTATGTGTCTGCAGTATTAATGTGTTTTCTCCCTCTGTTTACTACAGCTAAACCCTGTCAGACTCCTCCAGGCTGGAGAGAGTCCAACACAAACAATGGTTCCAAGCAGGGATTTTACGTGGGGCAGACGGTGCGGGTCACTTGTCCTAAAGGTCAACAGGTTAAAGGCAGTGGCACTATCATCTGCAAACCTGACCAGAGCTGGAGCCCCATCAGCTCTGTGTGTGAGAGTAAGTCCTGTATCTATGCAACATATGGACCTTAACACAGATAATTGTTTGGTTTTATGAAATATTTTAGGATGGACCTATTTCTGCGTACAAATGCAATGCAATATGGCCACTTACTACTTACTACAGTAGATGTGAAGCTCAGGCCTGCATGGAGCTGTTATGTGCAGCTTGTCTCCAGTCTGCCTGCAAGCACAAGAGCTCATTACTCTCCTTTGTCTGTCTTTTTTGTTCTAACAAAACAGGTGCCTTCAAACATAGCATCCTGTATTCTGGCCTAATTATGGGCACCTCTTGAGCTACTATAGCAACCTTTGTCACACAACCCTCTGATGTTTCTTAGAGCCATTTGTTTTAATTATTCAAACACAATATGTATTACCTATGTTGCTACGACTCATTGTTTGAATCTATGTGCTATTCATTATCTTTAATATAACCTATTTTGTATTATTTTTGTATTTTCACTGAGTGGGGTTTGTAATCTGGGAAATATTAGAAAAGTTGCCATGGATCTGCCTGCTGGTGATGGGTTTTTACATTGAACAAAAATATAAATGCAACACTACTTTTTGATCCCATTTTTCATCAGCTGAGCTAAAAAATCTAAGACTTTTTCTATGTACACAAAAGGCTTATTTCTCTCAAATATTGTTCACAAATCTGTGGAAATGTGTGTAAGTGAGCACTTCTACTTTGCCAAGATAATGCATCCATCTCACATGTGTGGGATATCAGGATGTTGATCAGACAGCATGAATATTACACAGGTGTGCTTTAGGCTGGCCCCAATAAAAGGCCACTCTAAAATGTGCAGTTTTATCACACCACAATGCCACAGATGTCGCAAGTTTATAGGGAGCGTACAGTTTGCATGCTGGCTGCAGGAATGTCCTACCATAAGCTGTCTCTAAAAGCATTTAGGAGAATGTGGCAGTACATCCAACCAGCCTCCTAATTGCAGACCATGTGTAACCCCACCAGCCCAGGTCCTCCTCATCCAGCATCTTCACCTCCAAGATCGTCTGAGATCAGCCACCTGGACAGCTGCTGCTACAATTGGTTTGCATAACCAAAGAATTTATGCACAAACTGGGAGAAACCATCTCAGGGAAGCTCATCTGCATGCTCGTCCACATCAGGGTCTCGACCTGACTGCAATTCGTCATTGTAACTGACTTTGAGTGAGCAAATGCTCACATTCCATGGCATCTGGCACTTTGGAGAGGTGTTCTCTTCATGGACAAATCACAGTTTTTACTGTACAGGGCAGATGGCAGACAGCATGTACGGCATTGTTTGGGTGAGCGGTTTGCTGATGTCAGCGTTATGGATCGAGTGGCCCATGGTGGCGGTGGGGTTATTGTATGGGCAGGTGTATGTTATGGACAACGAACACAGGTTCATTTTCTTGATGTCATTTTGAATGCACAGAGATACCGTGACGAGATCCTGAGGCCCATTGTTTTTCATCCATGACCGTCACCTCATGTTGCAGCAGGATAATGCCCCATGTTGCAAGGATCTGTACATAATGCCTGGAAGCTGAAGACATCCCAGTTCTTGCATGGCCAGCATACTCACCGGACATGTCACCCATGACAGCATACGAATATGACAGCATGTTCCAGTTCCTGCCAATATCCAGCAGCTTCACACAGCCACTGAAGAGGAATGGACCAACATTCCACAGGCCACAACCTCAACAACCTGATCAACTCTATGCGAAGGAGATGTGTTGCTCTGTGTGAGGCAAATGGTTGTCACACAAGATACTGACTGGTTTTCTGACCCCTCAGACCACCCCAATACAGTAAACCTGCACATTTTAGAGTGGCCTTTTATTGTGGCCAGTCTAAGGCACACCTGTGCAATATTCATGCTGTCTGATCAACAACTTGATATACCACACCTGTGAGGTGGATGAATTATCTCGGCAAAAGAGAAGGCTCACTAACACAGATTGCCACAGATTTGTGAACAATATTTGAGAGAAATAGGCCTTTTGTGTACATAGAAAAAGTCTTAGATCTTTGAGTTCAGCTGATGAAAAATGGCAGCAAAAACAAAAGTGCTGCGTTTATATTTTTGTTCAGTGTAGATAAAAATTGATGGTCAATTACAGTATCAACAAAGAATTGTATCATACACACATTGAGGGTTGCTCCATGTGGGCTGTTGTGCAGGGGTGTCCTGTGGCCCCCCTCTCCATGTGGCCAATGGGGTAGTGCGGGGGGCAGTCTTCCAGTTCGGGGATGTGGCAGTGTATTCGTGTTTTGGGGGCTACACCATGGAGGGCGTCGGAAGGAGCAGGTGTCTGGAGAATGGCACCTGGACGCCACCTCCCACATGCAGAGGTAGACAGAGTATCCCCTGTGTGGCTCACACAACGGACTCCTCCCTTCTTCCTGGGCACTGCCTGCTTTTCCTGGCCTCCGCTTTTGATCCTCTGCCCCTGTCTGCTTGAATCTTTGCTGCACTTTCCACAAAGATAATCTAACCCCTTTTGCCCCGTCTTGGCACAATCTGTTGTAGAATCAAATAAAAAAAAATATCTGTTTCCTTAGTTGGCAAGGGTTTGTTATGATTTATTGACATCTGTGTGTGAAATTTGCCTGTCCAGATCTAAAAAACCTAAAAAAAAAAGACCTCGTGCACTATGAACACTGCTTTTCTTTGGATGATTTAACAAAAACAGAAAGCATTACAAAGGTGTTTGTAACAATGCATGTTTTCTGCTCATTGCATATAACTTCTTAGGCTTTTGTCTCTTGTTTTAAAATAATCCCTCAAGGTAAAAATTAATTAAAAATACTTTGTAAAATACTTTGTATGTAGGATCCTCCTTTGTCATCTTAATGAGAAATAGAAAACATATGATATAGTGTAAATTGTTTTGTATTTATATATCTATAAACCTGGCTTTACATATCTGCTGTGCTGTGAACACCTCAGCTCAGTTACACATGTATAATGTCTGCTTGAGCTATGAATGCATATATCTGATGTTTCTCAGATTGTGTTCTGAGAAATGTAATTTTCACTCTTAGAATGCTTTCTTTGGTTGGTTGCATGCTTATATGATTCTAGTTGTTGTGTCAGGGCAAACTGTAACTTTAAAAATGCCTAATTGCAATCATATTGGTCAGCTTAATTTGATGTGTCTTGTGTGCTTATCAGCGGTGTGCTGGCTGCAGTGCCAGAATGGAGGTGTTTGTCAGAGACCAAACACCTGCTCCTGTCCCGAGGGATGGATGGGACGACTTTGTGAGGAGCGTAAGTATTTACGTACATATAGCCTTGAACCCTCCCCCATATATCACCATTACAGTGTCAATAAATGGGCATTAGTCACTCAATATTATGACTTTTCTTTTTATGCGGCCATTGTATGTTCTCTTTAATTCTAGCTATTTGCATCTTGCCATGCCTAAACGGAGGCCGCTGTGTGGCCCCCTACCAGTGCGAGTGTCCCTCAGGATGGACAGGCACGCGCTGTCACACTGGTGAGAGCTTCAATGCAGAGGAGACTCTAATTACCAGGGTTCCATCCACATCATCACTTTCGTCAACACTCTTACATGTCCCCTGTCATTGCCACCGAATACAAGATGTCTGTCTGCGCTCTATTATTTACTATTCTCTTTATGTTATTGCCTAAAGTCATAGTTGGACAACATACAGGATTGCAGCTCTAATGTTTTTACTGTTTTCTCTTAGCGGTGTGTTCATCCCCATGTTTGAATGGAGGCCGGTGCATCAGGCCAAACAGGTGTCATTGCAGCCCGGGCTGGAGCGGACATGACTGCTCCAGGTAATTACACTATACAAAAGAAATTCAAGAAATGTTTGTACAAGAAAATAAACAATATATTTAATTAAGAGTAAGTAGTTTCTGTAAAAGCAGGACTAGCACATCATCATATACATCTCTCTTTTTGTCTTCTTTTTTTTTATAGAAAAAGAAAATCAGGATATTATCACTTCTGATGTGTCCACTCAGCTCCATGTGAAGTCTTTCTAAAGGATGTCGTGTGTAGTAAACCAACACACCTGTTAACTCACAGCTCTCTGCAAATGCAAAGCCAAAATCGTGTTGTAAAATAAAGCTGTATTTTTTCATAGAAACCCAACAGTATTAAACATATGCTGCTATATACTTGTATGTTGTGTAAAAAAATATTGTTGCAACTGTTCATTGTACATGTGTAAACTATTTTCACATTTTTATTAAAGCATAAAATACATTTAAATGTGTTTTTATATGTTTTCTTGGACTTGTTTTTTTGAGCATAAGACGTAGTAAACTATGTTAACATATGACTGAGGGAGAAAAAAAAACAGCAAAACTACGACTTGGGCCGTCCCTGTGATTTGGAGGCAAAAAGTTTATTTTGTGAATTGAGAAACCCTTTTCTCCACAATCATATCCACTTCGATCACATGACGGAGTGTGACTAGACATGTTTGCAGGAGCCAGTTTTACTTGGAACTAGACCACACCCTGATTTACAAATGTAAATATGCTGGGAACTGTGCTTTGTGCTGCGTTTTACAGAGAACGAGTAAAATATCTTTGGGTAAGTGAGCCTTGTACAAGCTTTTTATTTACTAAAAAAGCTGCACTACAAAATGTTTTGTGTTGGAATACAATATTTGAAATGGCTTAAAATAGCATGTGAAAACAGGTTTTTGAGCCAATCCCTTTTGAAGACTAATAGTCTTACCTAGTAGTGTTGCTTGCTTCATTAACCACTATAACAGGGCTTTCTTTTCAACTGAAATATTTTTTTGCCATTGCCATTCTATTAAGTAACTTTTCTCAAGGTGCATTTTCACTAATAAACTTGAGACATGCTGCTGCAAATTTACATAGTATCGTTACCACTAAAAAATTCAAGGAATTTGAGCTAATGTTGAGAAAGTAAATGGCTAAAAAATGATTGAGGGCCACATACTAAAAAATATATGCGCCAAAGGGCCACTCATTAGCTGTGCCTTATTTCGACTCCTTTAGTCCCATTTAAAAGATCTTTTAGCGTCAGGGATCTCAGGATATTTATCAACAGTCCCCATATTTATCAAGGCTTGGTATCAGCACAGAATGGATACTTCTTTTTAGTGTCCATTCTTTTTACCATGTCCACCTCAAAGTAATACGAAGCATTTCACCTTGTGATAAAAAGTACAAACTGTTGCAATTTAGGCCTATTGAGAATGAAGCTCAAGGGCCAACAAAACATGGTCCGTGGGCCACATTTGGCCCCAGGCACATAGTTTAGACGCCCCTGGCTTAACGCAACATATTGTGAATGTGTATTCTCAAGATGGTAGCATACCCCATTACTTGTTGTTACATGTTTAGCAAAATGTCAATCTTCACCTGTTGATGATGTTTTACTTTTAATAATGTTTTGACATATGAATCATCTCACCTCAAACTTTTGTTATGCTCTCAGGCATAATGCTGTAGGAAGTACACCCAGGTAAAAATAGTATACTTCTGATATATCATTACCACAGCTTAAGCCACACTTAAGTACAGTTTAGTATACTTGAGTGTGCTTTTTTTTTTTTTTTTTTTAAATCTAACTTACTTATACTTTTAGTATATTTCATCTGTACTGATTTGAATAATACTTTGATTCAATTTAAAGTGTATTAAAACTATACTGTTAAAATATTTGTCAATACATTTATATTGTATACGAACTACATTAAAAATATCAAAAATGTACTTAAAATACACACCAATATTATATAGAAATATACTATATATTTTTTTTTTATGTTTCAGCTTCTGTTTTTGTTATTCTGCTATTCTTCCTGTTGCACCCTTCCACATACAATGACTGGAGGAGACAATGTCAACGACAGTATGTGCTTCAAGTGAGTTTCCAACCAGCTACCCTCATGTTGCTGGACCAATGCTGAACCCATTGTCACCCCATTGCATTCACAATATAATTATCATAACCCAGATAAAAAAAAATAAACACTATAAATTTAGTGTATCAATTTGTACTATGGTGCTATGTACTCATGTACGCCAAGTACTTTGTACTATGTACTATGTGACAATGGTCCATTGGGTTAAGCATTGGTGATGTAACATAATAATAATAATAATAATAAATCTTTATTTATATAGCACTTTTAAAAAACAAGGTTTACAAAGTGCTGAACAGCACACAGCAATGTAAGGCAATAAAATCAACAAAGAAAAGACACATGCAAGAGTACATTTAGCCAGACAGAAGTACGACAATAAAAAGTCATAGCAAAATAAATAAAATAAATACATAAATAGGTTATAAAAATGCCAGCCGATAAAAGTGCGTTTTAAGAAGTGATTTAAAAGATGACACTGATGGTGCCAGCCTTATCTTTTCAGGCAGGTCGTTCCAGAGTCTGAAAAAGCTCGGTCACCTTGCCTGAAACACATACTGTTGTCAACATTGTCTCCTCCAGTCACTGTATGTGGAAAAGTGCAACAGGAAGAATGGCAGAGTAACAGAAACTGAAACATATGTAGTAAATACAATATTAATATGTATTCTAAGTATATTTTTAATGTATTTTGTATACAATATTAATGTATTGACAAATATTGCAGTAGTAGTTTTAATACACTTTAAATAGAATTACAGTATTATTCAAATCAAAACAAATGAAATATTTATATAAAGTTTACTCAGTTAGATTTAATGGTGTATGAAAAAAATCAGAGTCAAGTATTATAAACTATACTCAAGTGTGACTTAAGTTGTGCTAATAATATATCAGAAGTATACCAAGTAAGATAATAGTATCCAAAAATAGCACATTTTTGCATACTAATCTTTAGTATACTTTATTTTTAACTGGGCAGAGCCTGTTGGGTGACAGAGGGATAGGTATCTTTGATGTACAACTGTTACTTATCTAATGTGAAGCTTATTTTTCTGGAGGAAAAAAAAAAAAAAATCTACAAGTGTGTATTAAAAAAAAAAAAAAAAAAAAAGTGATGTTCTTATGCAATCATCCCACTAGATATATCACCACTTTGGTTTACTGCTTTGTCAACTCTTATAATTTCAAATGTTAAACACCTGCCAGACAAAAATAGGAACTGCAATATTTAATTATAGAAGACTTCATGCTTTGAAACACTTATGGAAGTTAGTTACATTTTTGCAAAAGAAAAAAATAATTCAAAAAATGTTTTTACACCTTCATTTATTAAAACCAACTTGGTGACAATGACATGACATACACATTTAAAAAACAAACAGTTACTGAGGAAATGGCATCCTCTGCTATAGCAGCAGTTTCAGTTAGGACAGTCAGCACATGCTGCTCACTAGACTGTGTCACACGACATGTAGAATACATGAATGACCATGTGTAAAGCCATGTACAAGTGATTTTGGGTTGTTGTTTGTTTTTTTTTAGGCGATTTTTTTAAAAGATAAATGTTGAATGATAATTCAAGGGTTTCACTTATACTCTGCCACTTTTGCCCTTAGAGATTCTTCATTAGCCCCAGAGAACTCATGCACCTGAAAAACAGACAGTACAGATAATATCCGACTGCAGTACCAACTTGGATGCTTAGTGTTAAATTAATATTTATATCAAAAGCGTACCTTCTGTCCATTTTTGTAGAAATGGAATGTCGGCATACATTTAATGCCACAATGTTCACTCACGTCCTAGAAGAGAATAGTCATTAAGTGAATTGGTACAAAGCAAACCCAGTCACAAAAAAATTGCCTTGTGTGATTTTACAAAGACATTTCAGCGAGATCAACAGTTAAAAAAAAAATCAAAACACAAAAACAAAACATGTGGCAGCACTGACACACAGATAAAGGCTTACCGGTGCATCATCAACATCCACTTTAAAAAAAACAACATCCTTGTTTTCTTCTGCCATTTTCTGAGAAAACACAAGGACAAAACTCAGTCAAACACTACAGTCAGAACATTCAGAAACTGCATTACTAACACAATTAGGTCTGTAAATCTATCCAATATAATTTAAGTTCATAAATAATGAATGTTGGTTACTAAAAGAGCATAACTAAAAGAGCATAATGAAAAGAGCAGCATTCACTCAGGAAAAGACAAAGTAACAACAACGTAATCTGATGACTTACTTCAAATTTGGGCGCCATTGCTTTGCAGGGACCACACCATTGCGCTGTGAAGTCCACTACCACCAACTTGTTTCCAGCTGCAGCCAGTTCTGCATTAAACTCATCCTACATACCGTGACCATAAATGATGATGAATGATTATGAAGCAGGTAGAGGCTCACATTGTCCATTAGCCATCAACAAAACAATGTGTGTGTGTTGTAACACTACTGTACTCTGTACAAGTGTCCCTCAAACTGAAACTATTTTTGGACTCAATCCAGAATGAATGAGATCATCTCTACACTGAGAGCTGTTAGGACGCGCTCTGCATCCATGATCATCTGTGTGTTATCCAAGCCCCTCCCTCCCCTAAATTGTCATAACTTAAGAAGACATCTTTCTAGCGCGTTCCTACTGCAAAGTATTTTTTTTGTTGTAATAGGTAGTGCATTTGTATTGCGCAGACATAAGTCATTAAGCAGTTCTAACCTGGTCTTTGGGCCTGTACGGCCTGTACATTACGGGATGTAGCCGCTGATGTTAGCATCTGCTGCACTCGCATGCTAACACTGCAAACCTAAACACATGGACGCACAACTACTGTTCCAAATCATCAGTGTTAGCTTTTGATACAGCTACAATATGGACTAAAACATGAGCTATCGGTGCTCAGGTTCTGTTTAACAGAGCCTAGTGGTACATTTATTCACTCTTGGTGGAAAGTCCACGCAGGGCGAGGGCGGTCAGCTATCCATCAAGCGCGCAAAGTTCATTCCTGCCTTTTCCACAAGTTTCACATTGTTATGGTAAACCCCATTTCTATCTTTTTAGGCTAATACTCGGTTGCGCTAATAACACTGGCTGAAACTAGAAAATGCCAACTTTAAAACAATGCTTAACCACATGAATGAATCACGTGTAAGCACGCTGTTGGGGTGCATGCATCACTTCATCTAAAACTGTGGCTAATTTAACAACAAAATAAATGTGACCTTTTATCATAGGGAGAGCAAAACGTACATAGGTGCAACTTACCAAACTGCCTATCTGTTTGACCATTTTGACGGCAAACCGATGGGTTTAGAATAAAGTGATGAAGATAAGTAGCGGACGAGATGTGAATGGCCCCAGGCAAGGCGACCCTCTGTATTTTTATACTGATACGTCAATGCAGCGTACGTAAAGCGTCTATGTTCCGCTGTGGGTGTAAAAATAAAAGCTTATAATGTAGAACAGCGCAGTTGAAACGCAGTACACATACAGAATATTTGAGCACCCTGGTTTTTAGGTTTGGATAAGGCTATAGTTTTTTTTACTTTGTACTTTAAACCAACTCATAGTGGAATAAAACGTACAGATACTATAAATTGTTGTGAAGTAAAAGTCAAAGTACCCCTCGTAAAATTTCCTCAGGTAAAGTACAGATACACGAAAATTGTGCTTAAGTAACTTAGTACTTTTGCTTTGTTACATTCCACCACTGCTCACGTACCAGTTAGACTCGATTGCTTCATTTCAGTTTGCACATTTCTGCTGTTGTTGCACATTGTTGTTGTGCCCTTTTTACTCACAAAACAGTTTAGACTGTATTTCAAATACACCTAGTTTATAACTTTTATCCTATTGTTCACACACTACCTTTTATATAAAAATAGATAATGTATAGTTATCATTTACCTTATTATTTATCACCTTATTTGGCATTTACTGAGGGCAGCAAAGAAAGATTTTCCTTGTAAGGGAATCTGACTGCATCTGTTTACATATGACAATAAAAGCTTTGAATCTCTTATGTCTTCAGTCTTTTATTTCCAAGCTTCCAGTGTTTAGTGATTTTGTGCTGCTTTACCTTTGCTTTTGACTGCCTGCCTATGAACAAGGGCTCTTTCCGACCCTACTCCCTCTCCCTGCTCACTTCCACTCCCCTCTCTGTGGTCACATTCGCAGCTGAACGGAGTTCCCTTGATCACAACAGGAGACGCTCAGCTTTCAGACACACTCCCCTCGCTCTGACAAAACCAGGAACGCCCCTTTACCGTGGGTACGCTCCAAACACAGCCCGCAATTGTCACAAGGTTTTTTTTATAAAGTCAGCAGTGAACATATGATAGAGGACAACTATGAATAATGGGTGGGTGTTTTATTAGTGTTGATCCACCTGGGCTCATTTCACAGTTTAAATGTGAATATTTTGGAGTGTCAAATGCAGCAAACCAATAAAGTTAGATTTGAAGAATAAGCCCATGCAGTAAGCAGTGAAAAGGTCTAATCCTTAAAAAAATAAATAAATAAATTTAGGGTTGAATGTGATTTCCACTGAACTAGTGACTGTCAGATTAACGGATTTTTGGACAGTGTTTGCCTCTTTCAGTCCAGACTATAGGATGACATTGTTTTCAGTGTCTACATCCATGAACTCGAGCAAAATGCGAATAATTAGTGGCTAATTAAACTAACTAATGTACATATAAATGTCCATTCACGCCGCGTTTACGTATCATTCACTGGTCCGATCTAAATCTGCAAAACTTTGGAGAATATTCACAAATGAGCCCAGGCGGATCAACACACACACAGCACCCGTTAGGCTACACGTCTTTGTCCTCTATAATACAGTATGTTAACTGATTTTATATTAACTTTGTGACCACAGTTGCGGGCTATGCTTGGGGCGTACACACGGCAAAGGCGCGCTCCTCGCTGAGTCAGAGCGAGAGCCACGTGATGGCGGAGACTCTGTTTAGCCCTCTACTCTGTAGTGCACGGGAGTAGGAACTGGTTTTCTTAAAGGGCACACAGGTAGGCTATATGTTAAGCGGGTCCGCTTAGGGTGAAAGAGACATGATTATCACATGTTGATCACTGCCAGTATTGTTAAATAAGTCAATAAACACTGTGATTCGTACGTGTTCGCTAAATTTAGTTAATTTACTTTGGCCATAGTTAAAAGTCACAATGACTCGACAAATTCGTTTACCGTAAAGTACTGGATCAAGACGCTACCATAAATCCTGTATTAGATGAGCCGGAAGTGTTTTGACGTCACCGACCCTGTATCTGCTTGCACCTTTGGCTGGCTTCGCATTAAACGCTCATACTTAAAAACACAACAAACAACATGCCAAGCTGCGTTCCACATAAGCATCAATAAACACAAATAACACACCGAGAAAGGCTATAGATTTTATTGTAAGGTGTACAGGTTTTTCCAACAATGGTTGAAAAACAGATGCATTAAGAATTTAACAGCCAACAGCAAAAATCAATCAATAATAGCAAGATGGATAATGCAACTCCATCATTGTTACATATAAACTGTTTTGTATTGAAAAAAGTGCTGCCTTTGGGAAAATGACTGAACCTTTTCCAAAGAGACAAAAAGGCGCACCAATAGAGTGATGTTACTTATACTCCAGCACTTTTTCTCTCAGCGTTTTCTCATTCGCACCTGAAAACTCGTGGAGCTAAAAAAGAAAAAGCAACAAATATGAAACCATTTCTGAGGCATTAATCAGCCATTATGAGAAACTGAAATGATACATACCTTTTCTCCTCTTTTGTAGAACTGGAATGTTGGCATGCAACTAACTCCACAGTTTTGAGATACATCCTGGTGAGAGATAGGAAAAACATAGTAAAATGAATGAATTATAAATTAGCCTAGCCTAAATGTCACAGTAATTGTCTATGACTTATAGACCTATGCTATGAAAAGCTCAGTATGCTTTAATTTTAGAGGTTCATATAATACTCTGAAAAATAATTGAAACTTACTGAGGCTTCATCAACATCCACCTTAACGAAAATGACATCATCGAACTCCTCTGCCATTTTCTTAAAAAATGAAAAACGAAAAACGGAATGAGTCTGTTTTGTCAATGATTAGTTGCATAATTAATATATTATAATACGACTTTACAAGCAGGACACCAGCAGTTTGTTATTTCTGATCTCCATTATACATAAGTACAGAGTGAAGAGTGAAGGAATTGGGGGCAAAGGCAGGAAGTAGAATTCCTGTTTCTTCACCTAAGCGTTTCATGGCACTAGTGAAAAATATGCACGTGTACAAATTAACAGCCCCCAAAAATCACGAACTTACCTCAAATATAGGGCTGATCCTTTTGCAGGGGCCACACCATTTTGCTGTAAAATCTACCACAATCAGAGTGTTTCCACCTGACTTAAGTTCCTGCTGAAACTCTGCCTGCACAAGTTAAAAAATAAAAAGCCGTGGCTGTAAGATCAATATCAAGCCACCAAAACTAACCCTACGCGTACAATTTATTAAAAGTAGGCTACAACTCTCCAAAATATCTTACCCAGTTGTTGATGTGCTTGACCATTTTGAGTGTTAGGCGGTAATGGACGGGAATCAATGTCTTCACAAACAAACTTAGTGAAGTAAGACAGCTCATTACCTCAGTCTTTAAACCACTCCTTAAATGCCACGCCTCATTGAACACGTGACACATTTTCGTGTTTTGAACCGGTTTCGCCACTCTGTTTTCATTGTCATTAAAAGAAATGCGCGCAATGGTCGTTTATTTTTGCATTGAGCCTGGAGAGAAAACGGGAAGATCCTCATTCTTACATGTCTGTTCTTGTTCTGCCCTGAAACTTTGTAGATTGTAAAGGTAAAATACGAAAACACACTACAGATAGTTACTTAAATGTATGCCTCCATTTATGAATATTTGCCACATATGCCTAGCATTAAAATTAAAATAGTATATTGCTAATTTAACTCCTGACATTGGTACGCTTATTTAACAAAGTATTCCCCACACAGTTTGCCCTGCAACCGACACGTAGGTTAAATAAAACAAATACCCTTGAAGAGAGTTAGATTGTGAACTGACACAAAAATATTTTATTTCAGAAGCGTAATGTGCATTGTGTTCTTCAAAGACTTGTTCTTGAAAGAGGATCGGGCCCTTGTTTGCATACAAGTTATGATTGCTTTATGAAGGTCAAGTTGGAGAAACATCAAATGTTAATGTAAGGGCTCCCTCTAGTGACTACAATAAAACAACGTGTTTATTGATTTCTTGGCATTGATAATATTTTACTCTATTCACGCGTAGTGTCTCGCCTTAAGAAAGCACCTGTTTGGGGAGGTAGTGTCATTGTAGGTGGATATACAGCAATCGTTTCAAAGTTTTTTTGTCTTCTGTATAATAATACTTGAGTGTTAGACCTTCAACCTAAAATTAAAAGTGAAAGATACAAAACAAAATCTCACCTGCCTGAGTCGCAACACCTACTACTACTAATTACTAGTTTATAGGTCAATAGTTGGTTAACGTGATAGTATGTAATATGTGATCTTACCAACATCATACCAGCCTTACCTTAGATTACATTGTTTAAGAGTAGGAGAGAGATGGAGCAAAAGTTGCGTTTTATTAAAAATTGCTAGACCTGCCACAGATGTTTGTTTACATAATTTGACTTAACTGCTATTAGGAATCTGGTAACTGCAACAACAAACACAAAATGTTTAAAAAAGAAATGTTTTTTTTATTTTTTTTTTTACAGTATATCTTAATGAAAAAGCTTCTTTTTAGTTCACACAATGTAAACCATCTTGTGCTCCACATCAAACTGCAACGATTGCCTTCCCAATATTTTCTCCCCTCAGAATCCCCATAAAAGCAGCTGGCATGTTTTCAAATCCTTTTGTGACATGCTCATAACACTGTAGTTTGCCCTGTGTAATAAACAGACATGACAGACATTATGTAAATGTGAAGGGTTTGGTGTATATGTATGCATGTAATGAATAAAGACAAACAAAAATGCTTTTTTGTCTGTAATTTCTCACCTCTTTGACCCATCCCATCAGCCTCTTCAGCGATTCTGGATGTTTGTGTGCCCACCTGGACTGCATGAAGCCTTCCATTTTTAGCTGCTTTACAATCATAGTCATTTGAGGATAAGGGCCTAAATAGGGAAAATGTAGTCCGATAGAGACAGATATATCAGTTATTCTAATAGGTGAAAATTAATATACAGTATATGCTCGGCCCTATAGTAGCTTAACACAAGATTCTGCAACTTGCATTCTCATCTTAAATTAAGGGGGATAGTAGCTTCTTCTGTTTTAATATAAGGAACTGAATGAATAAGGTGAGCACCTGTTTGGGGTGTAGTGTCATTGTAGGTGGAAATACAGCCACACACAGCAATCCTTCCAAAGTCTTTCATCTGCTGTATGGCAACACTGGAGAATGGGCCTCCAACCTGAAATTAAAAGTGAAAATAAAATATGTAAAACATATTTAATTAGAGAGCAGGAAAGTTTAGAGTACTGAAACAGAAAGAATTAATATCACTACTTACATTCTCAAAGTAGCAGTCGTATCCCTCCGGAGATGCTTTTCTCAGTGCCTCCTCCAGAGAACCAACTGTTTTGTAGTTGAAAACATGGTCAAAGCCCAGTTTTTTGAGAAAGGCCACTTTCCCATCAGACCCGGCTGAACCCACCACCTTACAGCCCTTGATCTTTGCAATCTGTCCCACCACAGAGCCCACTGCACCTGCAGCAGCATTCACCAGCAAAGTCTCACCAGCCTTGAGCCCCAATACCTCCTCAATGCCAAACAGCGCTGTTAGTCTGAAAAGAAAGACAAAAGGTGTCTCTCAATGTCTAAAAGCTCTACACTGTTAGGAGGTGTTTTGTTTCATGTCACTTTAGACCTAGGACCGAAGAGAATTTTGTTAGACTTTTGTGTACTGTGTACATTCTTTCTGTAACAGAGACTCATCACCAGAAGACTCATTGCTTAGTTTCCTACAACTGAGACAAAATTCAGCTGTAGTGTTAGGCTTAGTCACAGTATTTAAATCATATTTGTTAGTTATTTGTAACATGAAATGTCACTGAAAAAAAGTTTCCCTCTACAGACATTATAGTGTCTTACCCTGGCATGCCGACAGTACCCAAAGCAAAGGATAATGGCACATCTTGAGGCCACTCAGGCATGATGGGAATGAGGTCTGTGCCATCACTGAGTGAGTGGGTTCTCCAACCACTGCGTGCCACAACATGGCTTCCCATGGGAAAACCTGGGTTCTTACTTTGAATCACTCTGTAATCAAAACAACAGAAGAGCGTAAAACTTGTTTGCACTGTAAGCACTAGGTGGATTTATGGAAATCATTCCTTTGATGCCAATTATTATGTCTGACATTAAAAGCAGTTTAAACACAAAATAAAGCTTCAAAAGTTACTGTCTTGCATGTGGATGAAAAGAAAAGACATGCCAGATGTTTGTTTTGCTGGAAAATGTAGTTGCTTGGTAATTTATTACTTTCTATAAACAAAAGCATTCCACTTGATCCAAATTGAAACATCTGTGTCTGAACCACCAGCCAAGTACATTTTATTTGTTTACTTGGCTTTTGAAGTAATTGTTTTTCAACAGCAGTAATTTATAACAGGTGTAAGCCTGCTGTCACAGTGCGCAATAAATAAGGATCTGTGAGTGGACATGTGGGCTTGTGTTCCTTACTTGGCCACTTGAGTTCCAATCATTACATCCCCTTCCTTCATTCGAGCCCGGCTGAATGGCCTGATGAAGCAATGCAAAAATCATTTGTTTTGGTATACATCTTTCTGCTGTAGAGTCTACTTTTCTCAACTTACCGCATATATGGGTCCACACTAAGAAATACTGCCTCCAAAAGTACTTCTGGAAAATAAAAAGATTGTTCTCCTTACCTTACAATGAATACATGATGTCCATAATTCACTGCAATTTAATAATGACCAGAATGACCAACCTGATAAATAATATTACCTCCATCCTTGGGGTCAGGAAGCTCTTCAACTTTTAGTTCAAAGTCGGTGTCTTTTGGAAAACCGTTAAAGTGCTTGATCAGGATCCATGTTTTAGCTTGAACCATGATTCTTCTTTAGACAAACGCTAAAAGAGAACACAGCTGAGACTGATTCAACAAAAGGAACCCTGGTTTGTTACAATGCATCCAATGCAATCCAATACTAAACCCGCCTAACTAACCAGCGTCAAACCGGCCTCATATTACTTTGTTTAGGGTGTATGCTATCAATTCTCAGAAGGGAAAGCGTGCAACATTAGCTATATGTCTGTGTTAATAATAATTTAGTGGTAAACATAGTGCATTAAATGGCTGCACATGTGCAAATATATTGCATATCCTCTACGAGGAAAATTCCTTATTTTTATCTAAACAAACAGAAACAAAGATAACTTACTCTGAAATCGATAGCCTTCACAAAGAAATGGCAGAAGAAGTTGCGGAAAGTGAATGCCAGGAGTGCGAGTGGCGCTTGTGCAAAATAAAGCAAGGGGGAGAGAGGCGGGACAAAAGCTGTGTTTCGTTAATGTGATTGGTTGTGAATTATTAGGCCCGCCTTTACGCTCTGATGGAGGACGTCTTGACGTTAATACGTTTACGTAACCACAGTTCGTATGTTTGGCGGGCCTGGGCTCTGTGGACGATGGTGGATGCTAGCAACAACTGCCCTGAATAGCTGCTATCGTAAGTTTGTTACCGCAGTATTAAGCGTGTGTATAAACCTTACTGCTGCCGCTTTAAAGTCACGACAGTTCGTTGGTCGCAGTTTTTGTGTGCGGTCTACAGCAGGGCATAACAAAAACGCTCTGGTTCATGTGCTAAAGCTAATCCCAGGAAAGGTTAACGTTATTATTTTACGTTTCGGGTTTGTCTAGTCAGTACTTTACTATCCATTATTTTCTAAAATACATTTTTATAATTTATTCTATTTGTAGATAGCCTATAGTAGTGGTTCTAAAACTTTTTTCTGCTAACGTAAGTAACACCGTTTATTTACCCATTCATTTTGCTTTAATTTGGGTGTTTATTGTTTTGTTTTTACCACCCACAGAATAGACGTTGAAGTTGGTTATATTGACATGAACATATTTGATGCCTATTTAAGTTAATTTTTGTGTCGCTGTGTGACTGTGTTCGACACAGTTCGGAATATACAGGAAGCAGTATTACAATGTTAAACGGTGGCCAGTTTGTGGAGGCCCTTGGCCGTCTAGGTTACCCTGGTGCTTCCTCACTGAAGGCATCTGAATTTGACTGGCTGTTTGACTGTGCGCCAGAAAACCTCCACTTTTTACGCTTTGTTTGTCGGACCCTCAATTCAAGCAACGTTCTCACTTTGGAGGAGGCCCGTGCTTTTCAAGAGCTACAAAAGTCAGGCAAACCCATACTGGATGAAACAGCTTTGAGAGAAATCCTGAAAACTATTGGGCCTTCAGAAGGAAGCGCTGTCGACACGGCTTCATCCTCAGTCTTTGCAGCAGATGGAGATGTGACCACAGAAGATCTGGAAATAGAACTCCAAGCGCTGCGTAAAGAGAAAGAGTTGAAGCAAAGACGTTACAACAGGTTACAGGTTATAGCCACTTCACGTGCTGATGTAGACCTGCGACTTGCTGCAGAGATGGAAAAGTCTGCAAGTAAACTGAAAGAAGCCAATGCCTCTATTGGAGCAGAGAATGCACACACAAATACAATACTACAGAATCTGAAAGACGAGGTAAAAAATGTTGGTTCATACCTAGGTGTTGCACATGAAAAAAATGGACAAAGTGAAACTGTTGCAGCAACTGTCTCCCAGCATCCCACTGTCCTCCTATCCCAGTTGTCTTTGGATCCCTATCTGCAGCAGGAGGAGGTCAATACCAAAACACTAGTGGCCTTCACACAGAAACATTTTTTCAAAGGCATCACTGATATAGTTGAAGCTTCACATTTGGGACGCCTGCAGCTGCTGGACCTCAGTTCTTGTGAATATGAGGGTCAAAGTGTGTACAGTGTGGGAAAAGACAGTGAGGAGCAGGTGGTGGAGCGCAGGAGGACGGAAATGGCCAGACTCCAGTGGGCTCATATAGTGGCCCAGTATCAGTTGATGCAAGCCATGGCAGAAGAGAAGAGTGTTCAGGCTGGGCTGGACTGGCTCTCTGAGAAGTCCTCTCATGTCAAGGTGAAAATTTAAACATCATACATTCAAATTATGTGGCATCAATCCATAATCACTCAACACCCTACTTCTTTATCTTTTCAATCAGAGCATTTCAATGTCCTCCTCCCTCTATGTTCGAGATGTCATGTTAAAGAAAGAGCTCCAGGCTGTGGAGGCTGAACTGGAAGCTCTTCTTCAAGGCCCAGTACCAGCAGCCCTTAGGGAGTCTGCCAGACAGGTGAATGTTCCTGTGGTGAGGGGAGACCTAGCTTTGGAGCTCGCAAGGCAAGACTACTACACACACAGGCAGGACCAGGTAAGTTTATGCTTGTAATTAATATTTTTCCTTTTTTTTTTAATTTTTTTTTTTTAGCTTGACTCTCCTTTGCATATTCAAATTTTGATAAGGACTGCACCATATATTGCAAATATATTATTGTCTTAGCCTAAACCTTGATTACCTTGAGTATTATAGTATTATTTTACATTCAATTTACTTTCACTAAATCAAAGAATATTAAAATGTCACAGACCATATTGTCATCAGCACTATTTTTAACCCCTTAAACCCGAATAGAGCCCGACGGGGCTCCGCGCCCCCTTGCGTCCGCTTGTTCGGACCATAGCGAGGAGATACAACGGCTGACACATACATGTTTGGCATCTTCGTGTTCGGTCAATTCGTGGCAACAAAACTATCTACTTCAATTTCTATTCAACAGTTGGATTCCGCCTGGATTTTTAAAAAATAAAACATGTATATCTTTCCATTACTTTGTTTATTTGGCACAAATGTTGCTGCAGTAGACCAAGATATGTGAAATTTTCAATTTATGTTATTTGCTTCACTACAGGAAGGAAAAAGGCTTTTTTGGAGGCAAATGTGTGTATTTTTTCAGGCAGAAATTAGAATAATCCATTTCAAATTCAATTTATGGTCAAACAATATAATTTATTAATATTATTTCTCTTCCACAGTAATCCCCAAAGTCCACCAATTAATTTGTACCAAGGTTAGCTATGTACACCTAGTAAATGCTAAGTAAAACCTTGATAAATGTAGATACAGAATTTTTGGGAAAAAGGCCTCTGGGTTTAACAGGTTAACATATAAATCACATTACATGCTATTTTAATATGTTTATTTTCTGCTAGGTGCGAGACTACCTGCTCCGTCAAAAGGCCTCATTTGACCTTTTGCACTTGGCCCAGGAGATAGAGTTAAGAAAGTGGAGAACTTGCATGGAGCAGCTTGAAGAAGTCAACTGCAAACTGGTGGAAGACAGTAAAGCAGTATCACTCAGAATTGATGCACTAGCTCATCCTAACCTGGCTATCAATCCTAGACCAAATCCCATCATTAGTAACAAGGATGTGGCATTTAGTAGGTAGGAAGCCCTAAAAGTAAAATTTATGTAACACAAGTATTCAGAGAGATGATTTTTACAATTTTGTAACTTTTTTTTTTTCTTTTACCAGATTGCTCCAGATTCTTGATCACAATTCTAAAAGCAGTCGTTCTGAGCCCTTTCGAACATACGAAGCATTGAACCAGGCTGCTTATGACCTTGCCAGTGACCTCCAGATGACTAGAGATGCATTAGCTGCTGTTGGTCGTGAGCAGTGCTACACAGCGGCCCGTCTTTATGGTGACTGTGAGGCACTGCACCAGTCCATGTATACAGAGCTACAGCAGCTGGTCTTAGGGCCTCAGGTATGTCCAATGGCCTCCTCTGACCAGCAGCAGCTCTGTCCAAATGCACAGGTGGGTTTTACTAATCCTGGGAAACTATTCAGTGGGTTTACAATGCAACTTCTTTTTAAAGAAGAATGTGAGTCCTTTTCTTTTACTATACTATACACAAGTGGAGAAAGAGGCTGGTGGCACCTTTGACTTTATGAGTAGGGCACAATCAGCAAGGTGCAGAACCATGTGAAGGATTTTTTTAAAACTTTTTTTTTCCACATAGAGCTCACACTTAATTTTCTTTCTTTTTTATATGCACATCTTAGACAGAAATTAAAGGTTTTTCCTTATACCACAGGCTTAATAGATCTTTGTCATACTTTTGTTTATTGATTTATGATTCACAAGAATTCAACTGGGTTTTCATGGGTGCTTGATGTGCTTGAAACTAAAGTGCCTCCTTACTTAATTTATCAGCCTTTGAAAATTGGTTCATCTTCAACACAGATCCCCCAAAAGCTGTTAGAAACTGTAAAGTAGAATGCAATAAAAATTGTAATGCAAATGTAAAAAAAAAAAAAACATAAATATCATCATATGTTGTACAGAATCATGTCTGTCTTTAATGCAGTGCTGCTTGAAAGCCAGAAGACTGAGCATCAAATTAACAAAATTTGCAACATTCTCATCCAGCTGTTTGTGGTGGTATATGTTATTACATACCATATATGTAGTATTTTAAGTTGCCATTGTCAAATGTCAAATTAGCTATTTTCATAAAATCCTTCCTTTAACACTTGATATGTTTGTAGGTTTTATTGTGAAAACTAAGAATATTGTTATTTCCAATGACATTGTTTTTACATTTTAGAATTCCATCTTTTTTGGAGATGAGTTTGTACAGCATAGACATGAATGTTTCAAAAAATACATAATTTATCCCAGCTGAAAGGTGCAGTCATAAAAGATTGAGAGTTTGACCTTGGTAATAGTGTATGAAAGCTGTGTGTGAAAATGTTCCAAAACTGGGGCCCAGCACAATTGTGTGAATATTAATGATCATATTTTTAACAGTACATATGTATACATTTGTTCTTAAATAAGCATTTGGCACATTTCTCATTTCCATTGTCTGTGCAGGAACTTACTACAAAGCTCCTAGAAGCTGAGTCCCAGTTGCAGAGGTTGCAGCAAGTGATGCAAGAAATCATGGCTGAGGTCAAATCCAAGCGCTCTCAGTTAGATCGCAACCGACTTCTCCGGCGGGAGAGAGGAGTTGTACATTTACTTCCATTTAGATGCTCGACTGCTGCAGAAAGTAATGCAAGACCTGGAGACGAAAATGTCTATGAGAGACCAGCAATAATTTGCACTGCTAATGGTTTTGAAAAATGGCATGCTCACTTTTGAGGTTTATAATACTTGTTGTATTTAGAAGATGGCCTGCAACATTGATTCATATTTGCAACAATACTATTTTTATTAATTTGTTGTAGTTTTGTTGGGTTTCAGTGTTTTGTCTTGTGAAATGTAAAACATGTTCCTTGTAATAAAAGCACTTCAATTATTCAGTTGTAAACCAATACGTCAGCTATTACTGTACTTATGACTTGTCATGTACAGTATTTGTAGATCCAGGAACATGGAAAAAGCTAACTTTATTAAGTTGCTGTGTTGATGTTTTTGGCAGACAAAACACCCTGAAAACCAAGGGACAGTTTTCATGTAGGGATGACATGGAGAGGTCCAGCAGCAGATTGTACTCAGGGCCTCTGTCTGTGGAGGCTCAGAAGATCCTTGAGGCACTTCAGGCCCAAAGGCGGATTGCACCAAGACAAAACCACAGATACTCCAAACACAATCATCTCTGTGAGTCAGAATACTGGATGGGAACAAAAAGAAATCACACCTATAAAACACAGGCATACATTACTTCATTCATTATATCATATAATAAAGCTGGCGCAGTCAATCTTAGGCATAATCACTAGACATTCCATAGAATACTGTAATTTCCCACTTTGCCTCTAACACACACTTAGCTTATTAGTGAATAGGTTGCATTCACTTGATGTCAGACTTCTAAAGGGCCTATAGTTTAAGGTGGAGATGGAGGCAGTGAAGAATTCTGTTAGAATCTGCTGTGAAATATTCAAAATGCAAATGTCATGACTGTTTATGGCTAATATCTGCAATTACTGGGTTGGCATTAGACTCAGCATTAAGCCACAAGATTATTATAATGTGGTTGTAATTCTAGTTGCTAACAAAAAGGATCGCACATTTTGAACCTGATTATCCAAGGTCCATTGTCTTGCTATATTTTATCCTACCACAGCAAAAAAAATCTGCACAGTAACAATAGAATTTTTGCCTGACCCCATCTCAAAAACTACAGGGCTATAGAATGTTGTGACATCATCTGAAACCCTGCAAATAGTTGTTTCAACATTCTACAGTGCGATGATGTCACACTCTCAGATGGGGGACAGGAGCAAGTATAGAGTTCGGGAACCTATGTCATGAAACAGCTGTTAAGCAATGGCATGCACTCATATTGGTTTAAAACAGTACTGCAGTCTAAATCAAAACACTGGTCTCTTTTATGACTGGACGATCAGCGATTCAGTGGTTTAGAACCAAAACAAAACTGTAAACATAAACAACTTGGGCATTATGTAAAATATTTTTTAAATTGTGAATAAATCACTGCACCATTGTTATCAGTAAAACTATATTTGATTTAAACATGTTTACATCATACACATATAGATAATTTTCTTGAAGTATATAAAAAATATACTGCTCACTCTTGGTGAATATTTATCACATACTGAAGTATCTGAATACTTTTGTGTGAACGCTATCTCGAGTAGTTTACATCCCAAATTTCTCCATTGTTTTACTATTGAAAATAGCTTGTGTGACAACCAATGTGACGACACGTTCCCGATCTCTATTCCTGTATAAGTTGTAAGCTATTTTCAACAGAAATATCCAAAAAGAAAATTCTGAAATGTTTGACCTGATCATTTATATTAGTCACATGGTCCATGATCTTATGTGTCCTACCACACCAAAAAAAATCCCTGCATATTAACAAAGTAGTTTTTGCCTGTCCACTTCTCAATTAAACACTACAGGCCTATAGAATCTTGTGATGTCATCTGAAACCCAGGTTGCGTTCAGATTCTAGAATTTGACTATGACAATCTCAGAATTTCTCTCAGGAGGGCAGGGGATTGTATACTAACTAAATGTATAGGTGATGCACTATTTCTGTAAGACCAACAGACATCCAAATAGAAAATTCACAGATGCTGAACTTCATTATTGTTTGTTAGTAACTGGGTCCACAACTTCACTACAGTAATCTTGTGGCTTAAAGCCCTTTCTATTGTCTACAGTCACACCTGTGTGATTGAATAATGTCATAATTTTGTGATGCTATTGTAACAAAGGGGAAAAGGCCCAGATTGTGCACCGAGGGCGGGGCCAAAGGCTCGCTGGTCTGTAAAGTAACAAAAAAACTAAATGGGAGAAACTAAACAACGCCAAAAACCAATAAACCAAACAGAGGGTTTCCTATGAAAACAATATGACAGGTAAGATTAACGAAAAACAGAAAGTAGTGTATGAAAATAAGATTTATTATTATTTTTTAACAATAGTAAAAACTTTTTTTTTATTCAACACAAGTACTTAAAATTACAAAATTAACAGAAGAAAGTTGGCCTAATTAAACAAACACAACAACCAAATTAGTACAAAAGCAAACCCAAACAGTTAGTAACCAAAGAAAAACTGTTAATTTAAAATGCAAATATATACATTATCGGTCTGAGGCAGTACTGTGCATAGAGGATGTTCACAGTAAAGTACATTCAATAAAGTGGCTACAGTTGGTGCAAATCAAGCTATTGCACTGGGCCCTCACTACAAAAAAAAAATTACACCTCCTCTACCAAACACCAATGACTACCAAGCACAAACAAACGTTTACTACTATAATAAGTAAATTCTTTTGCGTTAATTGGTTTGTGCTGATCGAGGAGATGTTGAACTTTGTGCCAGTCAATAGGCCCAGGAATTGCAAAGATATTAAACATAAACTATGCTAAAAGATCTGAATTTTGGCCTGTAGAATGTTGTGATGTCACATCAACGCAACCTAAAAATTTTCTTTTGAGATATTTCTTATGAAAATAGCTTATAACTTACACAGGAATACTGGCTCCTACCCCCATCTGAGAGTGTCACATCATCACTATCTAGACTGTTAAAACAACCAATTTGGATATAGGTGTAATGCTCTAATATTAACAAAAGGTTATTTTGACTAAAAAGGAAAAGGAAACTAATATTGACACTGCCCCCAATGCCCTGAATGTTGTCTTCATCTTATCGATGTGCTAGTGGAAAATCTGGAATATGGCAGCCACTGGGAGTCCATGTCTCAGAGCTACACAAGTCAGGAGAAGGAGGAGACAAAAGACCAGTAAGTCTTAGTGTTCTGTCAAATCAGACTATAACTGGGTACATAGTCCCATCTCACTAATGTCTTTTTCCTTTTCCTTCATTGCATTCATTGCACTGGTTTAGGTCCAGGCCCAATATGTCCGCTCTGTCTTTGTCCTACTATAACTCCCAGTGGCAGGACTCTCAGACTTCAGCCTACAGTCAGTCCTCACAGATGCTGGACTTCTCCCTGGCGTCCCAGGCCTCCTCATGTTCCCCGTGCTGGGACTTCTCACGTCAGACATCTCAAACCAAAGCTTGTTATCTGCGCTCACACATGTATTCTCCCAAGAAGCACTCTGTATCCCCTGCTTCCCAGTCCAGCCAAGCTCTGTCATTCACTCATTGTGGCATTTCTGAGACAGCTCCATGTTTATCTCAAAATGACAGATACACCCTGTGTCTACAAACTCCACAAATACTTTCTGAACATCTGGTTACAGCATGGAGAAAGTATGTATGAAATGTACCTGTGCTACACAAATTTGTAGTCTACTTTTTATCTACCACCTTTAGACAATTCTTGACACATATCTCAAAATACGTTTTCCTGAGAGTTATAATGTTCTAAAAGCACTCAGGAACATTAAAATCTTGATATGACTGAAAATGTCTTTTTCAGATAGTACTGTGTAAATCAGCAGTCTGAGGTATTACTTCCACACTGTAAACTGGTTACACCAAAATTTTCATTGGTCCGACCCTCAAATTTTGAAGGGCTAGGCTTAGTTTTAACATTAAGTAATGTTGCTAACTGGCAAAATTAGTCCCATCTTAAAGAAAAGATTGGATCCAGATAGTAATCTCAATCCACATCAAAAACTGGAAATGTTATTAAAATCCAACAATTTTGAGTTATTTCACTAAGAGACCATATGCCAGTTAAACATAACCTTCTTGGTGCAGGTAACCAGTATTATTTGTTAGGACTAAAGGTAAAAGCTTTAACTAAAATTTTTGTAGGAAGAAGGGTCTTTTTTATGCAACAATTATTTTGACGAGCAAAGAGTAAATGTCAGTCCCACTGAAGACTATAACATTAACGATATAGACTTTGCATTCAATGATGCTGCAGTACATTATCAGTCCAATATTGTGCAGCCCTATTATAATGCTTATGTGTATTTTCATTTCTTTTACAGTTCTGAAGAAATAACACCTCATTTTACCATTGACCTTTCTCCGGAGAATCCAGATGAATCGTTCTCTATCAAAGCAGACCAAAAAGACAAGACTGAAGACCAGATTTTTCCAGCTTTGATAGTGGCAGACAAGTGGCCTGACTGGGAAACAATAGAAAATATCCTACCAAGAGAGTTACAGAACAGTGCAAGTTTTTTTGGTCCCACTGAAAAAAGCAGTTATCAACATGGAACAGCTAAGACACTTAAACCAATCAGATTAAATCTTGTTGTAGATGAAGTGGAACGTGGATTGGATCTTTCCAACCAAATGTCTGTAAAAGAGCTTGATGCCCCAGAGGGCATTCCTGAATTGAAGAGGAAAAACAAGAAATCTATGCTACCAAGCCCAGCTCAAAAGTTGCTGAAATTGTGGACGTTCTGCCTCACAATAATAACCTAGTTACTTTATATGGTGTTACTCATGACATAAAAGATGAGGACCAACCTGCCGTGTGTGAGGAAAGGATTTCATTACCTGTTGAAAGTGAAGTCTACAAAGAGAGCTGTAGCCAATCTGAACTTCATGCTGTGATTAAAACATCAGAGATCCACTCTACAAAGGTTATGCTGATGCAAAATAGCTCAAGTAATTTAGTTCCATTCAACGTTGATGCTGATAAGGCAACCACACAGGAGGGTGTGGACAAGATGGAGGTTAAATTAGAAGAGAGCAAAGAGGAGGCAAACATGGAAGAAGGAAATGAGCCAGAACCAGATTGTTGTTCTGATGCTAAACATAGGGACAAACAGCAAGAATACACAGAAAACACCACTGACAAAGATGTTTCCTTAGGGTATAAGGAACTAGAGATGTCAGCTATGAAAAGTTTACAGTCGGGTAAGTGCTTGGTAGTTGAATTGAAAATACTTTTGCCTCCTTCATTTTTTAGTGTACATTGTAGTGATATTTATATCTGAGGCTAAGTGGTATTTCAGCCTAATGCAGAGTAATTGAAGTAGTTAAGTGAATTGTGTCTGCTTGCATTTTTCAACATTCACCACTAGAGAACACTAGTAGACAAGGATCCTACCAAACTGCAAGAACTGTAAATCTTATGACAACATTGTTTGCTATTGTTCCTACATTTAAAGTTTTATTGTCATATGGTCATACATGACATAAATCAGGATCTATAGGAGGGGGTTTACAGTATATACTGTAACTGACTGTTACAGTTTGCTTTGCTGGTTCACTGTCAAATTTTCTCTTTATCTATATGAGGAGATGACAGGACAAAAAATACTCAGCAGCAGTGACGTGTCTTGTTGTACTGTATGTCTACTCACATTATGGGCTCAGCAGTCAGGATGGAAGCTTAAGTCTGAGCTCTTCAGATAGTGCCAAGTCAACATCAAATAAGTTACATGGTCTGTTGTAGCAAACCTTATTTTTTCTCAGTCTGGTTTACATTTATCTTTAACAGTACACAAGGGTCACTAGCAACTTTCAGTATTAAGACATCTCTTTGTTTAAACTTTTTTTGCTCTTGTGATGTCCCAAGAATGTGGTGAAAGAGTTTCAACTTTTACAAACCCCACTGTTGAAGAGGACACATATCCACAGCTGGTAAAGCCAAAAGTGAGTATCTGTAGAGAAGGTGAATTCATCAGACTAGAGGTTAGATAGTTAGGCTAGTTAATGTTGCTAGCAGTCCCCTGAAGAAGTACTGCATTATTTCCTGTTGTGTTTTTTTTTTTTTTTACAAATTTTGCCAGGGCTTAATTAATTAAGCTTTTGTATGAAAATAATTTTTCATATTGAGCTGAAATCAAGGCTGTACTGTATTTTTTCTTTTAAATAATGTAACAAATTTGTATAACTTACCCTTTGCTGTGCCATGAAAGAGATTAGATTAATCTTTTGATATTTCAAATTAGTCAGGCCATGATTTGACACTGAAAACCAATAAGATAATATTTAATAATGTTTTTAAGGCACCATATTTGCAATGAGTAATGAGCTAGTTAAATGAGTGTGTGGTGAACATTAGCTACACAAAACATACTGTATTTTTCCAGCTTTTTTGTAGAAGTATGAATTAGGGTTATGTGATGTGAGAGATCAGTCTGCTTCAAAACACAGTGCCGTCTGTAGCAGTGCGGTGTGTTGACAAGTGATAGCTCCCTGCTGAGTCATAAAGCCACAAAAAATCTGACAAAGTACTCCATGGTACATATTGACAAAAATTCCTGCTAGTGGTACACAACTATAAAGTTAGTAGGAGAGGTGCAGAGTTGGCTACATGGAGGGGTGAAAAAAGGGAAGTAATAAAACTTGAATTGTCAAGGAGGGGAAGAAGGATGGGAAAGAAGGTACACTGGAGAAAGAGGAGCTGGTTTTCACTGTATTGCTACAATCAGCAGCAGAATCGCCCTCATTCACTGTGTGCTGCACCCAGCACTGGGCTATGGGCCATGGCCTGCCTTGATTTTCTATCTATATCCTGTAGCACAGCACCCGGGGGGGGGGGTTGTGTTTACAGGGAAATGAGGGAGATGCTCCCAAGGGAACTCCTTACAGTGTCTACTGCTGAAAGCCAATACAGTGTGTGCATACAAAGTGCCACAGATATGGTCAAATAGGAATACACAGACTCTGTTGTTAAAATTGAATCTGAAGTTTGAGCTTATGAATAATGGAGATTATGCAAAAAGGAGGGTTACCCAAAGGTGAGTTGCACTTTGTTAGGTACAATTCAAATTTATTTCTCACCTTTACTGACTGACTGTTTTCTTCATCTTTACTAAGATGCAGAGAAATTAATGCTAGACACAATCTTGTAAAACAGTAACACTACAATAAATACTCAAACAAGCAGAACTCAAGTAATGTGTCACTCCAAGCAGCTATTCTACTAGATAAAATCGATTTACATCTAAAGTTTGTTCAAATCCAGTGAGTGATATCGCAAAATATTTTTTTGTCTGCCCCACATTTCATTCTTTTCACTGACTCAGTTTAATACTGTTTAAATAGCATTTACTTTTGTCTCATCCCCCCAAAAAAGCAGTTCTTTTATTATCAAATATTTATAAATGTAAATGTCAGCGAGACTGCTGGGGGTTTGTACGTAATGTGTCTAGTCTGTCTTAGCTCCAGGCCGACTCCCTGAATGTTTGTTTGTTGTTTATGTCTGGAACACAGTGTTAAATATTTTTTCTTCCAATGATCGGTCCTCAAAATCAAACTAATTATTTTTTTCCTATTGTGTAGGCTCCAAAGGAAAGCAACATTTATAATAATATGACCACTGTGGAAAGTGCTGCTGTGAAGTCTTCTACAAAGTGTTCCACATCACAGGAACAAAACAGGCAGTGCAACCTACTTATTACACCAAACATTTCATGTAAGCCCTCCTTAAAACCACCTTTTAAAAGGAGGTATGAAGCACCCCAGCCACAATTCACAAATAACATTTCTTCAAAAGTTGGGTCAACTAGGCATCTTCCAAAATGGGAACCACCTCGGTCCTCACAAGAGCAGAAGGGCGAAACTAGAAGAACCCCAGACCTAAGTAAACCGGTCCATTTCCATAAGGTGAAAAAAGCTATGACTATAGACCCGCATAATTCAAGACAAACTGCCACAGTAAAAGAAAAATGCAATGAACTTTTAAGGAATGTAGTTCAACATGCCTCCTCTTCTGCTGACTGTGCACCTCCCAAGCGGTCCAAATATGTCCCTGACCATGGTAAAAATGTGCCAGAAACACACCAACCAGGAAGTTTAACATCAGGTCTAACATCTGACCCAAGAGTTACAGATGCATCCAAAATAAATGAAGATGAGATGAGCTACATTCTTGGGAAAGCAGGGCAGTCAGCGGCACTGGTGCTTACAATGGTGTTCCGCGATGGGACCACACAGCTGGATCCAGAACAGGTAAGAAGGAAGTTATAACTTTAGCTTTAGTAATTTGTCTTTTTTTTTATTTTTATTTTTTTGTTAAAGGTCCCCTATTATGCTAAATTGACCTTTTTTTTGAGCTTTTAATCATGTTATAATGTTTGCACCTGGAGTTTCATGTTAAGTAATCCTGTATGCTGTGGCTGTCCCCTTCTCAAGAGTTAAAAACACTTAGTCTCACCGCTCTACATAGACATGGGACACCAGGAGGTTCTCCTACGTGCTTCTAAAGCCCATACACCGTCACTGGACTCAGTCTGATTACGGCACTTAAATTGCTGTCACTATGAGGAATTTATCTATCTGTTAACATCATGTTCCTAATAGATGTTAGTCATTTTATGCTTTATCCATTCCCCACCGTTTCCAGTAGCGGGCTTCAGACACCTAATCCAAGTACAATTAAAGTGCAAGAACTGTAAGAAGTTTCAAAACATACCAAAAGTGTTCAGGTAAAAATGAAAAAAACAAAACGTGTATACAATTTGGCAAATGGCAAATTGTATTTTAATTGTATTGTATTAAAACAAAAACTAAATCTTTATACATATTTACTACTACTACAGCTATAAGCTAATTTAATAAAATAAAAAAAAAATAGGTATAGGATACCCGAAAATGTATTCTTAGTTTGTTGCATAGCTAAAGGAAAAGGACATTAATGTAATATTATCAGGGATTAATTTGAGGAGAAACAAGAGGGAACACATTTCCCCACCTCCCAAATTGGGACCAGGACCTACTTGACAGAATGCCTCACCTTCTCAATCTAAAAAAGAAAGCAGTAACAAAATTTGACAATTTGAAGACTTCATAACAATAGATATTCCCTGACTTTTTCTTACGGTTTGATGTTAAGGGACCAAGCTCCCCAAAAATCCCTGGCCTCTGGCTTTACAAATTAATTACACATTTTTATTAATATTGTAACTCAATGAAAACTACAACAATCATAGCTGTTTATCTGTATAAAGCATTTAACCTTTTTATTAGAAAAGGTTCTTTAATTGATTTGTAAATTTTAGTTATGTCATATTTCTATGTCACATGTTGGCATTTACATTCTTCTAAGACGAATATCTAATAGCTTTGACTCACCTGTGTCCCTCCCTCCCTCTTGTATAAGGATTAGTGTAAACTAGCTTCTTATAGCTCCCTGCTTTATTAAGTGGCTGCTAAGGTTAATTTCCCTCTGCGGTTCTTGATAAAGAAGCTGACTCCGCCCGTGTGTGGCCTTCTCCTGTTGATGAAGAATGACCTCGACCAGAGCACAGTGCAGGACACTCCCGGGGCAAATGATAGTCTGGTCTACTTAAAACTAGAGCATGCACCTGCCTGGGCCCAGCAGCCGAGACACCATCTCAAAGAGACGTTTACAAGGTCTGGTCATGTATTTGTGTCTATCAGTGAGTGTACAATTGTAGTCTACATTTAATTAGTTAGATTTTAGGTTCTAAAATCTAGTTGTTCTGTTCTGTCTCCTGTAGAAATTTGCTGCTACAGGTGTTTTCAAGATCTCAACTGGTGGTGTGTTACAAAGCCAAGGATGTGCTGTGTGTTGTTCTGCAGCTTTACAAAGGGGAGCTCACATGGAAACAGGGCATGAAACTCTTACATACATTATATACAAAAATACAAGTATACAATAGGTGACATCTGTTTTAACTCATATTTATTTGTGTTGCTAAATTGCTCTGCTTGAACACTTAAAGCATAACCTATAAAAATAGCCTAACTGAACATAACATGAACAGATTTTAATAATATTGTCAGTATTGGCAGAAAGTAGCAGCTTTTCCTAGCTCTTCTGTATTTCAGTCAAAATACAAATACAGAGATAGAAAGTAACTATTTGTAGGGATACTGTATGCACAAGTACTTAAGCTAAGTACATTTTCTAACACATACTTTTTATTTTACCTCTCCTGTGTTTTTTTTTTCCACCTCGGTAGCAAAGCAGGTAGCACACTATCCTCAAAACCAGATTTTTGTTTTGAGAAGTATAGCAGTAGCTGTGTAGAATCTGTGTAATTATAAAAAAAACTCTCATAAGTAATTTGTACTTAAGTGAAAATTACAATTCATTTTTTACTTAAGTATATATAGTTATTTTGTTGACTTGTTACTTGAATAATATTATTTTGAAGTAACTGTACTTTCGCTTGAGTACAGAATAGCTCTAGACTACTTAGAGTTCTACCTATATACAATGTACTGGTGTTGATAAAAAATAATTCTGACAGCTTTTCTTAAAATTTAAAATTACATTAGTGTATTTTTATTGCATTTTATAAGGAATCTTCTGTCAAATCCAAGATCCTCAAGTGTCAGGGTGGCTCCTGGATCCTGCTGACACCGCCTCTTGCTTCCAGGATCTTCTCAATAAACACTGCAGAAATCTCCATACAACACCAGCCCTAGGGAGCAAGAAGGTTAGGAACACTGTAACTTTTTAGGCACAGCTTAAGTTCATTAGCAGTTCAAAATTACATTATTGCAAAAGACTATATATGTTATACGCCTCCAGCTCCAAACCATTGTTCTTATGCTGTTTTTATAATCTCATTCCCAGGTTTCACAGATCATTGCTGGTCTTTATTGTCTCTACAAGCTGAACAGAGAGTTATGCTCTAAACTTAAGGTACCACACATATTTGCACTAAGAATTTGACATATGAAGTTCTAGGGGGATCATAACCTTAAATGGGTGATATTGTGGAAAATCAACTTCTCTGACCTTTCTGCTACGTTAAAATGTTGTTCCCTCATCAAAAGCATACCTGGAATGGTGTTTTGCTTCATTCAGGCCTGTTTTGAGTAATCTTCTGTTCTCTGGCAAGGCCGTTCTGAGCCCTCAAAACGCTTCATGGCACAAACCTCTGCCTCTCCCACGAACCTCTGCACGCTTCAGGAAGCACTGACAAGCCCTGTACATCCAGTCTGCTCTCATTCATTTATCCAAAAAACAGCTCTGTTTCTGCTGATTTTTCATTTTGTAGTAAAAGGGCATCATACAAAAAGTTTAAGGAAGTGAAGTTATTTTTATTCTTTAAATTATGTTCAAAAGACCATCACAGCTATGCACTCTTCTGCCCTCTCCTGCCCTCTGCTGTCCTCTACTGGTCTCTTCACCTGTTTCTTTATGGCACCTGTAGAGTACTTATTAAAATATATATATATATTTTTTTAGCCAGATAAGGTTTTTAAAGGTTGTAAAATGTGAAATGCTGCTCTAGAGGTGACCAAGAATGGTTTAAAGCGCAATATAGCACCTTTAAGTAAAATATTCCCAATATACCTTATAACCAATTGTGCTTAATATGCACCAGCTGATGCAATTGATTCATGTATCTTTATATATATATATTTTTTGTATTTAGATTCAGGGGCTGTGGGGACTATACACAGACATGGAGTTAAAAATGATCCCAGTGCTTGCAGGTAATGGCCACTTCATTATCTTTCTATTTGAGTACTTATATTACTTAATTATTTATCTTTTCTTAAATTAAGTCTGTAGAATACAATATGTTCAATGGCAAAAATGTATAATTGAATAAATTAACTAACTAAAAAATGTTTTAAAATTCCTGTATAGCCATTTTGAAATTACAGTGTCTCTTTTTGACCTATTATTGTAACCTATTGTTTTAGCTATGGAGAGCTGTCACATACATGTGGACAAAGAAGCTCTTAGAAGAACTTCTGACCTGCTGGGGGTAAGGGGACAAGTGTAGTAAATAAAAATTTCCAATATATATAATTAGTACATTTATTATGATAAAATTACATTCACTAGATTTTTTATTGTTGGGTGTGAAGAAACTGTGAAATTCTGCCATGAACACCTCAGCAGGCTAATTGTTATTAGTATTATATAGTCAAACATGTTAGCAATATCTGCCAATGACTATATTCCAATGAAATTTGATTGCTTCAGTTGCAGCTGTCTTGAAGCCTGTAAAATTTCCATAGGATTAGTGATGTGGTTGGTGGCTGTCCTCGGGGGAGCTGTCCTGTTTACATCCAAAGTAAATGAATTCTAGAGACAACATTAAACACACCACACGTGCTTTAGACACATGCTATGTTTTTGGGCTCTGATCATAATAACAGCGCAGCCTCAGAAGTGGTGCTATTACCAGCAGGGGCTTGTTTTGGTGAGAGTCTGGGTGTTTTGTGGTCTATAAATAGAAAGGGGAGCCTTACTTTTTGTACAAGAGGCTGTGCTGCAGGAGGGAGAAGCACACAACCAAACTGGCAAACTCATATTACTATTGATAACTGAAAGGCTACTTTTCTCTTTCACATCTAGACGCATGTTGATATTATACCTATTTTTGTTGAATGGCCTGTGTCATTTTAAAACAATTCCAATTTGCATAAGGCCACAAGTGTATTGTGAAAACTGACTGTGTGTGTTTGTGTTCAGTGTAATTCTATGGGGCAATCATCCAATATTGATAAGCCCGTCTGGAGCTTGCATTGGGCTAAGAGCAAGATGAGAATTGCGACCACATGTCTGCTCTGTCTGTTCTTCTCATCTTTCTGTTCAAGGTTTTTCTTTTCTTACCAACTGTATTTCTACCACTATTTTACCTTCATTTCCCAGCGTCTGTATAATTCTCCTAATTTATTTAATTATGAAGTTCTATCATCTGGCCATTGTTTAATGCATGAAATCTCATAGTAGCAATTTTCTGTAGTGTTTGATAAAGGGTTCACACTCACTTTAGAATATTTGGACTCCATGAAATTAATACATTTTTCACTTTTAATAAATAACTACTTTATTTTTATATTTTTTTTCTCATGACAATATTAACATTTAAAACCACAAGACTTCTTTTTTCCTGTTGGCTGCTCCCTTATTTTTCAGGGGTTACCACAGCAAATTGTCTGCCTCCAATTCCTCTCCACCGATATGGAGTCTAATGCCAAGTATTGTGAGATATGTTTGTCAGAAACTACAGAAAGAAAGAAGCAGCTTTTCTTATAATGGCTTCTTTATACAATTCTGTCTTTCTCCCTTCTATATATGGCTTTTTTTCTCCTGTTCTTCATTTCCATTCTCATCATTAGCTGCATCTCTCTTGGACTAGCAGCCTCTTAGGGGTCTTCTTTAAGCTTCTTATGTGTTGTCAAGTGCTCCCACCTTTAACTCCGTAACTTCTCTGGGACGCTCTTCTTTTTCATGCCCAGTGCTTCTTAATTTTCTCAATTTACATTCACTGTCACACTCCTTTTTGATCTAGCTCACCATTTTTGTCTCTTAGCTTCGGTCATTTCATTGTACATGCCTCCCCCTTACTATTTCTTGTTGTGTATTATCAAGCAAGCTAATTATAAATAATTTCTGAATTATTACTCAATATTTGACATCATGTAACTAATCTCCACTTGACATTTTGACTTTTTTTTTCTTCTTGTAGACAAAGATGAAACAGTTGGAGCAGGAGGCTCACAAAGCAGCTGGACAGATGTTTCTGCTCACCAGCAGCACTCAGCTAAGAACTGTTTGTATCTTTTATGTTTCATTTTATATTTATCAAGTTGCTTTTTGTGTCATTTTGCTCAGATTGAAATTGTGTAAGGCATTCAGTATAATATACTTTTAATGTTTACCACTAAAGCTACCACTAGTTTTGAACTTATTCATTCTTTATTTGCAATTTAGTGGCATCAACACAATTACTGTATATACTTTACTCCACACAGAAAGACCTTTGCTGAACCACACACATCAAACCTACTGGCTTATTTTTTCATGTGTTGGCAGGTTCTGTTTGAGAAACTGCGTCTTCATGAGCGCTGTGAAAACAAGAAGCTTCCCAAGACCATCAACAAACAGCAGTCCACATCAGAAGCTGCAGTATGAGTTTTTAGTTCAACCAAATTGGTCTCTTTTAATATTAAATTTAGCAACTAGCTTCTTTTGTAGTAAAACATAATTTGCAAGCTTCAAATAACATGCATAGGTGTACAAGCTTGTACAACAATCTGTAATTTATAAATAACATACGACTCGGTGTTTGCTTTTGAGCACTTTAATGATTTCACTTTTGTTTTGAAATGTCTCACAGTTGTTACAGCTTCAGGATCTGCACCCTCTTCCAAAGATCATTTTGGAGTATCGACAGGTACAGAATATTATAATATGGAGTTGTTATCTAATATTTCAAAATGTGAAACTGTCAACATCATTCAAGAATGCTTCCCTAAGTTATACTTGTATTGTCTTCATTTGCCTTCAGATTCACAAGATCAAGTCCACTTTTGTTGATGGGATTCTCTCATGCATAATGACCAAGGTGATGCTACATTACTCTGTCAAACTGTCAAAAGGCCAGTGATCTTTTAATGTATAGAGCCATTATTGAGAATAACTTTGAGAATCAGTGGAAGATGACAACACAGTATGTATTTGTAACACTCTCAAACTGTAATATCTATTCTTTTTATAAGAATAGGATTGTAATCCACAAAGTATCTTCAGCTTTTGCTTTTATTTTATACAATTCTGTTGAACATGACTGCCTTCCAAGACAAATTCATTCCTTTTCTTTTTACCTCCATAGGCACTGCAGGCTTGAAAGGCATCATTATTGTAGTGTAGGCACTCACATGTACTTATAGCTCTGTAGCTCATCTGAGGCTGTCGCCTTCCACTGACTTGGCAGAAAAAAATGTGTGCTTTGCAGCAGTGTGTGCCTCCACATGGACTTCCTTTCCACTCTGTCTATGGCAGCAGCAGCAGCTTGTGTTTGTCTCTGCTTACTCGAGTCTGCAAATGTTTCTGTCTGCCCTCTTTAACTCTGGATGGTGGCCAATCATTTCGTTTTTGAGCAGGCCAGGAAGAAGTACAAGTTAAAACTGCATACTGACACAAATTGTACTATATCGAGAGGTATTACAATCTAGAATTTTAATAGAAGTATTGGTAAAACTAATGATGTTGATATTGTGAAAGGACAGGCACTAAAATCTGCAAACAGCTTGTTCAAAATTGGAATCTGGCAGTCCAGCATAGAAGAGTCATAATTGCCACAAGCATCACAGCTGTTGTTTTCAGGCTCTGTATAAAGTGTGGCTTCAACAACCACCAATTACTCACCCTTTGTTATAAAAGTTTATTCATTTATTTTACCTTATGTTGCAATTATAAAATGCTGGCATTTTTTCTCTCTCAGAACTACATTTCCTCCACGTGGTACCAGACAAGTGTAGTGACTGGGAGAATCTCAGCCAAACATCCAGTAAGTAATAATGAGCCTTTCCTAAAGCCTGCAGCATACTTTTTTTTTTGTCAACTTATGACAACAAGCCATTCAAATGTTCCTGGAGCTAGCCGTGGTGCTGAACTCCAGTCTTAACCTAAAGAGAATCAGGGCCTTCTAAAATGGCCAAATGAGCACACACATTTTACAGTCAATTTTTGAGTTAGAGAGACTTACTAGACATTTATTTTATCTTGTGTGAATGAACAAGTGTGTTCTCAAGCTGTGAGTTTGTTTGTAATCTTTGTGGGTTCTGGGCAAACTGTTAGTCTAGCACATGGAAACAGTGTTAGTGGTTTTTGTGAGTTGATCTGCTAAAATATTTAGTACCTTGAAAAGTCTCACAACACAAGTAAGGCAACCAATTTGTTATTGCCTTTTATATAGATGTCTAAATGTTACACTATAAAATATTTGCATGTAAAATTGTAACCACAACTGGTAGTAAGGCTGTCATTTCACTTTTGAAAGTGGCATATTTTTAGCATATAAATGCAAAACCTATTTTTCTTCAATAAGTGCTTAACTGCCCTACATGTTGCATAAGTGGTAAATTTTTTATACGTTCTTCCAGCAAAATATATAAATGTAATTATGTGTCAGTTTTGTTCTGTAAAATGCAATGTAACCAAAGTTACTGCAAAATCTCTTCAGATTATGATTTAGACTTTGTATATACTGTATTTATCCAAGTTTTTAATTATTTTGAAGAAAACTGGAAATGGATTACTTTCTAATTTACTACTTCAGATTCTATTTTAAACAGTATAATAAGGAGATTAGGAGTTTTTTTTTTCAGGATGACAACACAATAAACTTTTACTTCTTTGTGGTTTATCACCTTTACTTTTTGTAGTTTTTCATTCTTCCCTTTTCAGTCTTCCCTTTAGCACACAGTGGCAGGTCGATAGCTCATTTTGACATTACACAGCGCTCAGGGTCCATTGCCTCTATCACCAAGTACTCTTACACACACACAAAAGTGCGGACATTGGACTTTTCTAATCTCACTTACTGACTTATAGATTAGAACATGTCAAGGATTTACTACAATTCTGATCAAACATTCTGTCAAGAAATAAACTTAATTATTAAATTTCAGATAATGTCACGTGGAAATTTTTACTTTGAAATATCAACATATTCTTGATATGAAACAGGAAGAAGAACCCGTCCCAGTGTTTGCAGCAACTTTTTTTAATTTATTTATTTTTGTTTATTAGTGATTTTACAACCTGAGAAATGCTTTAAAAAGGCAGTGTATATTTATATGAATACTATAACAGTAACAAGTTAGATATTGTTAATCAAACAAAATAGTATGTACATTGTATGTTTTAAAACAAAAAGGTTTTAGTGTAGATGAAACCAAGATTGTCAAATGGAGCACAGTCAATATACTCTGTCATTTTATACTATCTAATTACTCTAGCATGGTAATTGATTTCATTCCCTTTAAAATTTACAGTTCTAGCTGGCTGGTAACTAATATGCCATGTCTTGCTGAATGTCCAAAAGATAATAAGAACAGGATTTCCTGCATCACTCACACAGCCAGTATATGTTTGTGGTGTTGCACACAAGGTCCTTATATTCACAGATATTTAAATAAGGATTATGGCAAAGAGGATTTAACATTCAACTTTAGTTCAGCTGAGGTGATGCCAGACTGCGGTAACAGTAAGAGTTTGAATGGAAGCAATGCAACTGTCATAAACTGGAGCTGAATTTTCAAGAGGCTTACTCCACACTGGGAGAACTGCCTTACTGCTGAGCCTCATTTACCTTTATTGGCTAAAAACAACAGTATCTGCAAAATGTGCTTTAGTTTGTAGCAAGTCTATAGGCTTTTGTGTCTCGCTGATATCCCTTTATGGATGTTCTCTTTCTTGTTTTGTTTTTTTATTATTATTTAATTTTCACTATTCAGTGTGATTGAGACCACAAGTATAAAAACACTACAACAACTATAAATGTTAATTTTAGTTCATTTTTAAGTGCATATTACAAGGATATAAAATTCCTTGTCTTGTCATGCACTAGTTTAGGACTGCTTTGCATTCAGTCATTACATGTTTTGAACTTACAGAAAGCCCTCTGAAAGTGTTCTCTGCTGAGTCCACAGTGATGATCCCAGCACACACAAAAAAGAAGTTTTAAAAAGACATTTAATTCACTGACATTTAGAAAACTTTAAAAGGCTGCTATGTCTGGTCCTTTTTATGCAAATAGACCAGTCATAGTCAAAGTTTTGCTTTCAAGTTCACACTTATGTAAATCATATAAATGTATTTTAAATATTACCATCAATTTTGTCATCTCAGTATAATGTTACTGTGTAAAATGAATTGTGAACAGAGCACAGTGTATTAAAAAATTGTCTTGGTTTAGACCTAGTTTAGTCCTTGTGGAGGTTTTGTTTATCACATCATCTTTGTTGCAATATTCAAAATAGTATTATATTGTGATGTCTTAGTACGACCTTGTTTGCAGGTTTACAATTGTACATAATGGGTTTGTGGGAGCTGTGTCAACTGGTGTAATTGGTTGCAGATTGAAGATGGAAGATGCTAAAATGACTTTACAGCACATGTCAGTGTTTCTTGTTGGCCTATTTTTAAATTGAAGTAATTTATGACATATATTATTCTTTTCTCTCAACTGATGTGAGTGGAGATCATTTAGCTGGGTTTATGAGTATAGGTATGCCTTTGTATTTGTATGCATGCTGTTGTTTTCTGATGGGTCATTAAACTGTTACAGGGTGATTAAATTACCCCACACCAGCGTAGCAATTCAGTGTCTCCATCTATGTAACAAGTCATTAGTCTTAAGAGATTCTCCCTGTCCCTTGGTGCACCAGATTTACTGTCACAAAGGCATTGGGAGAATTTGCAATGTGACTTTAGTTCAATTTGTGCTTCAATCTGTGTGTAATTAAAGCCAGATGTACAAATGTTGCAGTGACAGAAAAAATCACTTAGCGTTAATAGACAAAATTATGGATTTTGTTTGTAATATTTACAACTTTGACTTGCATGGTGTATCCTTATGTAAAAATTAGCTTTTTTGAAAGATGTAACAAATTGCTACCCATTTAACTTCACTTAACACTTGGGCTGCACAATATGGACTAATTATATCACAATAATGTTATGGTCTTCCATCTGAAAGTAAAAGGCCTTAAATCAAATTATACTTTGACCAAAAAAAGTATTTTGTTATTGAACAAGAAAAGATGAAATTTAGACCTGGGTTAGTCTTTGGTAAGTTTTAGCCCCAATTTTTTGCCAGTGAGTCCTGAGTCTTCATCATAAAATTTACCTGAATTTTAAAACAGCCGTAACACTATTCAGTTCAATTCAATACTTTTTTGTCATTGTCATAGTTAATAACTGCTACTGCTACTAAGTACTAATAACTACTACTAAGGATATTTAAAATATCACTAAACATGTCATTATTTAACATAGTTATTGGATATTGCCAAATTTTTTTTTTTTTTTTTTTTTTTTTTACATTGTGCAGTTTTACTTAACCCTCAGGCCCTCTTTTTAAAAAAAATCACGTTCTTCCTTTTAATGCCGTTTTAAGTCACTGGGTCACATTTAAAAATACAAGGTATGAAGAAAAAAAATTTTTTTTTTGGTCACTCCTGTCCTCATCATACATAACAAAAATTAAATATTTTTATAAGTTTAACCCTCTAAAAATCAGTTTGTCGTGGTGTTGTCACGATACTAAAATTTCAACTCGATTTCGATACTAAAAAATCCCTTGATACCGATTTTGATACCACAGTGAAAAAAATGACCACTTTTCATTGAATGTTTGAGGTAATACATGGACTCTAACTGCCTCCTTTACCGTCACCATATTATATTCAAACTATATTTTGTATAGAATAATATTATTAGGCTATTGCTATATATGTAGCATACTTGGTAATTTTTTCAAACTTATATATATATGTTTTTTTTTGTTTGTTTGTTTGTTTGTTTTTTTTTTTTTTTTGCAAACAGTGGTCTATCCTCCAACACTCTGATACCTCTGTAGTCCACAGCTATGTAGCTGCATGATGATCTTTTATTCAACACAATGCTAAATAATACAATAACTAGTTTGTATATGTGATCCAAAATGACTTCAGATTATGATAAATGATTCCTCAAAGCTAAAGTTTAATTACAGCTTACCTGTTTCCATTATCTATAAATGGTAGTAGGTTATTAGGCTGCAGTAGCCATGGTTCATATTTATATTGTGGCCACAGTCATTGACAGTAATGGGTCAGACACGACAGTCAGGACCACAGTGGTCCTTTAAATATGGCCGCTTTGCTAACAATAACAGCTCTCTCTCTCCTTGCTCCACGAGACATTTATAGTTACATCTAGGCTGTTTTATGTCTGTTTGGGATGATGCCGCTGAGCAGTGACTCCCAGATCGAAGCGCGCTCGGTCCGTTCGGGACGTCCCACGGAAAGCCCGCTCCGCTTGTGCAGCGGCAGTAGAGGTCTTTGCGCAGCGGTGACAGAGGCAAGCGAGTGAACACCTTTTAGTAAATTGTATGTAAAGAGCAGTTTTGCTGGAGGAAAGTTTTGTGCTGCGCTGACTGAGCCTGTCCTCCACATGTACCCATTCACTGGAGGGGAGGGGCTGTGCCTTGTGTTTCTGCCGCGCAGGTAAAGACGTCACATTATCGATACTTTTCCAAATTAATATCTCATTTAGATACTCGTTTTAGTATCGATTAGTATCTTGGTATCGATTTTTTTGACAACCCTAGTTTGTTCACATAATTCCAACATAGACTACCTTTTTTGACCGCCTTAAGCTTTGATTACAGCATGCATTCACTGTGGCATTGTTTCAACAAGCTTCTGCAATGTCAGAAGATTTATTTCCATCCATTGTTGCATTAATTTTTCACCAAGATCTGGTATTGATGATGGGAGAGTGTGACCACAGCGCAACATCTTCTCCAGCACATCCCAAAGATTCTCAGTGGGGTTAAGATCTGGACTTTGTGGTGGCCAGTCCATGTGTGAAAATGATGTCTCATGCTCCCTAAACCACTCTTTCACATTTTGAACTCAATGAATACTGGCATTGTCATCTTGGAATAACCCCTGCCATCAGGGAAGAAATCCATTGATGGACTAACCTGGTGATTCAGAATATGCAGGTAGTCAGCTGACCTCATTCTTTGGGCACATAACATTGCTGAACCTAGACCTGACCAACTGCAGGAAGGCTCTTACCTATTTACTTGAAAACATGCATTATTTACTGTTTTATGATGCAAAGTGGCATAGTGGTTAGCACTCCTGCCTCACAGCAAGAATGCCCTGGGTTCGCTTCCCGGACCGGGTGGGGCCTTTTTGTGTGGAGTTTGCATGTTCTCCCCGTGTCTGTGTAGGTTTCCTCCAGGTGCTCCGGTTTCCCCTACCACTAAAAACATGTACAATAGGTCCCCCATGGAGACTCCCCTGTAAAAGAGATTCTGAATCTCAGTGGGACTTTCCTGGTTAAATAAAGAAGAAAAAAAAAGTTATTTTTTGTGTGTGCAGGGATTTTTGGCCTCTGATAGGTCACTGATTAGCCCTAACACTGATTTTAATAAATTTTTACTTTTTGTGCCATAACAAAAAAGGGCAGCACAAAATATGGGCGGAAACTCTTCCTCTTAAAGCCCTAAAAGGGCTGGTCTACAGTCACTGTATAGTCAGAGCCAATAAGCACAAGAAAAGAGGACTTATCGTAATACAATGCTATGGTGTTAAAAAAAGTATGCTTCAACAGTGAACAGTGAGATAAGCACATCTGCCTGATTAAGTGGCTCATTTAAATTCAATGAGCCTGAGAAGACGACACACATGGATGTTTAAAATGATATTCATTCTGTGTTTTGTGTTTAATCAGGTAATTAGACTGGGAACATCCTTCGTAGCTTAATGGAGCTCTTCTAGTGACATTGTGTATCTGTTATTGCACATCTGCTCCTGTTTAGTTTATTACCTTGAATACATGTCCTACCTGTAGTCCTTGTACTCCTGTGGTTATGTTTTTTATATGACAACATAAAGATTGTAATGACTTGGAGTTAAACTGGTTGGAGGTGCCACTGAAGAAATGCCATATAATGAATACCTTCACATGAACAAAATTAGTTACTAGGTATTAAAACAGTAGCTAGCAGCTGATGCCAGTTCTTACATTTCTCAACTATATATACAACTGTTTTATGGTTTAGCCATGATACAGTACATTAGTGAAATTTATTAATGTATTGCTGATAGGTTCAGTATTTAGAAGGAGAAACACTTCTCCACTTAAAGTTGTCCTACATAAAAATTCTATAAAAACAACAAACCAAGGGGACAGATTAGTAGCTCAGATGGTAGAGCGCAAACTACAAAATTCAGAGTGACCTGTGGTTCAGGTCAGTTTGCTCTAAGTCTTTCATTTATTCCCTACCCTTATTTTGGGTGTACCTGCTGTCTATCTAAAGCCTCAAAAAGCTCCTGAAAGCAACATATTAAAAATGATAACAAATTAAAAAGAATTAAACTATACTAGGCAACACAACTACTAAAACCTGGCTGGTTACAATTTTGTTTCGGTTCTGCACTATGAGTTAGAGATTAAATCATGAATGCTTTTGGATTGGACATTTATTTTACGCATTCAAAAAAGCATGAGGCAGTACCCACATTCGCCAAATGAGTCAATGCAATTTGAAAAAAAGACAGCTTGAAAGAGAGATGTTCCAGGCCTACTTCACTAAGAAAATTAATGGATTGAGCTAGTTAGGCTTTTTGAATATATTTAAGTAAATAAATCAAATAAAAAAACATGAACTCAAAGTTCATTATCATGTGTTCTGCTGTGCAGCAGATGCATGCTTTTTGACCACCAATGATTTATGCTGTTGTCACTGCAACATGATGCATTGTGGGTAAAGCTGAGCATTCACATCTGACACAGTGAATCATCTGTCACTTGTCTAGGCACCACACATGATTGTAATTGCACCTTTCACACCAGCCCTAATACATGCTGCAGGTCACGTATCCCATGTGCCCCCCTTCCTCTGTGCCCCATGTATTCTTTCTACTGTCCACGCCCTTCCACTGCAGTCCCCGCATTTTATCCTCCCTCTTGTGAATAATAAATGGACAGTGAAAGCAGTGAGTCGATTTCTCTATCTGAGGCAGGCCACCACAGCAGTAGCCCCAAGCGAACTAAATGCGTGTAGTTTTTGATGACTATGATATAATTATGTACCTTTATCCATCTCTTTTAAACTGAGACTAGTTATTTACAATCTGTCAATACTCTCCTTGATAATAACCTCCTATACTGACTTGATAGCTAGTATTACAGGAATCATCTCTGCATTTATACACTTTGTTTTTGTTTTGTTATTGTTGGTCTGTTGGTCGGTTTGTTTGTTTGTTGGTCTGATTGTTTTGCTCCACTACAACCCTTAAGAATTACATATTTGAATATTTAACTGTACATTTTTTTATATGATGTTATATGAGATAGTATTACAATGTTTTGTTTCGACTTTTATATTTTATATTGTATTTGAAATGTTTGTTTGCAAAGGCAACATAAATCCATAGGCCTTGAAATCTCAATAAGCCGAATAAACTGATGATATATTGTCATAATTTAAAAAAAATACTGTGATAAAGCAAAGGATCATGGTCAATGTAGTTTCCTCTGCTTTTTTTTTTTTACTATTCTGTTGCAACAAAACAATAGCCTCGGGAGCCCACAACTATATTGTGAAACATTTGATACTGCAATATTACAATATTGCCAATACTGTTACATACCTAGTCACAATGGTAAAAATAAAAAATCAGCAAAAAATAACTGAATCCAGATAGACATCCGACTCCCCACCAAAAAGTAGGGCTGGATGATACGATGATATATCATATACATCGATTGTTTTGTTGCAACAGAATAGTAAAAAAAAAAAAAGCAGAGGAAACTACATTGACCATGATCCTTTGCTTTGTTTCATTGCAGCCAGCATTACTGTCTTTATTTTAAAAAATGCATAATTGTGCTCTCTATGGGTAAATATAACTGGGGTAATGCCTGAAGGAGCACAGTGAGCCATTATTTTTAAGATGTCTGAGAAAATAAAAGATGAGGGCTGGTTGGTGTCTTGGGATATCTTGTCTATTCTGAGCCATATAAAGTTACACAATGACTGCACTGATTATTGATTCTAAAATTACCGGGGAATTTGCAGCAGTGGAGCTAAAAGAGGGAACTAAATGTAATATAAATAGCTGCAGGAAAAGTTGTTTAACTTTCTGTATGGAAAACTGAGTCTCTTTAAATCATATTTTATTAGCAAAGTTTTTAAAGACCTGCTTTCTTCAAGAAATTGCACATTGTTTATCCATATACTGTAATTGCAATGTCTATCTGTTTTGCATTTTGCTTTTTCTTGTACCAGAACTTCCAAGCGCTCCCAAGACAACCTCTCCAAGTGACCAGGAAGCAGTACATCCCAGGTAAAGATCCACAAAAATGTACCTCCCAAAAGTGACACAGACAGTGTTACATGTTGAGTGATAGGTTTGTGGGCGAGTAAGATGTCAGGGCATGACTAAACAGATAATGAAGGACACTGCAAGGAAGGTTCTGGTGAGGGGGTATCTCTAGTCAAGCTATGTTTGTAGTTTAAGCTTTATATTATAATGGAATTGCTTAACCAAGTGACTGAAGGTAAAACTTTGGGGTGGTTATGTTTAATATTGACCTTACAAAAGTACAGTATGTCCATATCAGAGACAGGCTGGGAAGCTAGATTGGACAAAAAATAGAGGTCCCAGACAAAAGAGTTATTACATTTTTACAAAAGAGTACAAGAGTTATTAAATTTTTACATTTAGATGATTAAAAAATATGGGTTATATATGGGTCAATCAATCAATCAATCAAACTTTATTTCTATAGCACCTTCCAGCAGCCAAATCGGACCAAATTGTTGTACAACATTAAAAACAAGCTAAAATTCATAATACAACATCATTCACAACATAATACAAATGGGTCAACAAAGCACAAGTACAACAATAAAATATAGAGAAGTGTCACAGCCATTAAGTGCTAAAGCCATTCTGAATAAGTAGGTCTTGAGTTTGGCTTTGAACAGAGACAGGTCAGTGAGGGAACATAACTCAATGGGCAGAGAGTTCCAGAGTTTTGGACTGGCCAGAAAAAATATCTTAAAAATTCACCAGGCAAAGTGACGTTATTCCCTAAACTTCCATATAGCTTTATACATTAAATACATATGCATAGCACTGCGGATGTCCAAACTTTTTACACTGAGAACCCGATAGTGAAGCAGAAGAGGGACCTGTCACTAGAGGTGACGAATTCTGCATCACAAGTCCCATTTGCCTTCCCACAAACACATTTATCTAGGCTTGGGACCAGCAAATAGTATGGTTGAATTATTATTTTTTGTATCACCAACCTTTATGCCAGGTCCATCTCACACAAAAATGTTAGTTGTTATATAACTGCTGTTTGAATATTATAACTGAGACCTGGCTTGCCTGGAAAATCCAGACTGATATGTCTCTGTGTTATTCTACAGAGAAATATCAGTCTGGTCACTACGCCGTCCGCAGTGGTTTACTCAAATCCCAAGCGTACCGTGCATTTTGATTGGTTTATTTAAGTCACGTGTTCTTCGCGAGCAGCGTCACTCGTACGCGTCTCCTCGCCAACAACAATAAAGATGGCGCACCGAGGAGCCGAGAGTTTGTTTCAATCAGCGGTATGGTACGGTAATGTTGAAATAACTCCTTCGTTCCTCCCTCGTGGCTTCACTACTCCGTTTGTTTACTTTCTTACTTTGTTGTCGCTTTGTTAATGTCACGTCCGCCATTTTCTGATTGGCTAACGCCGCTGTTCGTTAATTCAGGTTTGCTCCGCCCTAGAAATCGAATTGATTGTAAGGCGACCAGACTCATCCGCTGGTGCAGCGGTGAGTCTGGAATTTCCAGGCAAAGACCTGGCTACATTGCTGTGGTTCCGCTAGGGTCACTCTAGTAGGAGAAAAGTTGAAATACATCTATGCACATAATCTCTGCTTCTTAAAAAGCTGGATTATAAAGTCATGTTTGATGGAGACTCATATAATCATATAATCATAGTCATATAAGCCTTTTTATCTTGCAGTAAGAAGTCCTACCTGTGGCAATTTGGACCAACCAAAAATCAAAACCTGAAGGTCAATGAAAAATGGTCTGTGAGCAATTTTTATGCATGACGTCACAAAGGTATAGAAAGTATCAATATTGGGCAAAAGTATCAACAGTATCATGTTACAAAATATTGGAATATGTCACAAAAAATTTTTTCCTCAGGCCTCCTACTTAACATACTATAAAACAATTTGTCCAATTCTTAGATCTTATACTACCCTCTTTTACCAAACTATCTCCGTATTACGTTTTTGTGCAATGCAATAAGTCTTTTACCAGACAGAAGAAGCAGGTTGTGGATGCACAGAGTTTGCAATAAGACAGCACGTATTTATTTGTATTGAAAGATGAATGTGAAGATTTGCTTGGTTGTTGCTTTTTGATTTATGAATTCATGGAGAAAACTGTGGTATTATCCCCTAAACTTAACTTAAGCCTAAATGAAATGTATGATACAGCAATATTTGTTATGAGTTAACCTTTTCAAGTTGTTTTTTTCCAAGCCATTTCTTTGTCAAACACTATAAATACATGTGGCCTTTGTGGGTTGCTTTAAATTCTGCACAGAGCAATGCAACATTTTAAACAGCCTCAAGTTATTTTGACCTTTTGTAGGCAGAAAGGCTTCATCTCAGTCTTGAATGCTAAATAGTAAAGTAACCAAAAATGAAAAAAAAAAAAAAAAGAGAGAGAACACAATGCTCTCGGGAATAAACAATTGTACATAATTGACAGTAATGACCATCTATGAAAACCTATTTAATCTGTTTACGTTTGTCGCACAATTGACAACATTTGTCCGCCCCTATTGAAGTCAGTGTTTTACAAAAATACCAGCGGGGGAACATTATCTGAATAGAAAGAGTATTGTAGCTGTCAATACACACAAGCACTGCTGAAGAAAATGTTTTAATTACTTTTCTCGCTTCTGAACAGTATTTGATGAAAAAAGCACACATTTGGGAATACAGTCAGCTCTTATTATTTGCTTGAACGTTGCAGTGTTGTGTCAATATTTCACACTATACACATTTTTACCACTACATTCATTCTTAGCTGTTCCCTACTGCTACTGTTTTTCTTACATATTCACATCCACACAGCTTTTTTCCTCAAAGCCCCTTGTCATCATATCCTCCGTGGTGTATGTTCCTAAATTTGTCATTGTCAGAGATTGTCAGTTACTTTAATATATTATTACTCAAGAAGAAATAAAAATAACTAGCAAATTGTTACTAGTTTAAAAGTAAAAAAGTATGTAGTTTAAAGAGGATCTAATTTGCTAAATCGTTTTTTTTCTGAGCCTTTTACCATGTTATAATGTTGTTTCCTCATCAAATGCAACATTTCCAGGCAAGTTCAGTACATCTCCGACATGGTATTGTTGCGGACTCCGATTCACACCGAGGGCGTTGCATGTGCAGCATGCATCAGAGAACAGCCAGCGGAGTTCATTGAAGAGTAACGAGTTCACACTGAAAGTCATGAGTTCACGCAATTACAACTGTGTAGATAGATCTACATGTAAACAAAAGCCACATTTATCTGTCTGACCACGATCATTTTTTCTTTTGGACATTATTTCTGTGACTTTTCACAATCTCCATGGCTTTTGTGTTCCTACAATGGGTACTCATGCTACGTGTATAAATCCTTTCTTTTTACTCACGTTTAACAATACCCATTCTTGTTTGTGACCCCGTAAGACACAAGTAATGTTTACATAGCGATGTAGTTGAGAGCCTGCACATGCTATTTTATTTTAATATATATCAGATTCGCTACACTGAACCCATGTCTGACTTCTTGTTTTGCTCAATCTGGTCTTTTCAACTTTATGCAAATGGGCTGCGGCATCGGTCAAAAATATTCTCCTTGCATGTTTTTGCTGGAGAGTCTGACACAGACTCGAACTGCCAACTCAAGTAAACTCACACTTTGACTAGAATCTATTTGTCTTATTGTTATGGAGGTCGTACAGGACACACGCAATGCATTCACTGTGAATTAGAGATTAGAAGTGCTAAGGCAGCTGCACTCTTTCTACTGTAACCTGCTATTACTTTCCACTGTTTGCAGCACATAGTGTAAACTGGCTTGAGCTGCCGGAGTGAAGTTGACAGGGCCAGACCAGACAAGCACCTAATCCAAGCATATTCAGCAAACTGAAAGTAACAGCTTCCGAAAGAAGAGTATTTTTGATAAATATGAATTATTTCAAGTTATAAAACATGAAATACTAATGCCACATTTATTTTAAAAAGCTTGAAAAACAGCCTAATATGTCTCTTTTAAAGTACACTTCAACCACTACTAGTACGTTGAATGCTTCTCCTGCCTGCTACTATTATTGCTCCTGCTCCTGCTATTACTACTACTACCACTACTACTTCTCCTTCCACTGCTACAATTAGTACTCACTTTGCCACTGAGATTCAAAATACCTTTACACATACAGAGAGTCTTAAAACATTTGAAGTGACATTGCTTCCTTTGTTCTACATATTTTGTCCATTCTGCTACTAGTAGTGTAGTGGTTCCTAAATGGTGGCTTGAGACCCAGTGGTGGGTTGACTGAAACATCTACCTATAATGTCATAATTTCACATTACTTCACATTGGTTATAATAGTCAGAAGCCACAAAATTACATGATGAAAGAAAAAATTATTCTAACCCACCAAATGTGATAAATGAACAAATAAAATATAGCATTTTAAAAGTACTTTAAGATTATTGTGGAAAAAAATGATAAAAAAGACTTTGTTGCATTGTTTTCTTTACATGCTTGGCTCCACACTTCACAGCTCCTCTCTCAAAGATTCTCGTCATCAAATCTTTCTCTCCAACCTCTTTCTGCCCCTCCCTTCTTCAGCATCTTTCCCTTTTTCCCCTGTGTCAGCCCTCTATCAGATATTGTCTTGAAATGTGGACCATTTGTATGTCAATGGCCTATGTGTACAAGGCCAATGCCAAACTTCCCTTGTCAGCATGCATGTATTTATTTGCCTGCTCTTCCACGGTGAGTGTTATTTGCATCATGCTGACGTGGGATGCGACGGTTCATTGTTACCGACCCCATTATTTCTCCCGCAGTAAGGTCAGCACTTCACAGCAGAAAGAGCAAGATAGGCCTGTTCTTATTGGATCTGGTGCTATAATGAAGCGTTTTTGTTTGAAATTTTTTTGATAATTAAATAATGTCATTGTTGTGGCTTTATTACTGTGGATTGCTTTGTTGGTAGTTCCCTAGTTGTCTGCTGTCTCTTGCAATAATTATGTTGTAATAACACAAACAAACAAGAATTGAAGAATAATACTGTTTGTTGCCATGAAAAACACTTTATGTTATCCATAACTTTACTTAATTTTTTATAAAGTAATTTAATTTGTAGAGGGAATGGTTTAATTAGTGCATAAATGTTACACAATCTTATTTGTGTATCTAGCCACAGTAAATAACTAGACTAATTAACCTTGGACTTCTTGCTTTGTTCTTTACTCTAGTGTCAAAACTACTTTTAATCTGCTAGTGTAAGTTCCAGTAGTTTAGTACTGCTGAACTTTTCATTTGTATAATTTGACTGAAGGACAAAATTTGCAATAACTACTACAAAGTTGCACCAAAAAATGTAACGATGCATAATAGAAATATTATAAAGTGGTATAACAGTGCTCAGTGACAGAGAGAGAGAACACAGGTATGATGCCTTTTGTAGCCTGCCCATTGTTTCCACTTGGTGGAGAGCGGAAGCACTATTAACATGACACCTACATGTCCTATGGCTATACTTTAAACAAATGGTGATATTACACTAACCTATTCTGAATGAAATTAGGCAAATGAGGAGCCCTACTTGTAATAACAACTTTACTTTGAGTCCCTTTTTTTTTTTTTAAACAGGAAAGGAAGAGGAGATGGTGGCTGTTCATCCTCGAGCCATGTTTATTCCTAAAGACGGTTGGACCTTCCTCTCTGCAGGTACAATGGTGTTATGGCAGCTCAGCGTTTTAGTCGCAGTGTACACAGCAGATGTAGCCTAATGTTTTTCTGGATTTAGTTCTGGATTTAGTTGCAGTCGTGCACTTCATATGTTGACCCAGTCTTCAACTAAACCTATGGAACTGGAAACACTCCTTTAATAAACATTAGTTATGCTTATATGGCTCAGTAGTGAATTTAATGAGACAACAGTTTGTCAAATCAACATAAATATTTTGCCTACTCAGTAATTTCTTTGAGATCATAAATTCAGAATGATAGAGGTTATGTTGATAACTTTAAAATGCATGGAAATGTAATAATTTAGATTTTACTTTTAAGTCACTTACAGACTTTGCTTAGTTAATACTATGGAAGGTAATGCTATGAATTAGAATAAATAGCAACTTCTGGTATTGTGTCTGTATCATGTTTTTGTCTGTAGGTTATGGGTGTAAATTTGCATTAAAATGGAACTAAATAGTCTTTAAATTTCACCTGTTTTTCCCCAGGGGTACCATGAGAGTAAATTCTTCACCAAAAGGTCAGGTCAGGGTGTAGCTGTGGCCCATGCTGTGCAGACAGAGTTGGTACATTGTCAGGCTGAGAGAGCTTTTGTGGGAAACAGGGTGTCTGCTGCTCTTACATAAGAGGCTTCATAAACCGGGGTTAGCGGGAGGACAGTGGTGGGATGAGAGTGCGGCAGGGAAACACAAATATAAGCACCAGCTGCACATGCCCACACTGCCTCAAACACCCTGTGCCTCATAGGGCACGTTGCCATAGAAACAACCCATGCCCAGTCACCATCCTCATGCCCTCCTATGTATTTTCCAAAACTAGATCAGCTTTGAGGGTTTAACTCACTTTCTTATTATTTGACAAAATTAGCTGAAGGCATGTCAGAAGATCATTTTCCAAAACATATTTAGTGCATTGGAAGTGAGGTAGAACAGTAGGGTGTGATATACAGATTACTGCACTTAGCCAGAGCTGACAATGTACCGTCAGCATTCCAGACTTTGCAGAGCATTACATTAGTCAGATTTTCTGAAAATTCAATCATTTGCATTTTGAGATAGAACTTTAAAACTTGTATAATGACCTTCTAATGAATGTTGTTGGTTTGTTTTTATGTTAGCAAGAAAACTAAAAAATGAATGGTTGGATTTTGAGGAAATGTTCAAGAAAGGTCTATAATGGGTCAAGGAAGAAATTATTAGTATTTGGTGTGGATCCAGAAATACTGTCTGGATTCAGAGCTTTGCAAGACAGGGCCAAAGATACTAACTCCAGCAACAATAGGTCAGTAAAGAAAGATTTTTTTTACCATTGGATGGATGGGTGGATGGGATTGCTTGGGATTTAACAACTCTGTGCCTCAAAGCATTTACCCCTGACTTTGAGTCCAGGACTTGCCAATACATCTTTACCAACATGAGATAGGGACATTGCGGATATCTGCTTTACTCAAGTACTTCTAGTTGAAACAGTCATTATCTTTGTTAAGTGCTGTTATTATTCCAGCTTGTTATAATGTATACCTTCAACATAAAACTTTCAAATTGACTTTATGTTCTATGGTAAGACAACAATGACTTGTTCGATAACCACTTTTAATTACAACCCCAATTCTGGAACTTTTACCCTTTATGCACCAAATTAGATCATTTCAAATTTGATGCCTACTACAGGTCTTAAAATAGTTGGGACAGGGGCAACAAATGGCTGAAAAAGCAAGACATTTTTAAAAAGATTAATATCAGGTCTGTAACATGATTAGCTGTAAAAGGAATGTCTTGGAGAGGCAGAGTCTCTCAGAAGTAAAGATGGGCAGAGGCTCTCCAATCTGTGAAAGAGTGCGTAAAAATACTTTAGGCTTTGCAAATCTCATCATCTACAGTGCATAACATCGTCAAAAGATTCAGAGAAACTGGAGAAATCTCTGTGCGTAACAGGACAAGGCCAAAGAACTTTATTGGATAGCTGTGGTCTTTGAGCCCTCAGACAACACTGCATCACTCGTCAACATGATTGTGTCATTGACATTATTGAATACTTCCTGAAACCACTGTCGGTAAACACAATCCATCGTGCCATCTGCAGAGGCTAACTAAAGCTCTATCATGCAAAAAGGAAGCCATATGTGAACATGGTCCAGAAATACGGTCACGTCCTGGGCCAAGCCTCATTTAAAATGAGCTGTTTCAAAGTAGGATAGTGTTCTATGGTCAGACAAGTCCAAATTTGACATTCTTTTTGGAAGTCACGAACGTCATGCCCTCCTGGCTAAAGAGGAGGAAGACCTTCCAGCGTGTCATCAGCATTCAGTTCAAAAGCCAGCATCTCTGATGGTATGAGGGGCATAAGTACATATGGTATGGGTAGCTTGTGTGTTTTGGAAGGAACTATGAATGCTGAAAGGTATATAAAGGAATTAGAGCAACATATGCTCTATAACACAGCTGCTCTTCAGCTGGAAACCTATATCAGGCAAGAATGGGACCAAATTCTAACACCAAATCTCCAAAACTCATAACCTCAACACCCAGAGGCCTATTGCTGAAAGCTGGTTTAGTTTTAGTTCAGGGTAAGTTCAGGTTAACAGGTTAACTCTGTCTCCAGAAAGAGGTTTGGTTTAGAGCAGTATTAATAGTCATGGTAACAGCTGCCCCGGTCTGGAGCAGGGTAGGATCTGGTTGAGATACTGAGAAACCAACATGGACCAATTAGCTGTGAGCAAAATGACATGTGACACATCTCCTAACCTTTTGTTCTGGACCCTTATTTTTTTCACATTAAAAGAATGTGTCAAAGCTGTTATGTAAAATTTATTTTTTTAATTATTGACTTTTATAGGCTAAAGGTTTTACTTAAACTCATGAAACAAGTGGAGGTTATGAGTTTTTATATTTAAATCAGTTTTATCTTCATTGTGATGCTACTGTCATTTTTTTTTTCTAGTCTTGAACAGATTAGCTCACCTGTGCCCTGCTGTGAACCCTATTGGCTGAACTGTGCCAGTGTCTGCCTGATCAGTGCTGCAGCAGCGACAGTAATCTGTGGTTGAGGGTTTAACTCTGAGTTAACAGAGAAAGTTCATAACCAGCTTCAAGCAACACATGAACCCAGAGTTACTCAGTTTGGATTTTAGTTTTAGTAAGCCAGAAGTTACTCCACAGCTCTGCGTTTGTTCAACCGGCTTCCAGCAATAGGCCACCGATGTCTTCAAACTGTTTTGAAAAGACAAGGAGCTGGTACTCCATGGTAAACATGCCCCTATCCCTACTTTGAGACCTGTAGCAGGCATCAAATTTGAAATGAGCTTATTGTGAGCATAAAAGTGTAAAATTTCTCAGTATAATCATTTGTTATGTTATCTCTGTTCTATTGTGAATAAAATATTGGCACGTGTGATTTGAAAATTTTTTAGTTTTCAGTTTATTCAAATTTAAAAAACGTCCCAACATTTCCAAAATTCAGGTTGTATATGACATACAAGACAGTCTAAATCCGGTTTTAAGCCAGAATATTAAGTTTAATTGTGTATGTAGTCTAATTGTTAAAACCAGCAATGCACCAAACCCACCCCCTCTAAAGACATTCTACTGTGTAGTTTCACCTTTAGTCTCACATTTTCTTGGCCGCTGTATTTGTCGATTCATCTTTCCTGTAATCCGTTCCTCACTAACTGCAGCCTCTGGGGACACTTGTTCTTCTCCATGCACAGGTTTACACTGAGCTCTTAAGCGTTTATCCATAACTTTCTTCGGTCATACAGTTGTGCAAGACAGCATTATGGGCTGTTTAGGGTGCTGTGGCCAGTGACATTAAAAATAAATGAAGCACAGTTTAGTCCTTCTTATGTCAAAGTTGCAGTTGAAGAAACAACAGGATCAACAGCAATTTTTTTAAATTCACATCAATATATTTTAGACATATGTATAGCAGAGTTATAAGCTCGTAAAGTTAACATAAAACAACCAATATTCATCCATACCAAGCTATAAATAGTAGTATAATATATAAAAGTGTATATTAAGTGTAGTGACACCTTAGACTTAAATTGTATTTCTTTTGGTTTCAGATTCCAGATTTTACACTCAGTATCCTGTATAATATTTGACCATGTGGAAAACATATTCCTCACGCACACCGATCTATGTAATACTCTGAGGAAATGTGATATGGTTCATAAAACATTGATGGAAGATATTCTTAGAAAGTCTCTTCCTCGCCTTATGTCATTTCCATTCACCCCAGCTTTCGCACACTGTTGTCCTTATAGCCTTGATGTTTTTATATTATTTATATTCTCTCTATTTTAGCCCTATGTTAAATGGTTAAAAGTGCAGTTTTAAACCCAAAACACAGACAGAGGAAGCCACTCTGCATCAACAAAAGCGCTTTTGGATTTTTAATTAATTTTAGTAATTTGTCAAAGTTTTGTCTGAGAACTACATTTAGAAAAATACCTCTTGGAGGTACACAAAGAGTGGTGAAATATTGATTGTATATGCAAAAGTTTCCAGTTTTATCTTTTTTTATAGAGGAACATTGGTGTGATATAAAAGGAATATCCACATTTCAAGGATTATTAATCTTAATAGCCTCATATACAGGATACTGAATGGTAGTCGACCCACGACAGGCCCAAAGTAGCTGGGATAGTATCCATCCCCCTTGGCCCCTAACGTGAAAGTAATTTTTATAATAACATTTTTGCAAATATAAGAATTCCTGGCTCGTAAAGTTAATAGATATTCGGAAGCTATTGCTGTGTTGTGCAAAGTTTTGAAGCCAGAAAACTTGAGTAGAAAGGAAGAACTTATAGGAGACGTAGGAGTGCCTTAGGCTGAGAACAAAAATAAACAAACAGAGAAAAAAAATTTGAAAGACATCTATTACTTGTCTATTGTCTGACTCCGCAAGACCAAAAATACTCAGACTCATACTAGAGATAGTGACTTACAATAACTATACAATAACCATCTATAGAACCATATAATCCAAAGCCTTATATTACTAACTATCTGCACATTTTTACATTTTAATATTTGCACAAGATTTCATCCTCTCCAGCCCATTTACTGCTGTTCTTCCTTTTTGAAGCCTCTTACATGCTGTTGCTTCATCCTGACTGGCAGAGAACCTCACGCTTGTGCCCCTTTTTTTCTGCTGCTGTTGCATTCTTTGGCTTGTAATTTGATTTAGGGGCAGCCAAGCAGATGTGTCTGGGGGGAACGTGGCTTTAATGGAATGCAGTGCGGAGGCTATGTGGCTCGGTGCGTCTCTATTTCTTTTATCTCACTGTTTTACGCTTGTATGTCTGTCCTGTGAGATGTTTAAGTTCAGATCTGCACAACTGACAAGAACTGTGTAGGCCTGTCAGTAAGATATACTCGCACTTATTTCTGCACTGATTTTCTTTTTTGCCACAGTGTTTCATTCACTCTATGTAAGTGCCCTTGGCAATTTTAAACCATACTTCTCAAGTATATTTCTAAATTACAGAACTGTGCAAAGTTTTAGGCTGGTATTAAAAAAATGCTACTTTTAAATAGAAGCACTCAGGGAGCAGCCCTTTTTATTGCATCAGCATATCTCTCTGTAGTAAAGATTTAGATGGTATAAAGACATGCACTTGAACCAGGGATCTTATGGTTCATAGGTAAGCTACAAAGCCATCTCACACTGATAAAAATATTTGTTCCTTAATTTGTTCCTTTACTGACCTATTATGGCTAGAGTTGATATTGTTGGCCCTATCTCACAATGGTACAGTCTTTTGGTTTTTCCCATCTGGGGTCACTACAGCAAATCTTTTTTTCTTGCAAACTTGCAAAATATATATATATAAAAATTGTCCTCTCGCCCTCCGCGGGCGGTTTCATCCATCCAAGCTCGGGTCCTCTACCAGAGGCCTGGGAGCTTGAGGGTTCTGCGCAGTATCTTTGCTGTTCCTAGGACTGCGCTCTTCTGGACTGAGATGTCTGATGTTTTTCCTGGGATCTGCTGTAGCCACTCTTCCAGTTTGGGGGTTACTGCCCCGAGTGCTCCGATGACCACGGGCACCACTGTTGCCTTCACTTTCCAGGCCTTCTCAAGTTCTTCTTTGAGGCCTTGGTACTTCTCCAGTTTCTCGTGTTCCTTTTTCCTGATGTTACAATCGCTTGGTATTGCGATGTCAACCACAACGGCTTTCCTCTGCTGTTTGTCCATCACCACAATGTCCGGTTGGTTTGCCACTACGACGTGATTTTTCAATTTTTAATCCAGCTTTACATTCATTACCCAGCAGTTTTTCCTCACTGTAGCATATAACATCCATATTATACTAATTTCAACACTGAATGGAAAACAAAATTAAGCAGTATTTTACTCATATATTTAGTGCACATAGATTGAAGAACTGTGCCTATCCATAAATACATGTGGATAACTTTACCTTGACTTTGACCTCCAGAATAAATTACTGCTCCCACATCTATACACAGTGTTAATGCTGGTAATAGTAAACAGAACTGTCCTTAGTTGCATTTAGAAAATAAAGCTTCAGTGCGTACCTGGATTACAAACCAGTGCAAGAAAATACAAAGTATGTCTAGAATCAGATTACCGTAAACTGATCAAGTTTTTGAACACTTTGAATAAAAGCATGAATTAAATTGCCAAATAGCTATAAAAGGGATTTTAAATAAATAAATTAGGTTAAACATAATTTAAAAACTTGTACCAGATCTATTAAAAAGATAGCCAAATGCTATTATACCAGATCATCATTTACAAATATGGGTCATATAAGGATGTCTTCATTAAGAAGGGGTTTTTGATCTTTTCTGCTTGCTCTTGTAACAGGTGCTCAAAGCTAAACTATCCAACTTTTTTGTTGGCTTTGAAGAAACTGTTTAGTCATTTAATAGCATAGTGTACTACAAATCATTCAAGACCTTAAGAAGTCATATAGGCTTTACTATGAATGCTTTTAATACACTGACACACACCTACAAGGGACATTCCAACAGAAAAATAGAAAAAAGGGTGGCAATGTAAAACTACGATAACTCTTTCTATTTCAAGATGTTATGTTTAATGAAAGGTAGATCCTTTTATATCACACATAATTTATTTTGCAGAGACAAATTAATTCAATTTAAGGCTATATGACATTTACATTAGAATCTACCTGTGGTTAGCTTATGAACACATCCAGAGAAATTACTGTATAATAAATGCTATTAAATCTCTTGAGGTCCTTTGGTCCTTTTGTAAAATTGATGTTGACTATGAAAGGTCTTCTTCCATATGTGAGTCATTAGAGCTGTTATTGACGTGTGGCATGTGTTTTCCCAGACTTCTGCCAGGTGGAGCTCCGTCTGTTGGCTCACCTCTCCTCTGATCCTGAGCTGCTCCGCATTTTTACCAACCCAAAGGCCGACGTCTTCAGTATGCTAGCTTCCCAGTGGTACGCCTCTCTTGCTTTCTCTTACACACTTACACACTGCTGTTATTGCCAAGTTGAGTGCTCCTCATGGTCTCACCCGCTAGCTTCTTCGCCTCATACGCTAATAACCCAGTTGCCATGGTGACCATGCCAACCTTCTACTGCCTCCAGAGATCCGTCAGATGGGTAGTTTTTATCCATGTTGTTATTGCACCTAAAAAAACACATTTACTTGATTAGATTTAGGAAGGGTAAAATATAGGACACAGCAATTCAGCATCACTCACTGTATGTATGAGGCCCTACTAAAAATGCTGTCCACAAAGCAAAAATTTTAGATGTACATAGTGTATATAATAGCTCAGACAGTTTTTTCTATACTTCATGTGATGTTCTGTTTGTTTATATGCCTCCAGACGTGCTTGACATTTATGAAAGTCAGATTTTTTACTGCTAAATTGAATTTGTACAATGAGGGACAACTGACATAAAATCAAGCGCATACTCTTGCTATTTTATTCTTTTGCATCTTTTTGCACAATTGCACAACAGGTTTATTGCATGACGACAGGGGTGGTTCTATACCACTTTTAACTGGGGGGGGGGGCACACTGGGGCCAGCCTTTTTTTCATTGGTACACAAGAGATTTTGATTTAAACCGACTAGAACTTATTTTAAAAATAACTGTTAATGCGTGAGTTTCAAAAGGCATTTAGAACATTTCAGAGGGGTGGCCACTAGGGGGCACATTCTCACAGTTACAGGGGCATTGGCCACCCCTAGCCACCTCTTAGAACTGCCTCTGTATGAAGACTTATTTTTTTTAGCATTTTGCTTTTATTGGATAGCGATAGCCAGACAGTAAATAGGGGAGAGGGACAAATCAAACCTGAGTCGCAGGTAAGACACTGATGTGCCCCTTCAGTGTTTTGTTACTGCAGTATCACCATTTGAAATATCATATTAAGAAGTACTTTAGTTCATTACAACTTTAACTATGTCAAATTAAATTTAAATGTTGCATGTAGAGATCTCAGGATGAACTGATTTTACTATTTGTGTTTATGAATGTCACAGTAGAATAATTAGAAGTTAAGGTTTATCTACAGTCCTTAGTGCACGTTTATAAGGTCCTTCAGCTTAATCAATGAAATTAAAAAGGAATCAAAATGTGAAAGACTGGGTTGGATAGATGACAGGTAAGGAAGAAGTAAACAACAATTCATTAAAAGTTTGGTTAAAGGCATGAAACAAACATTTCATTAAAAAAAATGCACAGTGTTTTATTTGTGATGTCAATAATCATGGAGTCAGTTTATAACAAATGCAGTGGACAGATGCCCACTAAAATAATTTCTTCTGTTACATGTATAGGTGCTCTATGTTGTTTAGTATAGCATCTTTCAGTATCTACTGTACATATGTGTAATTATATGGTTTACATTTAGGTGTTTAATAACTGACCTTGATATAGCCTGGATAACTAGACATAAAGTGAGTTTGGAATCTAAAATTGGGCGGATTTTATACAATGCTTTGATTTTTTGCAGCATTCAGAAATCATTGTCATGGACATCCACACCAATTTTTTGTATAGAATAAAAGATGCTAACATTATAAAAAAATGTGCATTCCTCCAGTGCAGTTTACAGATTCTTCCCAGTTGTGAGCATGTTTTTCAGATGCACCATTACTCTTGTAATCTGTCTAAGTGAAGCGCGGAGCAGAGTGTAGGCTGTTACACAGATTATTTGTTGCACAGAGCATATTAGCACTTCCACTGAGGTTTACCTAGACTCCCTTCATTATCTCACTTTAACCTTTAAACAAATTAACTGGTTTCACTGTAGCCCTGCTGGGAATACTCTTTTGCAACTTCCCTTCTTCTAAATCCTCCACTATATTGTCAATTCTTCTTCATCTTGACCTTTCTGTGCTCTTGACTTCTTTTTCTCCCAACACTATCTAATTTTAAATAGGCTTAGAGCTCATTTTGTACTGAATGTGTTGAAATGGATCATTATTGCCTGTCCAGCAGAGGGCAGTGAAAATCTCTTAGACCATACAACTTGTCAGCTGTGGAAGATGTACTCACATCTGTACTCAAGTAAAAGTACTGTTAGTTCAAAATGATTACTCAACAGAAATTAAACTATTCAGCAAATACAGAACAGTATAAGTATAACTAAAAAGTACTAAATGTAAAGTCTACTTAAGTAATTAAAAGTACTAAAGTCAAGTATTAAATACTTTGGATAGTGTTAGCACATCAGAATCTACTGCTTCAACTATTACTCTCTCTGCATAACATGGAATGGAATTCACAGCTTGTTTTGAGGGGAGCACTTAGTATGTTTTATTTCTACAAACTTTACTCAAGTAAAAGTATGTTTTAGAAAATGTCTACTCAAATGGGAGATTTTTCCTAACTAATATATTTATACAAGTTATTTAATAAAAAAAAGATTACTTCATAATCACTCTCTGTATTAGCAAATCTACATAACATTTATGTCTGTTGGTGAGTCCAAATTAAGTTAGAACCTGTCATGATTGGGCTACACTGAGACAGACAAACAAATAATCCAAAAACAGTGTAGAAGATCAGCAGACACGTTTATAATGTGTTTGTGTGTGTGTTTGTGTGTGGTTGATGCAGCTCATTCATTGCTGATCAGTTGTGGCAGTTCGCCGTCAGCACCTCCACAAGCACCACTATGTAGACGTGTCATCTCACCCTGTCTGCTCCTCTGCGTACGCCTGTCCACAAGTCACATTACATAACTCTGTCTGTCTGACTTTCCATTTCAGCTGCTGGCTCTTTCCTCCTTCCACTTTATTCTTTTATAGAACATCTAGGGTTTGATGGGGGACTATTATCTACAATAGAAATATCTGATGTGAACCAAAACGTAAACGTGATAGCAGTCATTGTAGTCATAACACATAAGAGCAATAGCAATAGTAGTTGTGTAAGTAGTTAAAATTGTTGTAGATTTTTCTGTTAGGTTACAAAAAAAGCTTCTTTTCTTACTTAGGTAAATTTTTACAATTTACTTCTCTTATACTATTACTCAAGTTACAGTAAATCATTAGACAATAATCGGGTTGATCAGCAAATACATAAATAGAAAAAAAAATCAATAAAAAATAAATTTTTCATCTAATATTTTACTTTCTTACATTAAGTGAATGTAAAAATACCCCTCCTTGTGTGATAAAATGGCATAAATTATTCTATTTTGCTAAACCGTATATATATATATATATATATATATATATATATATATATATATATATATATATATATATATATATATATATATATATATATATAATATAAATATTGAAGGCTGTCCTCCTTGTCATAATCTCAGGAAAGGAGTGAGTGAGACGGAGGTGACGTCTGAGGACCGAGAACACGCCAAACGCATTGTCTACTCTGTGGTATACGGAGCAGGTGAGAGACAACAGGCACAGAGACATCTTCTGTGTTTTTGACTGATTGATTAGTTATAAATGACATACAGAACTGTCTACTAAATATTTAACTTTAATGGGTCAATAGAGTATTCCCGTAGAAACTTTCAGCATGTACAGAGCTGCTCAGGGATTTCTCTGTGAATGTTGGTATGTTGTTTTTTTTATATATATAGTAATATATAGTGTTATCATGTTCATGATCTATAGAGTTGGCACGGGTGGGGATTGGATAGATAAAAATAGAAAGAAAATGTGGAAGAGGGTGATGAAAGTGAGATGGCCTTGTGGACTGTGGGAGAGCCGTTGTTTGTGACCCATTTATGAGCCATGTTCTCACTGAGCACACATGACTAGTAGAGTTTATAGGAGACTAGATAACTATATGGCTGTGTGTTTGTGTGTCAGTGACATATGGCACATATCTGGGGCTACGGGTGCCATAATGTGCCGCTGTGGGCTTAAAATGTTGACAAACATTGCTCTATGTATGTTACTGTTTTTATCCATGGATATGGGCTTGTGTTGACACATGCACTAGCTATGAACAACACATATGGGCTTTGACATGTGTGAGGTTTTACCACCAGTATCCCACCAGTGTTTATTGCTTGTGACCAATTTAAATGTTTATGCAGGGTGAGACTTTTTCCATAGGCCACAACAGCAACACTCACATGTTTGGCTCACTGTGTCATGTGAACACACTGAAGTGACAACATACTTTTTGTTGAAACCAGCTGTCACAAACTAAGACACAAACCACATTTACTTTGTAACTACCTCTGCACCTCTTTTGGCTTTGCAGGTCAGTCCAGGTGGAGGGGTTGGTTTAGTTGACATGGCTCAACTGGATTTATTAAATACATGCATCTAAATGTACTAAGTAACACTGAATTATTTTATAGCTTGTTTAATAAGATGTTATCTGCCATAGTCAGATCTCAGGTTGTAATCAAGGTTTTCTACCACAAAGTTACACAGACCACTGTGATTCAGTGATAATGACATCAATAAAAACATGTTTTATTAAATTAACCAGTAGAAACTGATCCTATAGCCCACTTATTGCATAGGCCTGCTCACTGGGGGCCATTCTATTTCAATTAGACATGCAAAGGTCCTTTCAGAAACTCCACACAATCAAATGCTCTCATGCTGACAATAGAGTGCTGAGCTTTGTTGCTACTCCAGCAGGAGCTGCAGCTTGGTGGAAGAAGACAAATACAGGCACCTAAAATGACTCAGAGCTGGTGAACTCAATAATCCACAACAATGAATGTGAAAGCTTTTCATTATTGATTTCTTGAAATACATTGAGAGAAAGCAAAGCAAAAGGTCAGGACTAAAACCTTGAGATAATACAGGAAATATAGACTTGGGAATATGGACGAAGGAATATTGAGGTTTGAAGTGAAGAGGCGGAGACACAAGTAATGTAGGCAAAAGGGTATGAGCTGCATGAGAGAAGGAATTGTAGGTGCTCCTGATCAGCACAGACAGACTGCTCTTCATGGAAGGATGCGTTACCATGGAGACTGAATACTAAAAGGAAGCTTTCTCCACAGACAATAATCGGGGCAGGGAGGAGGGGCACGTCAGGCTCACACACTTCTGTGTTCACAATTGGGTCAGCAAGTAATACCGCAAGTATTCAACTCTGGGATTTTATGTTTCTCTGGAATAATAGTTCAAAGTTCATAGTGCTTTTTAAACATAATATTAGAAGATACTTTGAATGATTTTTTTGTGGCTGAACTAAAAGATGATTCTGCGTTGCAGGAGTGAAAAAGAAATGGCAAAAGACTGACTAACAGAGGTTCAAGACCAGAAGTGCAGAGAGTGCCAAATATGAAGGTCAAAGGTCACCTGCCTAAGTGGCCTCCGTTGATCAAAATGTTGGGCTTTAGCCACACAGGAGAATTTTCTCTTGGCCACACTTTGGCCAACGTACGGGCTTTCTTGAAGACTTTTTCATCCTTTAGCTGTGCACATGTACTTATTACTGTACTCATTTAACCAACTTTAGCCAAATTAGCTGATCAAGACATGAAATTACAAAAGATTTATTTCACTTACACTTACAATGGATCATGTATGTTGAGTTATACCTTTAGCTGAAATATGACCACTGTGAAATCATATTTCAACCTAAAGTATGACAGTGGTATAAACCTGCTACAGTTTGTAGTACTTACTCTCAGGTCTACCAATCATTTTACTTTACTACTCAAAGATCTTTCAAATATAACTTTTTTGCTTCTACAATTGACAGTTTTGACAGTGATTAGAAGTTCTCAGAGAGTGCAGACCTCTGCCAAAGCATTGACTCTATCACACAATAGTAAAGCTATAGTTCCTATACCTGGACTCGCACAACAAACCAACCAGCACAGGCAGAAGCGTTACCTAAAATAAATGACACTTAAGTACTTAAATAAATGCAACATATGTTTCAAGTAAAAGCTCTTGTCTATTGCAGAAGGAAACAAGCCCCCCAATCCTGCCCAGTAAAATTACATTTAATTTGAGTTCTCTTGCTAACCCTCTCCACCAGCTCTCTCATTACTCATTGCCTCCCACACCCTCTGGGCTCGGAACCACAAAAACACACGGCCACAATGGCAGCTATTAGCAGACCTTCTACACTTGTGCATTGATTTGCTTCGAGCCTCATGGCTTCTACCCAATGTGCAGTTTAAACATCACAGGCCAGCACGTAGTTTTAAACCTCTTCTGCACAATACAGACACCCTGCAGTCTTCCCCTGATCAGAGCTTTCATCTTGCCCTTTTCAGTCCCGCAGAGTGACTTTTTCTCCTTCCCTCTGGTCCAGTACAACGTCTGTTCACTTCACCTCGCTAAAGTTGATTTTTTGCCTCTTGCCAAGACAGGAAGAGTTTGTGTGCTCAAGGTTAACAACAAGGCTTTTTATCGATCCACTATAGAAATTGCTGCATTAAGAATCCCTGTAACTAGCAGTACTAATGATAATAATAATAATAATAATAATAATAATAATAATAATAATAATAATAATAATAATAATAATAATAATAATAATAGCTTTCCAAGCCTCTCAGGCTTCTTAAAGAGAATTTATCAGGACACTGTACAAATTGCATTAAGCTCAAAAGAGCAACGATACTTACCAGATTCTAGCTTACATAGCTAACACCGCCCTGCATCTTGAAAAATGTTTATGCTGTTTTGCAAATCACACTTTTTTTTACCTGCTGAGTTCAAATATGCCACTGAAAATTCCCTTTCACGTACTGTTTTTCTACAAAATAAGAATGAAGTTTTTAATAATTGTGGTAAATTACAGTTATACATACAGTAATAGCAGTCATCACTATGATTTCTTGGCTCCCTCCATGCCATTGCAATGCCAGAACTTTAGCTTTTTTTATTTCCTTTGGTCCACCGTCTAAGGGTCTCATTACAAACCCGGCACACTGTATAAGGAGCCCATGGTTTGTCCTGGTTAACAAGCTTCATTCCAAAATATGCAGAATATGCCTTGTTTACAAAGTCTGTAATTTTCTGCCGTTGTTTCGATGTTGTTGTCTCAGATGTAGCAGAAATCATCTGGACTATGCTTCCATTTTTGTTTTTCACTGGTGTTTATAAATCCCTGAAATCAGGAGTTTTGCATGCATGTAAATGTGCCTAGCAGTCATAAAAGGGCTAATCAGAGGAATAGTGATAAATGTTGCCCACCTATTGTACATAAAGATAGTGTTCTAGTCATCTTAGGCAAAGAAACTCTACACTGGGCATCAGACTTTGTGAAAAGTTGTGATGTTCTGGAGCAAAACTAACAGCATATCTGGACTCAGCATCTAAAAATTTGTAAGAAACAACTATCAGATCCTATTCAGCAAATCTGATGCAGGGCGGTGTAATTTCTATCTACAGTCCCATTATTCATTCACTCATCAGACATGCTTGGTGGTGGTAAGCTCGTTCTGTAGCCACAGACATGAGGTTGCCATTCTGCCATTCATTCTTCACTTTATTAGGTACACATGTACACATGCTCATCTGCTCATTAATACATATAGCTTATCAACAAATGACTAGGCTCCAAATCAATGCATTAAGGCGGACAGGTTCAAGACAAACCTGCTGAAGTTCAAACTGAGCATATCAACATAACCTGGCAAAGCCAGATTGATATGCATAGCGCTCTGCTCCCCAGAGAGTGCTAATAATATACAGTATCAATCTGGGATGTCTCCCATGGAAAATGTTTTTAGTAGCATAGTGGTGGCTGGATGAAGCACTTATCCTGCCTACAATGATTTGTTTTACCCGGTCACAGCAGCTACTCATATGATGTAGCCAAACAACAGGCCACTACGATAGTAAAACTATGTTAGAAAAATGTTGTCAAAGGATTTTTGCAGTTTTGTAAATGTATAGCTGTATACTTGACATTGTTGGCGTTGCCATCTTGTTTGCATGTATTGGCGGGAGGGTTGTTATTGTTGGTAAACCTAAAACTTACCCACTCTTGAGTCGCAACAGTACTGGCATGCAACTTATTGACCCACCACCAGTTGAATCAGTGAATGGATAGGCTTGTGTTTGACAAGATTTTTGTGAGTCTGCAAACTCACACAACTCGTGAGAATCCAGCTTGCTGCGCAAAGTAAATATGAAGTTACTGTGAACGTCATGTTGATGTCAAAGGTCAGAGGAGAATGGCCAGACTGCTTCGAGATAATAGTAACTCAGATAACCACCCATTACATTATTTAACAGTAGAAGATTGAAAGAAATGTTGCCTGGTCAGATGAGTCTTGATTTTCTACTGGCCTCCATCATTGCCTAAAATGTTTCCAGCACTATTGCATGTCATTTTGTGAGTTAAAATGTTGTTTTCCTATAGGTCTTGAGCGTCTGTCAGGAATCCTTGGTGTCAGTGCAGAGCAAGCTCGCAGGTTCCAGGACAGCTTCCTCCAGACGTACAAGGAAGTGCAGACCTTTATACAGAAGACTGTCACCGAGTGTCAGAAAAAAGGTTTGTGCTAGCAATACAGGAACAGGAAATATTGAAGAGTTAAAAATAATATATACAGATAAAATAGGCTTCCATTTCCACTCAAATATCACAATTTTGTAACAATACGTTCTTTCAGCAATACTAAATGTACGATTAAAATTGTTTTGATATTATTTAAGAACGATACTGGCTGATTTGGAACGATATGATTCGATACGATTCAACACCATCATATCAAAGTTGCTAAAAATCATAAAGGTTTACTCTCAAATGTAGCACTGTGGCCGGGGATGATTATGTCTCTCAGACAGAGGTCAAAGAAAAGTTAAATATAACATTTTATTTCCTTAAAAACACAGAAATTACATCCAAAAAGGCATATCTACGGTTTAACATACTAATTTTGAATATGAATATTTAAGATATTATCAATTTTTTTCCCCTTGTGTATAGATAAACACTAGCTAAAAGATGATATAAGCCGATACAAGGTAATGTGTATTAATATAGTGTGTATCATTAAAAAAAAAGTTACTGTATTGTTACACCCCTAAATTCTATGTATTTCTTTTTCTATGTATTGGATGTTTTTACAGCCCATATGACTTCAAATTATAGCACATTTACTCCTGAACTAGAAGATGCTCAGTTTGAGTTCAGGTTTGTGCACTATATCTTTGCCATTGCTTTAAGTTTACTCTTTGACAAGGGATTCACTTTAACTCACTTTGGACAAGGGAAGTTTTAGTCTGCAAAAAATCACACATTTTTAGGGGAACTCAAATATTCAAAATAGTCAGCATTCAGCAATTTTCCAATTTTGTAAAGCTCTCGTAATTCATAGTATTTTTTTTTCTCATAACTAGTGCAGCCCTCTGTGAAAATTCAGTTTGGCACTGCTGTTCTGTGGCTTCCTCTGTGTGTGCTTTGGCTGAGAAAGAAGATGTGCTTGCATTGGCAAGAAAGAGACAAACTGCCAGTGGTCAATACTTGAGGGGAGTGTCATGGATCAGAGGTTGGGTGGGCAGGAACTGATCAGATGGGATCTATTTATATTTGCACCAAACTGCCAGCACAGCGCCCCTGAGACTTGGACAAGCACACACAAAATACTGTACAGTCTGCACTTTAACCCGCACTGCACAGAATTCTGAACAGGACCAAGATGAGGTCAGCTTACATTAGAAAAAGTCTTCCACACTGTCAAATCATTTAAATGTTGAGATCTCTGGCTCACTGTCTAACCCCATCTTTATTACAGCCTAAGTGTGTGGTATTAGCTTTTTCCCTAACTGATAAAGACTGATGGGTTATAATCTTTCCAATTACAACCCAATCAGATTAGTTGAAATCAGTGAGAAACAGTCAATTTTCCCAATGCAGATAACAAGCAGCAATGTCAACACTAGCCACTGTCTTTAGTATTAGTATATTTACCAAGTATTAAGCTTAGGGCAGGAAATGTTAAATAATGCAGTAACACCAGATCTTGCTATATTTTAATGCACTTGAAGGCTACAGTAAAAATTATTTTATGCATTTACAAACTGCCTTTTGCTAATTTGGAGTAAATAGTTTTTGCCTACAATACCAAATGTCTGTCAAATTAAATCCCATGAAGTTGTTGCAAAGCCTGCATTTTTTGCAATAAGGGTATTGTAGTTGTTGATATTGTGCTTTGTTTTGTTTTTTATAATTTCTTACAGAGCTAATCACTACTGATGCTAACGCCATAAACAGTATAATTACTGTTCCTGCTTTTAGTTTTATTAAAAAAGTAAAACTGTACAAATTCACTATCGCAAAATACTAATAAATTACATCAGACTGAAGTTCAGAGCTTACCTAAAACATCTAGCACTAAATTTCATGCACCATGCTGCCCTGCAATCACTACCACATTAAACATTGTGTCAGTGCTTTACCAGTATTTATAGGTTTCACCTTGCTTTGCCTTTCTCAGTCTAAGTCCTTTTTGAGCTGTTTCTCTTTGTAACACAAGTAGCCAGTGCTGGAACGGCCACTTTCTGTGCATTATCAGCAGACATTAATTTTGTGTTGAATATTGTGCAGATTAACCAATGGGAGCTTGATAATAAATATTAGATCATGTATTTGGCTCTGGTATTTTCACAAATAATTATTATCACAATATACTATTATTTAAATATATACAAGTATATAATGCATAGTTTTACTTTAATATTGGCATAGTGTAGCAAGTTGTGTGCTTTAGAATGCAAAGTGCACATATTATGACCCTTTTTGGCCATTTTCTCCATTGTAGGCGTGAACACAGAAACTTTTGTCTCAGATATTGACCGGCCATGACACACTGAGAGGTGCTACATCACGGACAACAACCAATCACTGCTGACATCAACCTTGCTGGTCCTGTTCTGACACATGTTCACTGTGATCGAAGAGGACCCATGCCCCACATTACGCCTTCTCAGGGGACACGAGACATTACACCAAACTGTTGCTTTATTTCAGCTCATTTCCATGGTGATGCAAGATTAATATGTTTACAATTACTTATTGATTATAGACTATAAGGATAAGGATTTATCACTATGGAATCATTGAATTAGAAATACTTCAGATTTTGAGTAAACAGAAAGTATGCAAACATTTCTTGCATTTAAGGAAATCACTACTAGTATATTGTTAAGGATTTATCTAAGAAAACTAGAATAACTTGTGGAAAGCTGACCGTCACCAAGGCATTGACCCTCTCTCATAATGGTAATGATGTAGTGCCCAGGGGCCTCATTTATAAAGCTTATGTACGCCCAAAACGAGGGCTGAAACTTGCGTACGCCACTCTCTGCGGCAACATTGGTATTAATAAAAAATCAAACCAGACAAACCTTGCGTAGCTCCACACAAGCTTTCGACTTTGCATAGGCTGTACGCACCTTTCAGAGACACGCACAGAGGCAAGAGAGCAGAGAGGTGAAGGGAGTTTCATGTTTGGTGTGTGTTTGGTACAGTTTACTTTCACTTTATATCCCCCAGAAAAACAAAAGATTACACAAAGGTGTGAGCATTTAATCACGAGCGGTGTGTAAAACACGCAATGTTTATGTCATTAGGGGATTTCAAAGACGTGCGCACTCGTGCACATGCACTGGAGGGCCGCAGCGGTGGCTCTGTTTAAAAAGTATGGTTGGAGCCTTGTGAACAGAAAGTAGGGATGATCCCTGAACAATAACTAGGTGCTTTTATGAAATAATCACTGGACATAAGTCTATCCAGCTCCTACAGATGGTTCACACAGAGCTGTGTGGTTTTCATGAAGCGCTGTGTCAAACGCAACCCAATAGACTCCGCTGCCATTACACAGGACAACACCGCAGTTTTTCTACTCCAGGTAGGATCTATAAAGGGGAAATTACGTGCAGGTGTTTGCATGCACGGTTTTATAAATCTGAATATTTTCTTGCATATGCTACTTTTGGCTGTCTGGCGTACGTGAACTTTTAGTAAGCATTCCACGCATTGTATAAATGAGGCCCCAGAGCTGGACTGAAAAATCTGAATCTTGTAGTTCAGGGGCAAATGCTCCTTCCATTGAGCCACTAGGCCGTTATAACTCACAATGGTAAAGAATCGACTAAAACTAATCATTTGTTCCTTTAGTGACCTCTTGTGGCTGGAATTAGTATCTTTGGCTCTACATCACAATGTTACAGAATCCTTTTTAAAAATCCTGAATCTAGGTAGTGTTCTGGATTCATACCAAAAACTCTTTTCTGACTTGTGCTTTTACTGACCTTTTATGAAAGTCATCAGAATCAACTAGTACTTGTATCCTCTAAGCGAAAACTGTTTTGAATGTTTTGGATTGCCCACTGTTTGATTTTGAATGTTACTTTGGCAATGCAGTATAAAGGACCAAACATGAAAGAGGAGAATAAAAGCGGGGATTTTATGATATTTTTTATTATGTCAAGTAAAATCAGTGACTTCATAGCTAGATTTAGCATGTCTGGCCTTTTTGAAATGTTCCACACACTGTTTGACATTCACACGCTTTGATATTAAGATGAGACAAAACCACCTCTTTTGGGAAGGCTGCACTGTTTTTCTTCAGATTGTTCAAATTCCATTTATGTATGAAGTGAATGCCCGTCTTCAACTTGTAAAGGCTATCTGAGATAAAACATTTTACAAAAGCAGTGGAAAGATGAAACCATTTGTTGAGGGCCAAAGCAGATGCTGTGAGGCCTAAATCTGCCATAGACATGTAAACACATTTTCAAACCTACAGACACGTCAAACTACAGAAGATTTTAACAGTCCTGGTTGTAGATATGTTTCCATTATCTTGGCAGAGGTCTGTGATTTCTCAATTTTTTTTATTTTCTAATGAAAGATTGCATATCTCAGTCTCATTTATTGCCAGTTAGGGGTTTGAAGTGCCTATGCCAATATTTTTATTAATACCACATCATAATTCCCACATAGATCCCATATAGATCCAGCCTGTCTAACAACTTGACTCTGAAATGAGCTTGAACATGGCATTTAGCAGCCAATTGAGTGTGAAAAGATACACATTCTGGCTGGATTCTTAGTCATACGTTTTCTCGGAAGAAATGGTGTTTTTCAGTGTGTAATCACCACTATAGAGCCGACCTCACATTCCTCCTAATGGGCCCCAAAGACAAAGGTCACATTCCTGCCCGAAAGGTCACATGCCTGCTTCATGGATCAATTCACTGTGAGTTTTTATGTTTATTGTGTATTTTTGTTCATTATATGCGAGTGTGTTTGTTCTGGGGAGAGGGTCATTCAGGTTTATGCACTGGTTGGCTTTCCTCATAGTAAGAGGGATACACGGGGATTTAGCCCTAAAGCCCAGTCTATTGTCTGGATACTGGAATGTACTGGTCTGCTGTATGCCAGTGTGTGGAGTGCATACCTGCCTATGATAATGCATTACGTCATCACACCATTTATGTTGCCATGTCAACTCTATTTCTATAACAGGATTGTTATTTGTTTTTCAACCATTACAATAAATATGGATAATAGACCACTTGGCTAAAAAATGAATCTAAAATGTCCAAAGATCAAGTATTACATATTGCTGTTGCATCCACAGTTGCTAATGAGTTTTACTGTTTTGTCCAGGTTATGTCCTGTCAATCATGGGTCGTCGGCGAACTCTTCCCAACATTAACTCTCCTGACTGGGGTGTCCGCATGCAGGCTGAGAGACAAGCCGTCAACTTTGTGGTCCAAGGTATAAGTGTTACATATTTTTCTCCTAAGAACACAGTTGCAAGTCCGCTTACTCTTTGTTTTTTTGTTTTTTGTTTTTTTGCAAACAGGCTCTGCGGCTGATCTGTGTAAGATGGCCATGATTAGAATCTTCAGCCACCTTTCCACCTCAAGCTCAGTCTCTGCCAGGTCCTTAAGCCCCATTACACCCAATACCTTTCCAGAATAGACTAGAAATGATTGGGGCATTGGACAACACTAATGCTCTAACTCTTATTCAAAAATGTAACAAAATTATCAGATTGATGGCTGTGACTGTAACTGTTACCTTCATGCTTCTTCAATAACTTCAGAAATACATGTCCTAAGCTTCTAATATACTAGATGCTGCTGCTACTCAGATCCCATCACTTCCTTTGCAAAGTGAACCATAATTGTATACACAGTAAAATGCAGCTGCCTCTCCAAGCACTGGGCCATATGTTTCAGAATTGGGTTCCACTTAAACTTTACTATTACAAATTTGCACATTGGTCTATTCATTTCTGCTTACCTCTTGAGTACTGGGTAGCAATGTAGCTAAATTTCAGTATTTGTTGGTATTTTATCTTATGCTTTGTTATTGTAGGCTAATCGCTCAGCTCCATGATGAGCTTCTCTATGAAGTGGAGGACTCCCAAGTGGAAGAGTTTGCAGGTCAGTCTCAATGAAACCGACTTTCTGCACCATGGCTATTATAGCATATTGTAATGTGCTAATATTAAATGCTTCTGTGCATTTTCTGCAGTTGTGGTGAAGAGCACTATGGAATCTCTTGAGCATATAGATCAACTAGATGTCCATCTCAGAGTAAGCAATTAGGATCTTTAGGCAACAGATTTACCTAAGGCAAATACAAAACTCCGACTGCAGCTCAAATAGATGTATGATATTATATGTTGGGATTTAGTTTAACCCATGTTTATGTGGCTGTGCAACATACACAAAGAACCTACTGTTCGTCTCAGTAGGTCACAGTTCATTAGATTAGTCAAAGTCATTAAGAGTTTGTGTCCATTAGCGGCACAAGATCAACATGTTTGTTTACTCCTGTGACTTGTTTTGGGTTGGTCTCAGGTCGGTAAAGATGTATGTAGGTCACTGAGGCACATTAACATAAGAATGACGACACCCCTCCACATTCCTTCTTTGTTTCCCAGGTTCCTCTAAAGGTGGCGGTCTCCAGTGGCAAGTCGTGGGGATCGATGTCTGAGCTGAACGTAGCTTGGTCGCAACCCTCTTTTTAAATCCGTCTTTCCCCCGTCATCTTCAAGCCCACCTCTACAGCCACACCACTGCAATGAATCTTTTTTTTTTCTCAGGACATTGTTTAGGCAGCTTTTTTCGTCCTGGTATCTTCTTATGTTCTTGCATGTTCCATTTCTGTCTTTCTTACAAGTCTCCTCATCCCTCGTCCTGCATCCACGTCGCCATGGAAACCAGGCGCCTCCCTCCAGCTCCATCTGTATCCGGGGGCAACGGCAGGAGCTACAAACTGGATTGTGCCAGTTCGTTTTTTTTTTTTTTTTTTTTTTTTTTTTTTTTCCCATCCTGTAAAAAAATAGATTCCTCGTCTTCCTCCTCCTAGACTACTCCATTTTTACACTATCTTGTTAAAACAGGTACTGTATTCTTTGGCATGTTACCAAGGTGAAGCTGCACACTTGAGAGCATTTTTAATTTTTAAGAGTTATTCTAGTTTTTCAAATGGCCAGTAGGCATTGCTGAGAATGAGTTCATACTTTTAATCCAGTGTTTATTTATATATATTATTTTTTGCTTTGTTCTTTGTAATACGTTTTAAATGAACTCCCTAAGCTTTTTAAGAATTTTCACTTCTCTTTTTCATCTGATCTAATATTTGTGTTTAGCAACTGAGTGCAGTTTTAGTTCTTAAATTAATTTAAAAGTGTGAAGCCAAATCTCATGAAGCGTTAGTCTGAATGTACAATCCCATAATTGACAAATTTACATTAAACGTTTTAACATGTCGACAGAGTCTTTCACAAAAATTAAGACACATTTTAGGACAGAATTACTTACTCCTAGACATATTCTACCATGGTTACAGTCAGTTATTACCTGGTAACCAACTGTCATCACTAAAAAAGGAAACAATGGCAGTGATGATTATGTTTTGTTTGCCAATGAAATTATCCTGAGCTTCTACATTAACAGTCGGGTTAAGGTTAGTTTAGAATTTCCTTCTAAACGCTCTCTTCTTTGGGTCAAGATACATTTTTACGGAGCAATAAAACTGTGGGGTAGTTACTGTTGGTTATTCAGTCATTTTGGCCTAATATTATAAAGATTTAGCCTATTAATAAGAGCTTACTTAAGAGCTAGCTTGTTGAAACTCTATCACGAAAGCCATACTTTTTAGAGGTGCTTTGTCTAATACATGCATTTATGCATTTCACACATTTATTCATTTTTCATTGAACTTCTACTCGTCATGACTCATGACCATCCAGTACCTTGCTCTTCCATCCCTTATCCACTTTCCTGGCTGTAGCCCATGCTCTCTTTGTCACACACAGGGGCACATTGCTCAAATACTCACACACACACATACACACCCATCTTTTTATCATGAAAGCACCTCACGACGTGGACCTCCAGGCACACTGACCAACTTTCCATGTTTTTGGCTGCATAACTCTCCTATGAGCCAGATAAAAGGTTTCAGCAAACACCTTGTGGCATATTAGATAAAACATTCCAATTAGTGTAATCAAACGTTGGTTGCTCGTAGTTTTTATATCGGCAGGCAATTCTTCTTTCCTTTTCAGTCCAAAGGCCACACTTTGGTGAACCCAGAGACAAGAATGTGCTCTCCATGTGACTATGCTGATGTGAGGGAAAAGTCTTTCTCCCCATGTCAGTATGGACAGTGTTATGGAAATCTAGCCCTCTATTCTCTCATTGTTCTGTGGTTTAAGGGCACACGGCTTTACCCCCTTTCTGAGAGGGGAGTATGAGCGCACTTTTACACCCTAGCTGTGTTGAAAGTATGGGTGGAAATAAAATGGATGACTAAAAGCACTCAGAGAGTGCAGACCTCTGCATGGATCCTGTCTTGTATCCTAGAGTGTACAAACCTGGAATAGAGCCTAGGAGTTTCTGGTTCATTTAGCCACAATACCCCTATATTTCTTTGATAATCTTATTGAAATACACAGGCACTGTTAGGTATAAACAAAAGAAAGCACTTTTAAAATGTAGTTGCATAAATTGAAATATGTAGTGTTTTTTTTTTTTTTTTCATTTTCTACCGCTTATTTGTGTTAGGGGTCGCGGGTGACTGGACCCTATCCCAGTAATTTTGGAATTTTTTTGGAATTATTTATGTGATTTATTACTTCACTGGACCCTCTGAAGACTAGTCGTCAGTGGCAACAGCATGAGCTTCCACATGCTGCCATGGCAACCATGAGATATGTAAGTAGACCCCAATGGGAGGTATCTTTATAGCTGTAGAACCTTCATTATCTAAAATTTAATTCCTTTAAATTATTGTTCAGCAGCAGTACATTTTCTCTCTATTATAGCAAATAACAATACCAGTACTAGCACATATGAAAGCTTAATGCATTGTATTTTTAATTGATATATGTACATCCAATCATAATGCAAGAAATCCCATCTTTACACCTATACAGTTTTCCAGTAGTTGTCAGTATAAAAGAAAGGGTTAATTACAACAATATTAGCAATCCAAGTGTGGTAATACAGCAGTCCTACAAAGAAATGACAGAAAGGGAAGTGAAGTTTTAAAAGAGCCCAATAGAAACCAGGTGGTCAGTGCAGACTCGCTGATCCAGCGACAAACAGGTTAAACCATTTCTTGTACAGCATATCAGATATCACATATGGATATTATGTAGATTCCCTTTTAGATGCTGTGCCAGTTGATATCCACAAAAAGGACCAATCATATTTACAGAACAATGACAAAATTATCTTTCATTATTTTAATGTGTCATACCCATCAGTCGCTTTAATTGTCTGGTTTTGTTTGACATTAACCTTTCTTTTGTAACTGACGAGGCCTCAGGCACTATATACTCACTGCTCTAGTCTACACCAAGGTCTTCTTTTCTCAAATTCTTCACTGCAGCCTGAAAGACTCCCAGTCCAGTTTACATGGTTCATCCCTTCCCCCTTAGTCTGTCTATGAAATCCATCTAACCATCCAGCCTTCCTTCCTTTGCCTGCTCCTGACCAGCCGGGTGACCTGTCTGCCGCCCCACAGTGGCTGCACATCAACCCCACGCTGTGCTTTTTGCAGGTCAGTTTCCTGGCAACAGACAACAGCCAGCACAGCTTTCCACATATGGTATGTAGCAAAGTTGAGGCCAAGGCTGTTGATTTGGAGGCTAAACCCAGTAGTGCCTCTCTGACACGATGAGAGTTCAGGCAAACAAGTAGGACCAGGTCTTACCTAGATGGCGTGCATTCTTTGAAAGTGGCAGCCATTAGTCTATATGAGATTGTTTTGCATCAGCACAGATGAAGACACCCATGCTACAGTAGAATCTCTTAATAAGTGCTGTTAATATCTTTAAAATATATATTTATATATTTTAAATCCACACTTTCAGTTACAAAAGGAGTAAAAATGACCCCATATGCTATTTACAGTAAAATATACTTTACAACTTTACATTGCTTCAGATTCAAAATAAACAAAAGACTTTGAATCTGACTTTGTAAGAAGTCAACATGGTTGTTACAATAGCTGCAGCATATTTTGACTTGATTAGTATGTGTTGGTGAAGTTCCACTGCATGTTTTATTCTTACAATAGACATGAAAGGCAAATAATGCCATTTTCAAAGCACGCCATCATTCTCCTGTCTGCACAAACACACTTGGTATTTTGCTTTCCTGTTCCCTCTCATGTCATTTCAGTACAAATAGGCAGAGGTACACCTGTGTACTTCAACTTCAAGTTTTAAAAACACCTCTTAAAAAATAATAATGCAAAACAACCAAACACCGCCTAACACTTCATAAAATGAGCGGCAACACTGTAAGTACAGCAGAAGTAACAAATAGATGCAGCATTCGAATAAAATCCGTGTTGACAGTGGGTCATTTATTCCATGGTTTTCTGTTTGCTATTTATTGCTTGATTAAATGGCACACAGGCAGGATTTCCAAATTGAAGTAAGGATTGTGATGAATAACATAAATGATAAGAATACATATTATTACTGAATGAATTACTGTCACTATTGGCAAAATTTCACCTTGCCGTAGGCCATTTGACAAATCTGACATTATTCTGAACATCCATCCAGGAGGAAAAACTTCATCCATATTCCTGACATGTAAAAACCATCTGTACTGCAAAACAAGATACAGTTGTACTACAAGTGCTTCAAAGTTCTTGGCACATGTGGCCTCAGTCCGAGTGAGTCCTTCTGGGTTTACCACAGTAGAAATCGTCACTGGAGGTAGAGAGAGAGAGAGGGAGTCCAAACTTTCCCAGTGCCCCACCACAACCCCTTGACTGCCAATGTGGCACATTCCTCCCTCACCCCTCGCCCTCCTCATTCAGTAGAACAGTCCAGCGACAGCCATCTTCTGAGACACAAATGAACTTCATCAGGGTTGGTTCAAACCAGCAAACATGACGGGTAGTAGTAAATAATACAATAACAATAGGTAGAGGAACAGCTATTTACAATCACACTGAATGAACATCTAGTCCAGTGGTTTGTCGCTCTTTTGAAAGAAACAATAGCTGCTTTTCCATGCCTTTGTCCCCTGTTCCTTTCATTTGCAAAGTAAAAAGCAACCCAACCAAAACATAAAATTTTTTCTAAGACCTTAAATGTTGGCAGTTTACATTCATGCCCGTGGGCGTCTCGCCTGGAGGCTGCTGAGCATAGACACACACCAAATGAAATAGCACTCCAACAGCTTCTGTACAATTGTGCAGTTTCACTTCTTTCCCACCCAAATTGAAAGGATCATTGACCATGAAAAATACTGACATGTTTACACTTGAAAAGTTCAAGACTTTGCTTCAGTGGCCTCAGCTTGTGCCCCTTGTTGCCTAATGTATTTTGTGTAAAGCACTCAGAACTAAAAAGAGCCATCTTCAACAGAAGATGTCTCTCTGCAGCATACTTCTCAAAGCTCAACCAGTAAAAATACACACTCACCTCAAATTAATCACAAAAGTTCAAATAGCAAGTGTGTTTTGGATTGTACATCAGCAGAACATATTAGAGGAACTCAGTTACATCTGTTAATGTTGTACACATCTGAATTACTGAATTACCGCATTCTGCATTACCTATTTGAACTAGAGGTGAGATTTCACAGGGCATATTCACGTGAAGTAGAAAAGAGACATTGCTCAGACTAGATATAAATGCATAATAGTCAGTGCACTTCATCTTCAAAACCAGCCTTGAACTACTGTAAGCCATGCAGTCCATGAAGTTTCCAGTGCATAAGGCATTGGTCAGGGCATTTCGAATAATGCCTCTGTTCTAAATATGTACCAGTGTGAATGATCTCTTGTGACATACTGTACATGAAGGAGCATTTGAATTTCATTAGGCAAAAACTGAGATTGGCAGCAGCAGAAATGGCTCAGAATTGACAGACTTCACATTCTCTAAAACATAGACAGTATGACAGTAAACGGTGCACTGAGCAAAGCTTATTTACAAACCTAATCAAACCTCATTTTTATGGAGCAAGTTGTACACAATGGTAGCAAAATAATTTGTTTAAGCTCTGGTTTGACATAAAAGTAATCATGAAAAGGTTTGCAGCAAAATTCATTTTTTACAACTCATCAGAGGTGTTTCAAAAATGTCGAACTTACAGTCCACTGGTTTTAGGTAAAGCAGATTTCAGTGCATTTGTGTTTTGTTTAGTTTGACTTGTGTCCCATATAATACCAATTAGAACTGGTTTATTAAAGCCAAAACACAAAAATGAAAAAGGTTTCGTACCATCAAACCTGAGCAACAGCGTGAAGAACCTTGTAAACTTTTGTCCACTGTGGAAAAAGACGGTTGTCTGCTGTCTTACTGGGCATTGACCAGTGTCTTATATTATTATCTTTCTTGTTTGTTACAAAAAATGTAAAGCTTAAAGAAAATAATTATCAAAATGACTGTCCTATTGTTTCACTGTATACCATGTGCTCAGAGTTTCTCTCCTACAACATATATTTGCATTCAGAGACACATTTCATGCAAACATTACAATGGTTTACTCCAAACAAAAAGAACACATAAAGATTTTTTTTTAATATATTCATATATATATTATATATTAGTATTTTTTCTACACTTTTCCAGGGCAGGCACCGTACACACTGGGTACAGAGGCATGCCACACTTGCATTGCTTTTGCATTCTACAGTTGGTTGGCTGGCAGGCATCATGTCATCCAGGCAGGCTGCACTTGGTAAGTGGATTTTACATTTTATTGTGACCTCTCAGCTACAAATGACCCCTACAGTCAGCCTTTAATCCACGCCATAGGAGCGCTCTGCATGGATGACATCTGATGGGGGTGGGGTCTGGGGCTGGTCCAACAAGCTTCAAATGGAATAATAAAAGCAGTGCAGCAAGGCTCTGTGGCGCATGCAGAGATGGCCGAGTCGGGGGGATGGGTGGGGACTCACGACAAGAAGGGTCAAAGGTCGGTGTCGGGTGTGCGGAGAAAATGGAAGGTGGTGGGTCTTGCCCAGGGTTGCAGACAGAGTCATGAATGGGATTTGGGGAGAGCTTAAGGGAAAAGTCTGTCAAGGCTCAGATAATGATTACATTTGAATTCAGTTTTTACAACTTTTGTCTTTTATGTATTTTTTTACATACATTTTTCATTTTAATGTTTCTTTTTACAAATGAATGATGTCACAGCTTGGGCTCAGAGCGGTGAAAGTCTGAGTCCACTGCTGGCTGAATGGTTGGAGAATGAAGATGGAGAGAGTAGATATGGGAGAAATTGAGAATTAAATGTATAGAAAATACAAATAAATAGGCAAGGGATGAAATGAATAATTGTCCTTAAATAATTGCTTGTTTTGTGCTCATATGTATACTGTAGGTTTGCAAGTATTGCTCATGTTGTACCCAAGATGTTTTGGAAAAACCTGGATTTGGTAAATTAATGCAGCTACGTTGTAATTGTTACCATTTTAACAGCTAAATTTGCATAATACTCAGAGTTAATATAAAATACTAATTACTGGTCAAATAGTAAACATATTCAAAGTGTTAGGATTAACCTTTCCTAAATAGGTAAACATTTTAGTACAAAGTTGTAGTGTTTAGTTAAATAATGCTTAAAACGTAGCAAGAAAGGCGTGTCCTTTTAAACAAATTCATGGTCGCAAATTGGACCACGTTTACACACACACACACACACACACACACACACACTGTAAGACACATACACAGACTTGCTCTGACATGAAGCTATAATGTGTCTGACTGTTTGCAGAGAAAGCTCTGCCCACTTGTCACCACAACCAATCAGAGACCCTCTCCACTCCACTGAACTACAGATAGCAATCAAGAAAAAGGGATATACTGTACTTAGAAGATGCTCTGTGTCGCCGTATGTCTGAAAAAGACACTAAGTGCACAGGGCATAGTCATCTTTCTATCCCATCATCTTTTTCTCTCACTATGTTGGTCAGCAGTGCACCCTTGCTGTGCTCCAATATGGTGTCTTGAGAGAACAGCAAGATGTCACCAAAAGGTGTGTGTCCGCTCTGCAATTCAGCAAGCTTGACCGACAAGCTTCTCCGTTTTCTCAGCACCATCATTTTAAATTAATTTTAAATAAGTAGGGGAGTAACAAGGAAGGTGTAAAAAGGAGCCTGGCCAGCCATCCTAAATCTTTTCCTATTTTAGACAAAGGAATTGTGTGGTCCCAGATGATTTGAGTCAGATTTATCGAGGGTTGACAAATACACAGATTAATCTACCCCAGAATGCAACTGGATATCATTCAAAAAACAGTGGAAAGTACCAACAAATACAGTATAAACATCAGGACCAACACACAAAAATATACAACAACTTGGTTGTCTACTGACCATAAACATAGAACAGGAGAGGGTGTCTAAGTGGTGTGCCAGTTTTCTGTCACAGTAAATGCAGCCTTAAACTTACAGAATGGAGAAGAGGGGTAAGATACAAAAAATAGCTTAATAAAATAGAAGAAAACACAACTCTTTCTTTAAAAAATTAAAAAGTAGAATTTTTAAAAATGCAACAAAAGTGTAATAAAAATGTTAGTGACTTTAGATGAACTAGTTTAAGTATTATAGTTATCTGTAATGAAACAAAATAAATATCTGTCAGAGGAGAGGATGTAGTTGGGTGGTGGTCTCCCTCTCTCCCCCTCTCCATCCTTCTCTCCTGCCTTCCACCTCTCACTCCTCGCGGATTTGCAGGCGGTAGCAACTGTAGCGGATCTGGAAAAAGAGCCTCTCCAGCGGCGAACGGCTCATCCCAGGCAGCCTGTAGTTTTCGCTCTGGCTGGTCTGGCGGAAACCCAATGATTCATACAGCTTGTGGGCGGCCAGCTTGACGGCCGTTGTACCCAGGACCACTGCAGCGTAGTTGTTTCGGACGGCGAACTCCAGGACCCTTCGACCCAGCGCCTTGGCGATGCCCTTGCCCCGGTAGCGAGAGTCCACCGACATGCGCCGCAGCTCCACCGTGTTGTCATCTTCTCGGCCCTGCGCTGCCACAATGCCCACTACACGACCATCAAGCACTGCCACCCAGAAACAGGAGCCTGAGAGGGTAAAGCAAAGACATTTGAAATTAGGCTTAGTTTGTATGGATCAAACTTAAGGTGACATTTAGGACAGTATCGATATAATGTACATTCATATTTTATAGCAGGCAAAATGATGCAAAAATATATATATATTTTTAAAAGCATTATCCTGGGCAGACATTTTAAATCTTCTTTTACTATTACTGTCTGATTCAGGTTTAGAGAGGCAGATCTAATGGACATTGAAGTACCTCTTAAGGCGCCTGAATGGACATATAACCAGTCACATTTCAGGGGGCAGCTAAGAGAGTAAATGATCACTATCACAGTAAACAAAACTTTTGGTACATTTACTCCTTTGTGGAACAGCTTAGAGATGAAAACAAATCTTTGATTAGGTTGTTATCCTATATTTGAAGGTGAAGTAGTACAACTTTCCCTTATTGATAACTGACACTGTCTTGACAATTCCAAAAGACTAACACACAGATAGACAACAAGGTTAGACCAATACAGATAAATGTCAGCTGACAGTGCTCCTCCACCAGAAGGATGTCAGAGCTCCACTTTCATCACTCAGAACAGTTGAGAATTTATGTTCATAGAGAGCTGCTTGGAAGATGCCGATGTTGACCTGGTAATTTCCCCTGTGACTCAATTGGGTATGGTGGTAAGGGTTAGTAGGCCAAATGCTAAAGTTGTGGAGGAAATTCCTAGGAAATTGACAGTTGCATGTTTTGATTGGTTTCAGTGTCAAAATGAATTTAATCCACTGTAGAAATGATCTGCTGAATCCACATTTTAGTCAAAACCTTAAGAGTTCCTTTAAGAAACCCAAAGTCTTCAAGGTAAGTGTTTACCTGTTACATTCAATTCTTGTTAAATGTATAATTAGAAAAATCATGAAAATCAAACTTTTGCTCCAGCATTGCATGCAGATGCAGCCTCTTGCTTCTTTTTACCAATCATCTTTCAGCAACAAGACCCACTTGACCTGCTATTTTTATTACATAACTGCCATCAAGTACCCTTCCTCCACCTGACTAGTGTTTGCAACATGTGCATGGTTACATGGGTTTTACAACAATAAAACATCTGTTTTTAGAGATAAAGTAAATCTAACTTATGCATCTATCCACAGAGTTGAAAGAAGTATTTTACAAAGTCAGTAACTAAAAGTAAAATGTGTTGAGTATAAAAGTTACTGTACAAATGAATTAAGGTTAAATGGAAAATTTACTTCTATGACAACTATTGCTGCTACTGGCAGTACTACTACCACTGCTCCAACTACTATGGCTTCTACCATTAGAATTGTACTATTGCTGGTACTACTGTTGCAGCTTCTACTACTGCCACTACTGATACTACTAACAGAACTAAAACTAATTCTGCCATATTCTTTCTACCACCCACTTTAACGCGGGTCAAAATAAAAATATACCATAATTATATAAAATATATAATATAATAAAATAAACCTTTGAGGTTTTAAAGAAAATACTTCTATAAAAGGAATTTTTTTCCTCTAAAAAGTAAATTAATGTTTTATAGCTTGTACTCAGAAATTACCTTTTTTACCTATTTGCTGCCTTAAGTGTAAAAAGTAATTTAGTTTATTAAAAGCATCTGGTTACTTTCCACCTCTGCCGATCCCTGAACTCAAAATCCTAATTCCTTCTCTCTTTCTAACAAACCCATATATTTAACTTTAAATCTAAGCCATACGCTTACATACACTTAACATTAGCTTAACTTTTGGGATTTTTATCTCAAAGGAATTGACGCCTCTGTAGGTTACCATTAAGCTGGTCTGGAGACTTACATTTAAATGACATTGACATACAGCAGGTCTTACCCACTGCTCTCAAAGATAGAAGACATGCAACCAGTGTTTGACTAATCTGTTTGAAGGCTGGGATTTTAGACCTTAAATCCTCTGAGGATTTTTTTTTAGCCTTAACCAAAATCACCCTATAACCATTAGTTTTACCTGCAGAATTCTGAACTCTGTTCTCCAGGGCAGTGACTAAGCAAAAATGTTGTCTTGCCTGAACAAATATAGGTCAAATGACTGTGCAGTTTCCTGAAATCACATTAGCAATTTCAGGATAATGAAAAGCCTTTTAGCCTTCAAAATTAGTAAGTAAACAGTTATTTGGCTGGCATTTGACGAAGTGTGAAGTTGATGATGTGGCACTAGGAATGATGAAATGTTGGCACTCAGATAGTTAGGTGGTCAAGTGTCTCTTGACTTTTCGTGTACAATGACGCTGCAAAAAAGGACAGATGTCAAAGCTGGTGTTATTATGGTCATATATGTGCTTTGTTTTTGTATGTTACAGCCATAGGAATGGGATGAGCCATCCTGACCATCTGTCTCAACTGGGCCATTGGGCCAAGAATCAGAACAGCACTGGAAAGCATGTACTCCAATCATATTTGTCTTACTGGTCTGTGACTATCTTCCAAACTTCACTCGAGCTCAGAAAATTGCCTGGACCAAATGTATTATCATTGCCCCGTCTCTATGCCTCTGACTCTGCTGTTCTTATGAAAGCTAAGAAGGGTGTATTGACCTCTATGCTTCCCAACATTTATGACTCGAGGATTATCACATCAGCTGCATCTCTACACAGATCCTATTAAACAGATTTAGTGACTATTTAGTGCACTTTTTTCCTGCTGGGAATAGTGGTTGTCTGGTCACTCTTAAGAGAGGCAAAATGTGTGAAATTTAGGCTTAAATGATGAAGTTTTTTATTCAATTACTTGTGCTAAATACTAAAGGCTGTAGTTCTTAATGCAGGTGATCCAGAGTAATTTGACTTAAGACTAACTAATAGGACTGACTAGCTCATGGATTCCTCCCATGGTGCCTTTGACTAAATTATAAGGGCCCCTAATGCTCCAACAAAGAGACTCAGCTTGGCTCCATACAGTAGCAGCAGACACCACCCATGTTGTGGTATGTGTAACTAAAGGCATAAAGTTGTGTGAATGGGCTTAATCAATCAGAAAAAGAAGTGGAGAGTAGAGGGACAATGACAGTGAGGAAGAAGTCATTCATCTGCTCTCTGTATGTAAGGAAATAGTGTCTGAAGCGGAGGAGGAAGGAGTCAGGAGAGGCATCTGAGCTAACAGTAAAAGTGATGGTCCTCAAAAGATCCATTATTACTGCTTGGGCATACAAACCTAAAGGGGGAGGGAAAACTGAATCTACAATTATCGCTGACAGGGGAGGGGAGCAGAAGTGTATAGATAATCTCAAGACAAGGGATAAATCACTGGACAGAGTAAAGTGAGAAAAGCGGAAATAGCTGTGAGCAGTGGAGATCATTCGTAATGATCCACACATGCTCAGAAATCTAATTACATCTTTCTCCTCAAAGAAACTGATCAAATTTCTCAAAGTACTTTACCAGGATATTAATATGTCTCTCTGCATATATCTGCAAGTGGAACATAAAGGCTGGTGGTGCAATATGTAAAAATGACCAAACCCAACTGAAGCAAATGCATCTGATGAAATTATTCTCTATTTATTTTGCAAGAAACCTGGAGGGCTAATTTAATAGATAAATGTTGAGTCTAGACGTCTCCTTATTGTGGTCGACGAGCTAAAGGCTGTCAAGAGCACTGTCTACCTTCTGCATAATGTTCATAAGCTTGGCTCTAGCAGCATGTATTTGTTCACTTTGAATAATCAACTACTGAACTGTGGAACTGGCACTGGTATTCATATTCTGGACTAATTCTAACACAATATCATAATTACTCAGCGGTGTTCCACCAGGTACTAGAATAGTGCCAATTGATTTCTGGTAAATATAAATTATTGATAATTTTATTTACTGCAACACAACTTACTTGTATTTAAGTGATGGTGTAAAATTATTATAACAATTAGCTTATATAGTAGTTTTTACTACAAGTTATTTTCAAGTTAGCCCTTAGTTTATTGACAAGGTTTTTACTGTAAATATTCTAAACAATCCACAATGCAAACATATTTGACATTAACTGTGTATATGTGAATATTGTTTTAAATGGTATTTATATTGTATTCTAAATGGCAATTTGATCTCAATGCACAAGAAGTACACTGGGGTCACAAGCCAGTGAACCTTTTTGCCAGCCCCAAGCCCAGATAAAGGAAGAGGCTTGCATCAGTAATGTCATCTGCTAAGCCACTTCTTGGTGCTTCATATCCATTAGGGGTCACCACAACAAATTATCTGTTTTGCATGTTCAGTGTTTCTTTACACCAGATGCCCTTTCTGCCACAACAGTCTCCATCTGGCTTGGAAACGACACGAAGGGAACACTGGCTCGTGACACTTTGTGGTTGGAATTAGTCATGCCAAATTGTGAAATCATTAATTAAAGCTAGCCATCAAGTTACTTATTACCAATTTTATTTACAACAAGAAAACATATATACTGTAAGAAATATTGTCTTTTTAAAACAGTGATTCCTGATGGTGTTCTGTGTCCTTCCCTGTGACACACCCTGTTCCTCGGGTCATGGTTCATGCTGGGAGCATAGATTAACTTGTCACATGAAGCCCACACATCAGCATTTTTTCCCTTCTGTCATGGACAAATGAGGCTAAGAGGATGTAAAGGACACACTTAAAGGGTGTGTTCATTAACCCACAACATAACATGAATAATTCATATCCATTACACCCTTCTTTTACAGTAGAAGATGCCTTAACATCAACTTGACCTTTGAGCTAAACTTTCAAAGGAAGCTGTCTTTTCACTCATGTTGGATGCATACTTGCATTAGCTAAAGGAGACTAGTTATGTGACCATTTAGTGCCAGTTTTACTGCCTCTGCAGGTAAAAACATGTGTTTGTTTTTATGCAAGCCTGAATGTACAGGACCACATTATACACACATGTTACACTTTACTGTTGACATGCCACTGTTCTCATAGCTGCTAATACTACAGCCTGCAGCCCTTCATTTTGATCCTCATAGTAAGCTTCACTTCCAAACCTAACTTTTAATTCTTTTCTTTTTTTTTGCGATCCACAAACTAAAATATATAGTTACAACCCATTAATTAATGACAAATCGTAAAAGTGCTCATCTCGTCTCGTGATTGGTCACTGACAAAGATGCAAATAAAGGTGCAGCTGTTGACACTTCATCTACTCTCACCAATAAGGGCCTTTATTGTGTATTGATTTGGGCAGTATGTGAAACGAAGGCTGAGGTTAGCAAGACTTCAATGCATTATTAATGATTGGCTTGACTTCCATCAAACACTGCTGCTTCCTCATACCTTCTGCCTCACACTTTATTTTTGGTCTAATATTATTATATGGTTTTTTTTTGTTTGTTTGTTTGTTTCAAACTTGAGAGGTCATAAAGGGTGAAAAATTTGTGTTCAAAAAATTTAATCAGACTAAAGGCTCATGTCAATAAATTAATGTTGTGGAAAAAATAATAATTTCAGTAGTACACTACAAAAAGTCATTTGGCTTTTCCCTTTCTTGGTCACCATAGCAAATCGACTAGTGTGCAATAATTTGCATATTGATTTGATGTATGTTTTATCCTGTATGCCCTCCCTAACGCTACCCTCTCCATTTGTCCAGGCTTAGGACACCACAAAAAGAACAAATGCTAAAGTAATTCAGTCTGTGAGCAATAAATCTATAAAATGTATATGCTTCAATTTGAATATGTGAATGTGAGTGAGTGAGTGAGTGGGGACTACGGATGGAAATTAGCTCTGAGCTATAATCCGGTGTATTTACGGCACTAGCTGCTGTTCATTAATACACGCTGTCCCATAAAAAATAAATAAATAAATAAATAAATAAAACTACTAAAATAGGCTAACTTTTCTACAGTCTAATTTATTGACTGTATTAGATGAAGCAATTAAAATATTGTTTTTGTAATTTCAGGTTTTTAAGAACCATGCTTTCTCCACTAACATCTCAGATTATCACTTCCTGTGTGCCAGATGACAGATGACACAGAAACCCACTGCAGCGCCTCCTCTGCACCATCAGATGAGAAATCGGCAGGAAGAGCTATACAGGTGGGAGGGAATGGCAGCTTAAACCATATGGTGCTCCTTTTATTGCTGACAGATATAGCCATAATTCCTCATTAGGCTATAAATTACACTGGGAATGGTCACCTCATTTCAACAGGCCTTTCTAGCCCTCACCTGGGACTAGGGATTGTGGGAAAGATTTGTTCTTTAATAGATGGGTATATAGCAGAGAAAAAAGCAATTGTCAAAATCTATGTTGAGTCCCCCTATTATGCTACTTCCTTCACACAATTTCCCATTTTATCCATCTCTAGTTGTCTTTGGAGCTAAAATAAGGCCGGCAGGTAGTGATAGAGAACATAGTTTTCTTCTCGAGAATAGCTCTGGTACACACAGTGAGATTTGCCTGCAGGTGTTTTGACATCCTCCTGCCTTAATAAGCCTCAGCAGCGGCCATCCTGCCTTATTAAACTGCCCATATTACACTGATATCAATTTTAGTGAAGGAGCATCTTGTCTTAACCTCATCATATTCAATTCACTTTTGGGCACTTAGAACTTGTTGTTAGCTGTGTGACTCTAGTGTGCAAATTGCAGTTTACTTGCTAAGAGCAAATTTAAAGCTTGGTCAATCTCATTTTTCCTCTCACAGTAACTAAAATACAACTTACTTTACTATGGGCAAGTGCTATTCTTTGCGAAGTGGGTTATATTTTTGGCACACTTGAGGTAGCTGACATTTGCTATATGACTTTGTTACTAAGAATGGTGGCCTTAAATGACAGAGGCAGATAAAGAGCATTGATTAGTACAGTCCGGCCATGTGGACAATGTGTAGAGTGACTGAAGTCTTTATTACTGTTATTTAGCATCCATTGCATTGACAAAAGCATTGCCATGATACAAAAAATAATTTTGTTGCTAAATTATAAGAGATGCACTGACTTTATGATTGCAATTTGGCTGATGAAAAATTTAAACATTGGTTAGATTTGAAGTTTGTAGTTATGAAAAAATGTCAAACACAAATCCTTATAAGCTGGAGCACTGTAAAAACAGAACGGATTGTTTGCAAATCCCATGATGAAACCATATTTTATGCACAATAGAACATAAACAACATATAATTTTAAACTGAGATAGTTTGCAATTTTACAAAAAATATTTGCTCATTTTAAATTTGATGGTAGTGACAAAGCTCAAAAAAGTTGGGACAGGGGCCACGCTGAAAAGTACATGTACAAATAAATAACAATTGGAGGAGCATTTTGCAACACATTTTTAAGTCTCTATTTTTAGTGTTAGATGTAATGCTTGTGATCTTTTGGGCCTTCTAGCAACAATGCATTAAAAACATGCATAAATATGTACTGTACTTCTTCATGCCCAGTCATCTTAATGAAATGTTACCAATTAACTTAGTTGCAAAATGCTACTCTTGCTGTTTTTCATTACAACTACTTTTCTTTCCCAGCTCTTTGTTGTCCTGTCTGTTTTTTTTTTTTTTTTTTTTTTTTTTTTTTTTTTTTTTGAGATGCTGCCATCAAATTCTAAGTGAGATATGATTTTTCATGAAAAATCTTAGTTGCACCACTTCTGTGTTGTTTATGTCCTATTGTAAATAAAATACATTTTTACACAATGCCCAAATTATTCAGATTTGGGTTTGTAGAATCAACCATACCAATAGTTGTGGTGAATTTGTTACATGCTGCTAATAACCGATCAGTCAGTGGTCCCCAGGTGTCCATTGCGACAGGTCAGTTCTGTTTGTATAGACTGACCCATTATCATTGCCCCAGGGCAGTGGTGCCTGACCGCCTCTAAACTACCAGCCATAATGGGACTGCTAAATTGCAATTGCGTGTGCTATGGATTACCAAACCAAAAGGATATAATGTCACAGAGAAAGACACAATGACTGGCCTTAACTAACACCTGTTTTTTATATAAACCTCGTGAGTTTAGTTAAGCATGGATAAAAAGTAGAGGAATGTGTGAAACTTGTCATATGTTTGCACTCTCAGGCTAAAGTCGAGCTCCAGATGACTCTGAAGGTGGATAGATTTTTCCCTATCAGGAGTTCAGTGGAGGAAATGAGCCCTGCCGACAGTCAGTGTACTGCAGAAAGTGTATCAGCATTTTCTCCTATGCGATCAATAGGCCCATGATGCAACCCCCCACCACCAGACTACCACCCTCCCACTTCATTGGTGAGAGGAAGCAAGTGGGGGAAGGAGCAGAGAGAAGCAGGGAGGAGGGGTGCAATAAGAAGGCTGCATATTTGATTAGCTGTACTGCTTTTTCAGACCAAGATTTCTTGTACTTTTTATAATTTATACTTGACAGTACAACAGTAACTGTATATCAAATAGAAAGACTTTACATCTTAAATATAGATTTTGTTGCAGAGATACCTTTCGTGGTAGGTCAGAAAATGGGACATTAAGCTAACAACATTTTTCTTTTAGTGAAGAAACAAGTTATTATCATCTGAAGAGAATATAACAAAATATGATCTGGATTGGGTTGCTATTGCGACTAAAGGGCCACTTCCAGGATGTACTCTTCCTAAGCCCCAAAGCTGCTGACACAAGCTCCAGCCACTCACAACCCCATAGTGGGAATAAGCAGAAGAAAATTAATGACTGGACATTTTGATGAATTCGAACCCAGAAAAAAAAAAATGTTTGTATGTTATGTTTAAAAGTTCAAACGAGTGGTAGAGCCCTGCCAGCTGACAAAGTACTGTAGAAATAACATACTGAACATACTTTTCATTGTGAAAATGAGTATCTTACCTGTAGGCTTCATGTAGTATGCCTCTATGTCAGCCATGTCCGTGTGCAGAGCATAGTCCAGATAATTATGTATAACTTTACTGCTGTAGTAGTAGCGTGCACTCATCAGAATGAAGGGTGCGCAGCAGGTCAGTGTGACAGATTTGGTCACCACAAAGCACATTACTATGGAGAAATGGAAAAAAAATAAACGAAACCTGTCAGAAAAGAGAACCAGATGTTTGATTTTTGGTGGATTTAACCCCTTGCAGACACAAGAAAAAAAAACAAAAAAACAATTGTATCAGATAATGTCATCTTAACAGAAGCGGTAAGAATAGAGAAAATGGGATTATAGAAAACAGTAAATAAGACACATCACAGTGCAAAGAGCTGGAAGTAGTCAAAGCAGTAGGGCCCATATTGAAGTAATTGCCCGAACCGGGCACTGGGGGGCGCAAAGGAAAACACCAGAGCCAGTTGGTATGTGTGTGTGTGTAGTATACTGTGTGTCATGTAATAACATTCACTTCACATCTGTGTATCGTGAGACAGCCATGTTGACGTAGAGTTTATACATCATAAGAAACAAGAGGAAGAATTTTGCAAGAGCGTTTTGGGGATAAATTAATCCATCTTTGTACTTTAGCATTGTTTTAATTAAGGCCAAATACACATGGTGCATACAAACAAATTATTCCTTATTTTGAAATTTTAGGCGCGAGATTTATAACAAAGACCAAATTGGAGATAAGCTGCAGGGAGCGCCCTGGCTGTGCACGCCCACTTGTGTATAAATATAAGTGTAGCCTATAAGTGCGTGAGCAGTGAACGTGCGCGTACCCCGCAAGCCAATCCTCAAAGCCATTGAACCATTCATTCGCGGCACCGGCGTGTCACCTCATCCTCACGAGCCGGTTTGAACGCACATGCTCCACGCGCTCAGCCATGCCTTTTGTTGCATGATGGGTAACATGCCGGTGTTTGCCGGTACAAAGAGCGTGGGGCCGCAGTGCTTTTAACCGTTGCATGCACGTAAAGCAGCGTGAGTTTACAACAATTTTTAAAACATTTATATAAAACAAGGGTTATTTACAAAAGAAACACAAATAATACACTGTTAAAGACTGAAATATAGGCCGTACTCACCTGTCAACAGAGCGTATAGAAACTGGGTTTTGGGCTGCTGCCGGAGCCCCCTGAACGCTGTGTTGGGTATCCTCTCCATGATCCCCTCGTAAAAGATGCGGCGCACCTCCTCCCGGTCCTCGCGCTCAAACTCGCGAATAAAAACTGCGTCTTTCCTCACAACCTTCGCCTCTGCGGGGCTCAAAGCCGCAGCAGAGGAGGGCGAAGAGGGGGTGCTCCACATAATAGACTCTTTTTTGGTCCCAGGTATAGCATCGTGTTCGTCCGCAACAATTTTAGTCTCGCAAACCATTTTGGGAGAAAAATGCATGCAACTGGCCGCCAAAAACAGTTGAGAAAAGAGAAGGGAGAAATGGGTGGAAATGGATGAGGTTGTTGCGTTGAAAACTAGATGGAGGGGAAGAGACGAAAGGGGGATGTTTCTGCTGCAACCCTGAGCGTATCTGACGACCAAGACTTGAATATGTGACTCGAGCACTATTTATGCGCGCGCACAGGGCGTGGGATTCAGGTTCAGGGGCCGGGGTAGTCCTCCTGCTGCGCAGATTGGCGGAGGCGCTGAGAGATGCTCGTGGATGGATGAGGGCGGAGGGACACTCACACAGTAAGCAGGCCGGTGCGAACCGGTAAAGACAAGCGTTTGTTTTAGTTTAAAAAACGATGAGGACCATAGTTTGAGTGAGTGTAGCCTAAAGGATGTAATGCGCAAAAAGGGAGACAATGCGTCAAAAGAGATTTATTTTTTCATTCTGACCGAACTGAGTTCAGAGCTTTAAACAATTTGTATATTTGTTTATTTTGTGAGGAGTATGTTCTAGAAATACGTTTGTTGCACAAAAATCTACCGTGCAAAGTTATTAAAGCTGTTCAAATGAACCTTTCTGTCGTGGCTTTGTAGTGCGCGCGCCCATACGTCCACAGTGGGCTGTGAGCAGACTGTGACTGACAGCTTTGCTGCAGTGCAGTGATTACACTGCTCGGCTTTTCTCTTGCTTTTGTCAGCCTGCTCCAGTCTCAACATGGACATGAGACACCCAGCTATACTCAGACCGCCTGGTAGTCTGGATTCAGCGTTTGCACTGACGTCTCTCCGGGCTTTACGCACGCGGGATGTGGAGTGCATCGACTGAGAAGCCGCTTCTTTGTTGCCCCACGACACTCCCTGACTGATGCTGATGCTCAGAGCCACACTTTAAAATTGAGGCTATGTTTTATTTTGTAGTTGTGTCCTTTTTAGGAGTCAGCTGGACTTATTAACCTAAATATTGGATACAAAAGCAACCCCAGTTTTACCTTTTTAAATTCTCGGTTTTATAGAAGATACTTAATATGTGGGCTCTATAAGAACATCTTTGTATCACATTAACTTCTGAGTTTTCTTTCCCACTTTACACATCAAGTGAAATTTGTGTTTTTAAGCCCCGAAGCTGCTGCTCTTTGTCAAAGTGTTGGGTTTAACATTCTCATATGAAAAGCAAAACTAGTTTGAACTGGATCATCGGAGGCAAACTGCTATTGATGAGGCTGCATCCACCCCCACTGGTCTCCTCCTTAAGGTAATCCCCTCCCCCTTTAGAGCAGCCAGAGAGAGGAGAGCCGCAAGACATTCATCATCCACTGTCACACACTACTGCTGCCTCTCTCTTGTGGAGAGTCACTTTTGTTTTTAAATGATGTAAGAGTGAATAGATAAAAGGAAGTGATGCAAACTTGGAGCCATCTCCTTTAGTAACTTAAAATAGACATAAAACCAAATCTATGTCAGTCTACTGCTGTTTCCAAAGCCAGCTATGAAGGCAGCCTACTGAGATCCTGTAAGAGTTTCCTCAACGTAAGAAGTGGTCAGTGTTGCCATTCAGAATAATTATTCTACATTCAAACTAACAGCTCCTTGTAAAATAGCAGGCAACAAGCTCTGATTGATTGAATATTCAGTTTAAAGGGTGTCAGAAGGCATAATTCATTAAAATTGCCATTCATAGTATATCAACAAGTGCATATGGCAAGGAATGCTTGAATTGCTTTGGCATATATGATTTTTCTGTCTGGCCCTCGTGAATGTGAATATATTTAACCAATAAGATAAAAAAAATAAAAAATAAAAAAAAAACAGCCCTACAACCTTGCTAGCCATTCTCCAGAATATAACCCACCTCATGCCCAAAGTAGATAGGATAAGCTCCAAGAAGCAGTGCGTACCAGTGGCAACATCTTTTCAGGTTGGTGTAGTTTTGTCAGCCAAATGGTCCATGACTTAATTTGACAGATGTGTGCAATCCTATTCCAGATCCATTAGAGGCAATTGAGTTGAAACTATTTGTAGAATTTCAGATGTTGGTGAGTCCTCCTGCTGCCGTGGAAACCAGTTGTTTGTGCTGTACTTCATACCTCGCTGATGCTCGGTGCTAACCTCATCATTTTATCAAGTTCAAAGCATAATTTCTCTTTCTTCGTCAAATGTTTTCTGGCTTTTATATCGCTCTGTTACGTTTCGGTGAATCACACTTTCACACATTGTTGTAAAGTTAGTACTTTAGTTGTATGGAAAATATGCAGATGTATATTTTATGCATTATCTTAGTCATAATTTATTGATGATTCCCAAGACTCATGCACTAACCAGGGCACCAGTGCAGAGCTGCAGGGCCAACACTTTCCAGTCTCTCTGCCTTCCTCAATCCCATTTCACACTGGGAGATAATGAGTCTGAGGGGATGATGAAATAAGCAGATAAGAACATCTAATGTTAGTCTGTGCACAATTAGTTTAAATAGTTCCCATTTATATACAACTCTGGGAAAAATTTGGGACCACTGCAGAATTATCAGTGTGTCAGGTTATCTTTCATAAATGCAATGTGGGTAAAATAAACACTTTGCCTTATTTTGGGTGACTTGCTGAAAATATTACTCCTAATTTCAAAATAAAACTATTGTTCTTTAGAGCATAACTTTTGCTCTCCACCAGTTTTTCACATTGCTGATGGATAACTTAATGCCACTATCTCAACTTTGCTTGATGGTCTGTGAGCTCATAAAGCACAGTGAGGTGTGTGAAGGAATTTAACAGTCACTGGCCTGGAATGATTGTCAGATTTGGAGAGAAACTGATTAAAGAAAACAACACAGTGGTCTTTTTTTTCCAGAGCTGTATTTTACAAAGAAAAGATAAAACTTTTTATGTTTATTTTCATTTTCTGCAATTAAATCTGCAGTGTATAGTTTGTAGTGGCCTCTGGTGGCAGCATTGCAGGTTGCAGTTCCAACTTTGCACGGACATTCTTATGTACATGAAAAAAATGTCATTGCCCAGAATTTTTATTTTTTATTTATTTTTTATTACAAAACCGCCTTGTGGACGCCCGATCCCGTCAGACCTCGGAAGCTAAGCAGGGTAGGGCCTGGTCAGTACCTGGATGGGAGACCGCTGGCGAACACCTGGAAGCCTGTGTGAATGTGAATGTGAGTGAGTGGGGACTACGGATAGAAATTAGCTCTGAGCTACAATCCAGTGTATTTACGGCACGGCAATATATATATATATATATATATATATATATATATATATATATATATATATATATATATATATATATGCAATCGTATTCTACGGAGCCTTAAATTACTTTACTATAAATCCTGTTGTATTTTGAGACAATCCAGCCACAAGGGTTCAAAAGCCAGTGTACTCATTGTGTCAGTCCCAAGTCCAGATACATAGAGAGGGTGGCATCAGGAAGGACATCTGCCGTCAATGTGGGGGCCGGGCCCATGTGGTCTGATCTAACAGGTGAGCTACTTCTACCTACCTTTTACAAACATTCTGCCAAACATTTAGGATAAAGAAAGAGCCAGTAAGCCCCCATGTGGCCATTTCTCTTTGTAAGACTGATTCACTACAAAGTTTCCCTCAAGTACTTACCTTTAACATTTTATCGATATTGGTTTGAGCTGACGAGGTGCTGAGACTTTGCTTCTCACTTTGATGTCAGAAATCAGTTTTCCCACCATAAGCAAAAGGTTGCATTTTAGTCCTGGGATGATATGAGGTCAGCAAACTTTAGTTGCAAGGTCAAATAGGAGACACACGCATAAAAGAGGGGATATTGTGTGGATGTTTGAGAATTTTAAGCAGCTGTTCAACAATTCATTGTAAAAAAAAAAAAAGTGAAAGCCTAGAGCCATGAGTGAGTTAAAGAAAAAAGAAAACGTGTTGGCTGTTACAATTTTTTTTCTAGTTGATTCAGCTTGTTCCTGCTTGTAATCAGAGCTTCCAATAGCAATCAGACCACTCAAAGCTGCCTCGTCCACACATTTGGAGTTGTTTGTGTTGTGGCACAGTAAAATGAGATTTCTACCCAACATTGCTGGTAACAGAAGCTCAGACTCCTGCCAGTACACTGCAGACACTTTGTTGGCTCTATGAAGCTGCAGTTTATGTATTGTATCCATTTCCAGTATATTTTAGCCTATCTGCATTTCCAGTGGTGAAGTGTGTAGAGAAGAGTACTGCATTGCTGCGACACTGGCAGCGCGCCTTTACATAGAGCTCCCCCTGCGGGTGGAGATAAGTCCTGTGCAGTCTGCAGGCTTTGTCTTCTCTCCAAGCTTGTGTAAATAAATAAAAGGGTAAAGGGTGTGGGAGGGGATGAGGTCAGCGAAATCAGCAGGACCTTCTGACATTGAGAGCCCGCACACAAACACTGAATATGTGAAGAAGTGCTTCATTAAATCAGTGTGGCACAGGGCTTGGTAATAGTAGTATTAACATACCATCAAAAAGATAACCACTTAATTTTCTCATGCAATTCTGAGCAATGACCAATTCAAGTTTACAATATTCGTTCAATCATAGCTCCAGCTTTGACTATAAATACCAGAATAAACGGCATGTCTAATGAAATTCAACTTCTTACAATTAGGGTTGGCAGGTGGAGCCCATACCAGCAATTTTAGGGTTAGTATGGACAATGGCCAGTTAGTCAGCCATTCACATTCATTCAATGTGCGAAAGTAAGATTCACCAGTTCACCTATATATGCACGTCTTTGACCTACCTGTGTTGTGTGTCAGAAGCACTTCAATAAAAATATGTTGTGTTGATAAAACATTTTCCAAAAATGTTTTTTCATTTAATGTCAAGAATGAGAGACTGAAAACCCGGATTATAGATTATTCATTCATCCTATTCCCATTAGGAGGCACGGGTAGCTGGAGCCTACTCCAGCAACTATGTGTTTTAGGATGAGTACTCTCTGGACAGTGAGCAGTTAGTCACAGCGATTACACAGAGACATACACAGACAGATAGTCATTCTCTCACATTAATTCACTAGAAGCCATTTAGATTCATCCATTCACCAATGGATGCATGCATGTATGGATGGTGAGACGTGGCCAGAGCACCCAGAGAGAATCCACAATAAGGGAGGACATGCAGGCTTCACTCAGAGATCAAACTCACAACCTCCATGCTGAGGCATCACTTTTATACAAAATCATATTCTACAAATAAAGGCTTGCTTTTTTCATTTGTATTTAAATGCTTATTTTCTCCTTTATGAGAGTTCTAAAAAAAAAATGCCGCAAGAACTGTAATGTGTCTTTATTTTACGACTGTGAGAGTTTTGTTACAGAATCAGACAGACTACACTCTGAACACTGAAACAGTGGTTATTTCTTTACCTACGCAGCTAGCAGATGTCTGTCCTTCACCTGCTTATTTTAATCCATATACTAATAATAATATGAGTCATTACTTTTCTTGCATACACTTTGTCAAACACATACAGTAGGACGAACAGTACCCGTGTACACATAAAAATGTAAACATAGAAATTTAAACAAAAAGTGCTGTATCTTCATGCTACACTTCTTTGCTAAATCAAGACAAGTATGTGCCAAAACCATCACATTTTATCGCTGACTATGGTAACATTTCTTTACAAAATTTCAAACTAGTCAAAACCGGTTTATTTACTATTAAGCGGAAATAAATGCTGCCAATCTCTAACTTTAAAAACTCATTTTTGAGCAGTTTCATAACTTATAATAGATGCTACAGTTTAATGTGTATAACAATCGTAAACATTCATCTCTTAAAACACATTTGATAAGTAAATGTACCTATGCATTCTACTAATCTATCTACATTATCGGTCAATTATTACTACAAAGTACAAAAAAATAGTTTCATTCAACACAGATGAGAAGTGACCTTATTTTACAGCAATACAAAATAATGGTTTTTGTAGGCGCGTTTCACAATCTAAAATATTAGTTGTATAAAAGACATCCCAAATAAGGCATGGTATCAACTGAAAGCTTCACTCGACAGTAAAAGAAAATAAAGTGCCTATTGTGTAAATAAGTTAAGACGTGGATCTGTGTACACCAGAAGAGGTTTGGAGGAGTGTGAGAATCAGATGGCAGGTGAAGCGTCCTCAGCCCAGTGAGCTGGTGGGCATACAGTCGCACAGGGCTCTCCTCTCCGCCCGCAACACCAACGTTTCTGTCTACAAAAAGATAACAAAATCATTACTGTTGCAGAAAAACAGATGCTGCAGTTTAAGTTGTTATTATGATATGTGTACTTAGTATGTTTGAGATTTCAGGGCTACTAATGTTTCAGCTCAGACATCCTCCTTTCCTTTTGGGTTTTCCATTTTTGGGTCACCACAGCAAATCAGCCCATCATGTCTCCTAGAGTGCAGTGATTTGGGAATTGATGCAGCATAGGTTTTATACCAGATGCCCTTTCTGACGCAACCCACTGCCTTTATCAGGGTTTGGAGCTGTGTGGCTGGGTTACTTAACTGTTCCTAGTTAGTTGAAGAAATTATGATATTCTTTCTATTCTAACAGTCTAGTAGTAGTTGATTCAAATAATGATGTATGTTGCAACATGGTACTTAAAAAATCAATATTGTTTTGGTTTTGGGACATTAGTGAGAGATGAGACCTACCCTGGCATCAAGGTTGAAAGCTGTCTTTTTCAAATCTTGGAGTGCCCTCTGCATGAACTCAAAAGCATGACAGTCCACACATGGGCGACCTGGAAGGAAATAACAAATTATGCAATAAATAAATAGCAAATGCATGTGAAACGTCATAGAAACTGAAGTTGTGATCAAGATGCATTTACAGCCATATTATGAGTTATTATTTCCAAAGCATGAACTTGTTTTATGTATGCCCAGCCATTTGTAAACAGCATTACCAGTCTTCCTGTCATTAATGTCAGCAAGTCAATCTTAAGGCCTAGTGAGGCACACAGTCCACCACTAAAATATTGAAGCACTGGGCAATTTGCACATTTTGGAGGGACCCAAACCCCGTCGAATATTAAGGGAAAACCACATCAGAGGATAAAATGCTCTTACTTTCAGCAGGGATCACAGTGCCTGTGTCCTGGTCCGCTTCAGCTGCCCCCAGACAGAAGAGCACCGTGACAAGAAGCACCGCTGCCTGCAAATACCCGCTCGATGCCATAGCGACGCGATCAATTAGCACCCTACAACACAGGGACTAAAATTAGCACAGAGGTACGGGATATTAGAAAGGAACAGGTCTTCCGAGCATCAGAGAAGAAAATAACAACGGGCTTTGTGTATACCAGAACTGTGAAAAATATGAATACGGTTAATGAGTTTAATTTAAGAGTGGTGGTTTATTAAACCAAAGAAGACCTACCTGCAATCAGCCGATGTTTTTGAAGAATCAGCTCAGCGCAAGATGCCCACCAGGGACTGTTTTATCTAGGACTCCTGACTGCGCATGAGCGCTGTTCATGTCTATGTCGCTTTGAGAACTAAAATAAAGCTTCAAAATAAAAGCTTAAAGACTAATACCTTCAGAAATTAGGCGTTTGTACTATGTGTAATATTTTTGTTCTATAGCATATAGTAATAAAAATAATGACTCAAGCTTGATTTTTTACATTTATTTTACATTTGTTATATTCAACCCTTTGTTCGTAGCTACTGAATATGTATTTAGGGGACGTGAAAATACAATGTACCACTTTAAAGTTCAGGGGTTTTCTCATTAAACAAATTCTAAAAAGTACACATGTATTGGATTTACAGTATTTAGTACTCTTAGTTTTAATAAAGAAAACAAATCATTAGTAAACGTTTCCAAAAGTTTCATTTGTCTTTATAATTTTATCCTCAAAAACCCAATTTGCTAAATTTTTATTTGCCCTCTCTCATCTGATTTATAGTATTTTTGTTGGTTTGATGTGCTTCTGGATACACACTAAGCCGTGGTTTATGCAGCTTTTTTGGATTTCTTTAAAAGTAATTGTGCCTAATGAAATGACACCTAAAAAAATACATAAACACTGTATTATTTGAGTGATAAAGGTGTGTTGACAAGCCGCTCTAGCTCCTGTGGGCGGGGTCCTTGCTGCTGTTTTCTTAGGTAGCCTGTTAAAATGCCCGACCTCAAAACACTTCTTTTTCCAAGATGGCGTCGATGAAGGACAGCGACACCGGCCTGTGGCTTCACAACAAACTAGGATCTACAGACGAGCTTTGGACGCCTCCGAGCATCGCTTCCCTCCTTACAGTCTCCGTAATCGACAACATACGGCTGTGTTTTTCGAGTTTGTCGCCGCCAGTAAAGCTAAAACTCCTGCTCGGGATGCTGCATCTTCCCCGGCGCACTGTGGACGAGGTGGGTCGCTCTTCGTTAGCTTTTAACTCTTAGCCTAGCACGTAGTTAGTTGAAAAGTAGTTTAATTTAGTTCAAATAAGTCTAAATAGTTTCTCGAGTACTCTAACCTTAGCTTGACTTGTTAGGTAATAAGTGAAACGTAGCTTGGAAATTGGCGGCAGTTTACTAACCGCTAGCTCCGTTTTTATGACTGATGTTTTTTCAGGGTCTACTCTTCAAGTTTCTCTTGGTATCCTGCTAAGAACAAGCTACCGTGTTTTGGTTAGCTCCAGCGGCTATTGCTGACTAGTCTGTAGTGAGTAATTGCGTTGTTCCAGCTGTGGTTTTCCAGTTGCAGCTATTGAATTAGCCTAGCAGGTCTCTTGCAGACATTATAGTGGGACGGGCTCAGGAGAGCGGAGAGACTGCGCTGGAGGCGGTACTAGAGTCAGTCCGACATATCACCTGTTAGCATGCATTTATCCGTCAGCACTATGATGTACAGTGACGTTTTCTCATCCTTTGGTGTTTAATTTGTAGTGCACAGTGCGTCATTACGTTTTTCCGGACATCTGGATGTTTGTTAGCGCAGTAAGTTAGATTTGTTATGATCATTTGAGTCTCAGCTCTCCGTTACTTTACAACCAGAAGCAAAGTGTATGGAGCTATATTTGTCACAATAAAAAGAATTGATGCAAAAATAAAACGAATAGAGGCAACAATAAATGTACTGGTGCGCGCAGAATGATTTTATTAAAAATCCCTAATTTGTGACTTGCATGCAGCGATTTTTGCAAATAAATTCTTATTTGCAAATATATTAGAAATAAAACATGTTTGTCAATTATAAATCTGCACTTTTGTATGTGATTAGTCCAATCTGCATTTGTGGCTCTCTCCATTCATAGATTCATCACTTCTGGCATTTGGATCTTTTTGAAGCCGCTTGAGTTTTTTCAGCGAAAATGTGCCGAATATTGCCAACAATCATCCCGATTTATGAATGCGACTTCAGTAAACCAGCGAGCACTGTTAGCGTCATATAAGGTAGCGTACCAAATTGCTCAGTGTAAAAAAAAAAAAAACACACCATAGCAGAGAAGCTGATACTGCCTGTAGTATTAGACATGGTCTGTCATGCTGGATGACGCAAGTGCTGCAAAATTAAAAACTATCCCTTTGTCCAATGACACTGTCGCCAGACATATAAATGACATTGCTAACGATCTTAAAGAACAGCTGGTAGATAATCTCAAAGACAAATGTTTTGCCTTACAATTCGATGAAGCAATTGACAGTAACAAAGATTGTTTGTTTATTGCTTATGTATGTACAGGTGTACTTATAACAATTTTGTAGACAAATGATACCATTTACTACTTCTTCCTGGGCGGGGTGTAACTGAAAATAATTGAGAAGCACTGCTGTAAGCAGCTTGTAAACAGAGAAGTTAGCTGCAGGACAAGGACAGAAATCACTTTCGCCCAGAACAGTATTGTGAACTGGCTACCCCAGATTTTGTTATGATCTACCCAGTCTCAGGAGCCCTTTGTCGGCTTAGGAGAGGGTCCACTTGTACTGAGGACCTGGGAGGGAGCTTTACAGAGGGGTATGATTGTCCGTCAATGTGCTGTTTGCAACAAAAAGCTGAAGGATCTTGGGGCTGCATACTTCATAACTAAATCCAGGTGAGCAGTTTACAGAACTAGGCCTATTATGTTACTATAACTGCTCTGTGCAAACGCAACTATTGAGTGCATTAAATGCGGTGTGACACAGTACAGGCACAGACAGGGAAACGGAGTGCTCAGTGCTAGTGGGCTCCTAAGTCATTATTGAGTACATTAAATATGTGGCTTACATAAATAATAAATACACAAATGCAAAAAAAAAAAAAAAAAACACTATTTAAAGGATTAGATCCAGTTTGTCTATAATAAAGTTACACCCTCTGCATGCTTTTGCTGCAGTGCTTGTCCTGCCACTAACTTAGTCAGGAAGCAGTCAGAGCATAGCCCCTGTTGCTGAGCACTGCCCCCAGTGGTCATCATTGGAAGAGGATTTATTTAGTGAATAATTCTAGCTATCTCAAAATGCAGGATGAATGGCTCAAAAAGATCCAAATATGCAGAAATGATGAATGCATTAATCGAGCAAGCCAGAAATGCAGATTGGACTATTTACATGCAAAACTGCAGATTTATAAATGACAAACATGATTTATTTGTGAAATATTTGCAAATTAGAATTTATTTGCAAAAATTGCTGCATGTAAGTCAAAAATGAGGGATTTTGAATAAATCATTCTCATTCTACGTGCATCAGTACATTTATTGTTGTATCAATTCATTTTATTTTTGCATCAATTAATTGTAGTGAGACAAGTATATCTCCATTAAAAATAGTTAACCTAAATAATTCAAGTCAAAAAATTCTTTTTCATTACATGAAGTCAAAGGAAATTGATTGCCAATTTGAACTGATACACAATACACAATACACATTGTTATTCTAAACACTAGTATAATCAGTATTAAAAGGTCAAGAGAAGATACAGTAAAACCTGTTTGCTGCCCAAGATATGTTGCTTTTTTATTTATATATATATATATATATATATATATATATATATATATATATATATATATATATATATATATATATATATATATATATATATATATATATATATATATATTTTTTTTTTTTTTTTTTTATTTAATCTGCCTTCACGTCTTCCAGATGAAGGAGGCTCTGTCTGAGATAATCCAGTTGGCCACAGTGGATTCAGAGCCGTGGGTGCTGATGGTTGCAGACATCCTCAAATCCTTCCCAGACACAGGCTCTCTAAATTTGGACTTGGAAGAACAAAATCCTAACGTTCAGGATATTCTCGGAGAGCTCAGAGAAAAAGGTAGAGGTTATTGCATTATTCACGTTTAATAGAAGGTTTGCTACTTTAGGTGCAACACTAACCTGCAGTTGCATCTGTAAGTTGTAATGTTGTATTCTGACAAGAGATGGTAAATTTAATGTCTGCTGTCCACAGTGAGTGAGTGTGAGGCATCCTCTATGCTTCCTTTGGAATGCCAGTACCTAAACAAGAGCGCCTTAACCACTCTAGTGGGACCTTTGACACCCCCTGTTAAACATTTCCAGCTTAAGAGAAAACCTAAAAGTGCAACACTGAGAGCAGAGCTGCTGCAGAAATGTAAGTCACATGACAAGGCAATATTATTTTTCATTATATTTTAAATCTATACATTTGCATATTTTTTTGTTTTATGATTTATAACAGCTACAGAGACAGCTCAGCAGTTAAAAAAGACAGCTGGAGTACCCTTTCATGCCAAAGGAAGAGGCTTGGTAAAGAAGATTGACAATACCAGTAAGTAGAGTTAACAAATGAAATTGTTCTGTTTTTTTCCTGCCTCCAGCTGTAATAATTTATATATCATGTCTTTTATTTCAGCGCCTCTTAAGGGGATTCCCAAAGCACCATTTCGCAGCCCGACAGCCCCCAGTATGTTCAGCCCCCCCAGTAATCGCACACCTATCGCTCCTGCACGTACACCTCTGCGCAAAGAGAGGGGCGTCAAGGTAAACTTGACTTTCTGTGATTAAGTTCAGCTGTTAGTTTTGGCTAATCTTTGAACTTAATAATATTTTATTTTATTCTTACTTAGCTTTTGGATATTTCTGAGCTGGACATGGTGGGAGCAGGACGGGAGGCTAAGCGGCGAAGAAAAACTTTGGGTAATTTTAGCTCTTACATCTATCAAGTCATACAATGGTGCATTTAAATAATTGCATAAAAACTTGGGCCATATTTTCTTGTCGACAGAAACCGAGACTGGAGAGAAACCTGCCAAAGAAGAAGCAGTGGTTGAAAACACTACTCCAGACTATGCTGCAGGACTTGTCTCTGCGCAGGTAGAGAAGGCTGTTTGTTTGTCTAGGTCACACTTTTTTTTTAATTTTTTTCTTATATAACCTTATTGGTTTGTTTTAGAAACTGGGGGCTTTGAATGAGAACCCACTGCCATCAACCAGTTACTTGCCAGCTACACCTAGCATGGTGCCCTCTTCCTCCTATATCCCCAGTTCTGAGGCACAGCCAGGTGAGATATCGCTCCCTCTATCTTTTGGGGTCATTCATTAACTATTACCAGTCTACTGCACACTTGTATGCTAATAGGAAAAATTTTATACACCTTGATAATGTGATTTGTTGTTACACATACACAACCAAGGTTGGCCAAACCTCATTGAGCATGCCCCAGAGCCAGAAAGGACTTTGGCATAACATGTGAACAAAGGAGTACATTTGCCTCCTTTATCAGCAGTTAACACAACAAACTTGTCACTTTTAACATTGAAGCTGGTTAATTCTGGCATTTAAAAAAACACGAATCCAGTTAGAGAGTTTAGTTAAGGTCAGCCTGTAAAAGTAGTGAATGTCTTTTTTTTTGCTGGTATTTGTAGCAAACGCAGGTGGTTCAGGGCGGGAAACGCTGCAGTCGGCTCGCCAACCGGAGGAGTCGGCCACAGCGGGCACAGGGGCCAGCGCCACATTACCCGGCCAGTACAAACAGAGGACCCCCATGTACAACGCAGGGACCACAGCCAACCCCGCCACGCCTACCTCCCCCAGCACGCCAGCCTCCACGCCTGCGAACAACGGGCCCCCAGCAGCAGCTACAGCCAGCCAGCCAGAGACCCCCACCCAACCTCCCAGCACACCGCAAACCCCCACTCCTACCCCAGCGCCTCAACAGCCCCAGCCCAAAAAGAACCTCTCACTCACAGTAAGTCTGTTTTAGTTTTGATAGAGGATTCTCTAAAACATTTTTTTTTAATGCTAGGCTACACAAATTAAAAACATACTTGCTTGACTTGTTCACAGAGAGACCAGATGTATGCTGCACAGGAGATGTTCAAGACAGCCAACAAGGTCACAAGACCAGAGAAGGCTCTCATTCTGGGCTTCATGGCTGGATCCAGAGGTAAATTATAAATAATATTTTTTGGTTCACTGACATTAGTCATACTGTCTGTTGTGAGTGAAAGGAAGTCAAGAAGAAAACTAAAACTACATTAAGCACAGCAATATTGCGCCGTTGGTAGAACATGTATTCAGCATTCAACTCTGGACTCCAACAATTTATCCTTGCTTCTTTTCACAATTTTCTGTCATTGCTCCACTGCATTTTTTAATAAAGTCTTAAAGGTGAAAGAATATATATTTTGAATATACACTGTAGCACCTACTTAATAATTTTTAATGCATTATTTCTAAATTAATAATAACCGTTAAGTTCAAACATTACTAGTTTTAGTCTTGAAAAATAAGCTCATGTTAAACTTTATGAATAAATTGCATTTCATCATCCTTTATTTGTTCGTTGTAAACTGAATTGGCTCCAGTGGCTGCGAGACCAGCTCTGTCTAAAACATATATGCTTAAAGACTTGTTCATGTGACCTTTCCCAAGAATATTCTTAACAGGTCCTAGCCTAGGTGTGGTTGAGTAAACACAACATCCTAGCCCTGACATTTTCTTTTTTCTTAATCATTATCATTTGTATCTGTATTTTTTTTTAGCTAGTTCATTTAATAACCCTGTCAGAACATAGACTTCTTTGTAAACCATTGTGTTTGCTATAGTAATATTATACGTATATATATATATATTTATATATAATATAGTTGCTCACAACTTGCTTCTGTGAATCTTGACCATCCATTTAGACCCAAACTAAATTTGCATGTTAAAATTGTCTTTAATTAAAATTAGCCAAATGTAAGGGTCATTATTACAAAATTAGATTCATAGTTATCTGCTGCTCAACTGTGTGTAGTTTTTACAAAAGATACAAGGTTTTGACCTTTATGTTATTATATCAGATGTCTTGAATGTTTGTACTGGGGTGTGTTGCAGAGAACCCATGCCCGGAGCAAGGCGACATCATCCAGATCAAGCTGAGCGAGCACACGGAGGTCCTCCCCAAAGCAGACGGCACTGGCAGCACCACGATGCTGGTGGACACTGTGTTCGAAATGAACTACTCAACGGGACAGTGGACCCGCCTCAAGAAATACAAACCCATTACAAACACCTCATGAAGAGCTTCAGCACTTCACTTTACCCCCAGATTTCCACCCACACCACATGTTTACTTACACTCACAAGTATTTTCATTCACATTCGGGCCAAATGATACTCTGGCAGGACAACGGAGAGAAAAATCCTCCCTTTTCCTGCACAATGGCCATAACCGGACTGTTTTTGTCTTTGGTTGTTTCCCTCTACCTTTTATTGTTTGTGTTTTTAAGTGGCCTCTATTTCCTAAAGGATGTTGCGGTCAGTAAGAGTGGACTGTTCACAGCACCTAGAAGATTTGTACCCCAACTTAAGTGACTAGAGGAGTGGGCTGCCTGTAGAGTAGTCTCCCAGTGGCAATCAAGCTATTCTTTGAGAACAAAATCATGGACAGGCTAATGGTGAACAATGACAAAGTTTGAGCGCTGCAGAATTCCTAAAGCTGTAAAAGTTCTGATTGGACCCTTTTGATAAATGTTTAATAAGTTTTCATTCTTTTTTAAAAGAAGGGAAGAAAATAAAGTGCTAACCGACTCCAGATACTTCCCATCTTTTTGTTCTCTATTTTTTCCTCCTATTGGACCTCATACCTCTGCACAAAAAGCCAAAATCTTTTTCAGGATTACAGAAAGTAAAACACCAACATATACAGTATACAAAGAGTAAAATGTTTCAAGCATTTATTTATTTGAATTGTAATTATGAAATTAAATTATGTAATCTAATTTAAGAGATGCTGAATTTTGGTTTTCATTAACTGTAAGCCATCATCACTATTCAAATAAATACAGACTTGAAATATTTAACTGAATCTGTAAAATACTCACTTTTCAAAACCCAAAATGTAACTTTTTCACAAAATTCGAATTGGTGGGCACATGTATATAATGACAAAAAAGAAAGTGGTTAAGAGCATATGGGTGACAGGTGGCAAGAGGTCTTCCAGGCATCATCATTTATTACAAATATAATTCTTCACCAAACATTTGTTTCTTTAAGCAAAAACAAGCACTTTGTGGGATAAGAAGTGTACTAAAGAAATGTAGGTTATATAAGTGAAGTTTTTATTAAAACACTGAGGGATAAAATAGGCACACAGCAATTTTGAACTTAGAAGGTAGACATTTTTTTGCACAAAGTCTTGCATCTGTTTAACTCCTTTTTATGCAGATTTTATTTTTTTTAATTTTACTCATTTTCAGCTCTGTGTAGGTCAGGATACACCCCACTCTCGCTAAACTGGTGGTGTGTTTAGTGTGATTGTGTGAATGCTTACAACAACAATCATGGTAATTATATTAGTTAAAATAATATTGACAGTAATAAAAACATAACCTATAAATATATCTTCCATCTGTACATTCAATTGCCAAGTGACAGCATGTCAGTGGAAGCAAAGAGTGGGTTGGCTACATTCACGTCGCCTGCTTTTGGAGGCAGGTCAAAACTATTGCACAAGGGTGAGATCTTATCTGATTACGACATTTAATAGAGCAATGACTGCATTAGTTAAAAGCTTATGAAGTTGTGCACTGTGCTGACACCCTGGATAGATCTAGAAAAACACACTGGCCTTGTGAACAAAACTTCATACTTGGACGACCTCTAGTTGGTCCCGGGATCCCTCCATCCTCCAAAAGCCTTCTCCAGGTATAGAGCCATCTCTAGAGTCAGGCGGTCCTGGAGCTTATTTGCCACCACCTGTACGCCAAGGGGCAGACCCTCTTCATTCAGACCCAGTGGACACTGAGTAACTGGCAAACCCAGGACGTTGAATATACCTCAAGAAGGGACAGATGAGAAGTTTGGATCAAGAATCCATTATTCAAGATAATGCATTGTTACAATAAGGTAGAGTCTCTAGTGTGGTCATGACCACTTCAGCAACCTAAAAGTGAGTACAACCGCAATTTTAAAAAAATGGTGATAGCAAACCAGATTTTCTCAACAAAAAAAACAGAAAACATCAAATGTGAGAATTTGATGGCAGCAACGCATCTTAACGTTGGGACAGAGGCAATCAAACAGCTAAAAAGTACTTGGTACTGATAATAAAAAAACAGCTGGAATGAGCATTTTGCAACTATTTTAGTTAATTGGCAAGGTGACTGGGTATACAGACCGAGTGCCAGTCTTGTGCATAATAGCAGACATGTAACCAGGGTCGGAGTCACTTTTGGCAAAGATGGATTGGTAAGTGAGCAGAAGTTGGATGAACCGCTGCTATTGTTCCACAGCAACTAGGCCTTGGAGATGGGCAGGTATATCAGATTGTTGCCACCCTTCCTACAACTACTGGTGGTGCAGTCTCTTCTATATGGCCTAAGCACCGCACTCTGCTCAGATGTACATGAAGGCTCCACGGGATATGCTTCCACAAAGACTCCAAGGCATGCTCTTTTTTGGCAGAGCTGCTTTTTTTTTGGTTGAGAAATTGCACATTCTGATAGGCAGTGTGTTGTGATAAGTTCCAGAATTATCTATTCTCCTTTCATCATGGTAGGCGACAGAGGTGTAGCACGAAATTCTGGGCCCTTTGTATAAACCATCTTGGTGGGCCCCCAGGTTCACTTGATCAATATTTCTCAAGCATATTCCAGGCTTTTTGAGGGCCCCTCCCTGCAGTGGGCCCTGGGTTAATGGTACCCTTTAACCCCCCACTCCAACGCCCCTGGTAGGCAAAAGGGGGTGGGGGGGGTTGTCTAGTCGCTCTGCATCTGCTGTCAGGTTCAGGACTGGCAGTCCGCCTTGTTGGACCTGAGTTTCGAGATTTTTGATTTATGACCTCCAGCTCAGCTGCAAACTGAGCACGATCTCTTGGTCTGGTTGTCATCTCAAAAGCTGCATTTGTTTCAGGTGAATGCCTGTCTCTTGTAGACTGCATTGAGATTATGCCCCCACCAGCAGTGGAGCATAATGGTGGGGTTTGTTGTGCATCTGTTATGTGTGAAAGGTCATGGGCCAACATCATTTGAAGGTGTCTTGTTTGTTGATTTTAAATGTTTAAATGTTAAATGTTATTAGTTTATGTAGCTAAGCTAATTGCCAAGGCTCTCAAGTTTTGATCCAGGCTTGCCGTGAGATTTTTTGAGGGGTGGGGGAGGCGCAATATATTATGTCATTATTAAATAATAAATGTATATATCCTAAGTAAATGTATTTAACTAAACTGAATTGGAATTTTTGCATTTCTTTATTTCTCCATAAACTCAGAGCGCCACAGTGCTCTGAGTCTGTCCCTCTCTCGCGTCTTTGCGGTGGTTTGCTGTTCACCTCGCGCACACATGACCCACTGTAGGGCCAGTTCAACCATCCCATGCTGGAGCCTGATAGACCCGTCTCCCTCCTGTCCCCCACTACACACTGCAACAGGTCTCACCAGAGCCTGGGGCACCTCTGTAGCCCTCCTGTCTTTAATTTAAACTGCCAACACGCTAAACCCTCTCTCTCTCTCTCTCTCTCTCTCTCTCTCTCTCTCTCTCTCTCTCTCTCTCTCGCTGAGTCACGTGACCGCGCGGCGACTCAGAGCACAGAGAGAGGTGGGTCAGAGCATGAAGTGATGAAGAGGTAGCTGCTCCTGATGCAATGAGTGAAAATAAGTCGCCCCAAATATGAGAACTCGTTCAGGTTCGCGTTGCTGCGTTGCCAATTAGGTCTAATACCCGTCCATTAATAGTACCGTTTTCAGCGTGAGAATGCGTGGTGTGGCGTGTGAGAGAGGTGAAAAAAATTACACTGAAAAAAAAAAAGCTTTCTACTCACAACACGGCATAGTTTGTAAAGGGTAAAAACTGTCATTCTCCTGTTTTTCAGCTTCTATTTTCCTAGCAGCAGTGCCCAGAGTTAGCTAAGGTCGTTTGGTCTTACTATTTATCCACATTCTCAGCAGTGTAGTTGTTCATCTCCTGTCTTTACTGTCTTCATTAGTTAAACAGCAGTATAACTTGTTTTCAGTCATAAGCTGTGTGCACTTCTCGCTTTCAGACGAGGCTGTAAGGATGGAGTAAGAACTATTAGGAACTATTAGTTCTTCTTTGTTGTTTTACGGCGGATGCAAAATACACTGCTCAAAAAAATAAAGGGAACACTAAAATAACACATCCTAGTTCTGAATGAATTAAATATTCTTATTAAATACTTTGTTCTTTGCATAGTTGAATGTGTTGACAACAAAATCACACAAAAATTATCAATGGAAATCAATTTTATTAACCCATCAAGGTCTGGATTTGGAGTCACACTCAAAATTAGTGGAAAAACACACTGCAGTCTGATCCAACTTTGATGAGGCTCAGTAGTGTGCGTGGCCTACACAGGCAGGCACGTGCAGGGGGGGGGCTTGCCTCCAAGTGCCCTTTTGGTCCTTGGTCTTTTTTTTTTTTTTTTTTTTTGTGGCTTTAAGCCCTCATGTGGCTCTTCATAAGAGCATTTATTCATTCATTAATTATTAATAATTTGAAATAAATGACATCACACGGCCGCCAGCACCTCGTGACCTTTAACCTTTTGCCTCCGTGAGTTGCAGCTGCCTGTCTCGTGCCCCTCGCGCAGCTGAAAATAGTGGAGAAAGAGCGGACTGCGGAGCCAATAAAGAGGGCTGTTATCATTTTTTTGGTCCCGATTCCAGAACTTAAAACACAGTGTAGCCACTGGGAATCAAAGAACCGGTGAGTGAGCTGTTTGTGTCGCGTGATTTGTAAGACAAAGCCATTAAAGTATTATGCACGCACGTTAGATCATTTCTGTTTAAACACTGAACTTTTGACCGCTACTTGCTAACCACCTAGATATTTACAAAATGCTTCCATAAAATGCTTTGAGATTGTTGACAGCATAAAATCTTTTTATTTTTAGACCGGGTTGCTTATAAATAATGGATTGCAGTTATCATTTAGGCATTTTAATGCAATTAAATTTCGAGAATTTGCTATAATTGTGCAAAAATACGAACTAGTTGGTGATGGGAGCTGGCAAAATGTGATCTGATAAGAAAAAATGTGATGTCCCAAAATCTTGTTCCCACATAACTTATTTAATTTATTACTAGAAATGTCTCAGGACTTTCTCATAGTGCTGGGAATAATTTTCATCTTGTCAGAGCATGGATAAAATTACATTATTTAGTTTAGTGTCATGCAGTGTGTGTTTTCTATACATTTTATATGTTCATTAGTTTTTTACTATTTTCCCAAAATTTTATTAAAAATGTACAGCTACTTCATCCTTACCGTATTGCAATATATCATAGTATACACAGAAATGTAAGTCTTGCTTGCCACAGTCCTAACACAACAGTGTTTTAAAATCTGGTTACAACTATGTGCCCCTTTTTCGCTTTGAGCACCTGCCCCTGTAGAAGTCTCTGCACGTGCCTGATGACAGGGGTTATCAATTAAAATTCAATGAAGTCCAGTTTGTGAACATTTTCTCGAGCGAAGGTCCGGAACATCACAAGATTATATGTTGCATTGAAAAAACATTGAAGTTCCATCAACATCTGTGTCTACAGCAGGGGTCTTCAGCTACATTTTGTGGACCAGAATTTTTCTTGGCAGACACTACTATATAGGCCAGACGCTCTCATAAAGGCAAGGCATCAAGGCAATCTCAATCAAACTTGCTGTGCAGGTAGAGCTTGAGAAGAGCTACAAAATGCATTTGATTTTTTTTGTTCTACAAGGTTCTATGCCAGAGAAATGAGCACCATCTTTTTATTGCAGTTTTGAGCTTTTCAGGCCGAGATAATGTGTTTTTGGATGTTTCCTATGAACTGCAGAGTAAGAGCCCAGACTGATAAAAGACGGTTGGGGATGCACTGAGCTGTCCTCTCAGGACTTCCAAAAGTATCTTAAGGTCAAATCTCACAGATCTGTAGCAGGGCTGCTAAAATGGCCTTTAATAAATTGACAGTGAAAACAGTTAAAGATTTTTTTTTTTTTTTTTTTTTTTGAGAAAATAAATAAGGCAGTCTCAATCAAACTTGCTGGGAAGGTAGAGCTTGTGGAGAGCTACAAAATGCTTTTTAAAGTTTTGTTCTACGAGGTTCTCTGACAGAGAAATTAGCTAAACATTTTTATTGCTGTTTTGAGCTTTTCAGGCTGAGTTAAAGTGTTTTTGGCTGTTTTCTATGAACTGCAGACCAAGAGCCCGAACTACTTAGAAACACTCTCCACTGACTCTGAGTTCATGGGGATGTTCTGGGGGCCGGAAGAAAAGCTCTTATGGTCTGGGTGTGGGCCACGGGCCGCCTATTGACTACCCCTGCTGTATGACCTCCCTACAACGCCTGGGCATGCTCCTGATGAGGTGGCAGATGGTCTCCTGAGGGATCTCCTCCCAGACCTGGACTAAAGCATCCACCAACTCCTGGACAATCTGTGGTGCAACGTGGCGTTGGTGGATGGAGCGAGACACGATGTCCCAGATGTGCTCAATTGGATTCAGGTCTGGGAAACAGGCGGCCAGTCCATAGCATCAATGCCTTGGTCTTGCAGGAACTGCTGACACACTCCAGCCACATGAGGTCTAGCATTGTCTTGCATTCGGAGGAACCCAGGGCCAACCGCACCAGCATATGGTCTCACAAGGGGTCTGAGGATCTCATCTCAGTACCTACTGGCAGTCAGGCTACCTCTGGCGAGCACATGGAGGGCTGTGCGGCCCCCCAAAGAAATGCCACCCCACACCATTACTGACCCACTGCCAAACCGGTCATGCTGGAGGATGTTGCAGGCAGCAGAATGTTCTCCACGGCGTCTCCAGACTCTGTCACGTCTGTCACATGTGCTCAGTGTGAACCTGCTTTCATCTGTGAAGAGCACAGGGCGCCAGTGGCAAATTTGCCAATCTTGGTGTTCTCTGGCAAATGCCAAACGTCCTGCATGGTGTTGTGCTGTAAGCACAATCCCCACCTGTGGACGTTGGGCCCTCATACCACCCTCATGGAGTCTGTTTCTGACCGTTTGAGCAGACACATGCACATTTGTGGCCTGCTGGAGGACATTTTGCAGGGCTCTGGCAGTGCTCCTCCTGTTCCTCCTTGCACAAAGGAGAAGGTAGCGGTCCTGCTGCTGGGTTGTTGCCCTCCTACAGCTTCCTCCACGTCTCCTGATGTACTGGCCTGTCTCCTGGTAGCGCCTCCATGCTCTGGTTACTATGCTGACAAACACAGCAAACCTTCTTGCCACAGCTCGCATTGATGTGCTATCCTGAATGAGCTGCACTACCTGAGCCACTTGTGTGGGTTGTAGACTCCGTCTCATGCTACCACTGGAGTGAAAGCACTGCCAGCATTCAAAAGTTACCAAAACGTCAGCCAGAAAACATAGGAACTGAGAAGTGGTCTGTGGTCACCTCCTGCAGGACCACTGCTTTATTGGGGGTGTCTTACTAATTGCCTATAATTTCCACCTGTTGTCCATTCCATTTGCACAACAGCAGTGAAACTGATGTCAATCAGTGTTGCTTTCTAAGTGGACAGTTTGATTTCACAGAAGTGTGATTGACTTGGAGTTACATTGTGTCATTGTGTTGTTTAAGTGTTCCCTTTTTTTTTTTTTTTTTTTTTTTTTTTTTGAGAAGTATATATTAGTGCACTACCGCCACCCTCCGGATGTGAATGGTTACTATGGATTACAGTAAGGGTGCTCCGATCGATCGGCCGAGATCGGTGATCAGACGATCATGGCTAAAAATAGAGTGATCGGTAAAATGGGCCGATCAGAAGGGCCGATCGAATTACAACAAACACGTGAGGCTCTCACATCTACTGTCCTGCAACTCCGGCAGCGTTATTTTTTTAAGTTAAGCCCTTATAACTAGCGCACACCTGCCCTGGAGCTGCTGCTTTATGTCCCCGCTTTGTCTCCGCCTGCTCCTGGAGCGCACGGGGCAGAACCGAGGCGCAGCAGTGCGTGTATTTGCAAACGCCAACGCAAATAGAGCTAGAGTTAACCCGCTAACATTTACGTTAAAAGCATCAAGAAAGTTCAGAGTCTGCTTGTGTCTTGTTATGCGGAGAAAATTGTGCGTTTTGTGGCTTAAACTGCACTAAATGGCTGCTAATGGAAAGCAAAAGTAAAAATGCAGCCCATGTGTCCGTGTGTCTGGGAAGAGCACCTTTCATCGTTGCCTTCTCTGCTCTCTTTGCACGTTTTTTTCGTTCAGACGTTGTCAAAACTGGCAGCAGGAGCTGTCTACTCTTTAGTCCACTGTGTTTCAACCTGGTTTGGCTGCGCGTTACGCGGACGCAGGCGCTGCACTCGCGGACTTGCACTAAAGGCACCAATTAAGAACAACAGATTTTTACATCAGCGGAGCATTCAAACAAAACCACACAGACACTGGGCACACATTAAAGGCCAATAATGCAACAAAACCTCATATAAAACAAAATAAGTAGAATTTTGTTGTATTTTTACAAAAACTACAGTATTTTTCAAGTGAAAATAATAATTGTCTGCATACGTTACATTACTACATTGAAGACCATCGGTATCGGCCATGATTGGTATCTGCCGATCACAGCAAAGGCTGATCGGTGATCTGCCTCAAAAACCCTGATCGGAGCACCCTTAGCTTACAAACTAGCACATAGGTTACAAACATAAAATAAATAATAAAAAAATAAATAAAATAAAATTATATTCTATTACTATTCTATTCTATTAAAACAAACTAAATGTGGAAAACTAAACAACGCCACCTTGGGTGAAACCAAGGACTAAAACTTAAATAGAGGGGTTCCTATTAAAACAGTGCTACAGGTAAGATTTAACGAATTAATACAGAAAGTAAGGTAGGGGGCAAAAAACAACAGTTTATTTTTCTTTAACAATAATAAAAACAACTTTTATTTGAAAATCCTAATGTTCTAAAAAGACCAAATTAACACAATAAGAAACCAGTGAATCAAAGACAGTGTCTTGTTTAATCCAGTGTGTCCTAATCGAATCGAAAATGGTCTCTTTTACCTTTTGACTGTTCCCAAGCTGGAATGAGAACACTTTTCGCTAGATGATTGTCCATATGTCCCTGTAAATGCACTAAATATGACAATGTTATTTGGAGTCTTCTCATCATGAGAGGCATTTCACCTACTTCAACCTGTAATGCACAGGCTGTGAACAGTTGGATATATGTGTCTATCCGAGTGCACTACAGTAACTGTGGGGTTTCCTCTGAGGCCCGCCACACACATCCAGCTCACGGCGTCACTTTTCTTTCACTTTCATACGCGCTGCTTCAAGGCACCGCTCACCTAACTTCCGGTTGTTCTCACAGCTGACTGACGCACTGACGCTCTCAGGAGACAACAGTCCCCTGGTTCAGACGCAAGGAGGAGAGGAGACAGGTCCATGCAGAGATCTCATGCGGAGCACAGAGGAGGAGAGACAGTAGAGGAGACGTTTCGCGCTCCTGTATGGCGCGCCTATGTGGACTGAGGCAGAGATCGATGCACAAACGTTGAATACTGCTTTGTTTGACCGCAGTGTTAGTTTGAATACAAGTTAAAATATACCAGAACATACAAATAAGCTCCTATATTTTATTTCTGACATATAAATATTGCTATTTGATAAAATGCGATGAATCGCGATTAATTAATTACAAAGCCTGTAATTAATTAGATACATTTTTTTAATCAAGTCCCATCGCTAAAATAAATGCATACATTTATGTAAAATTGTGCAAATCCTGAGATAAATAAATGTAATGATTTATAGACAAATAAATGTACAAATATATAAATAAATTTTAAAAAGCCAATTTCGAGAAATAATGATAAAGAATTTCAAGAAAAACAATATAAAAATATTTTTAAGCCCCAATGTATTTATTTGTTTCTACGTTTTTACATTTACTTATTTATTTTTAGATTTGTCATTAATGGTCCTCCATATATTTCTCCTACAAAATATATGCTTCACTTTGTGAATTCAACATAAGAGAAAAAAATGCACTTTTACATTATATTTATTGGATAGCATTTTAGAAAGTCTCCCTTATTAATATTTGATGTATGATATGCTGTGATCTTTGGGCACTGGTTTTCAGTAGAATCAAGTCTGTTTTTAATCTAGAGCCATAGAGTCTTTCCAAAACGATCCTTTTATGCCCAGTCATCTTATAAAAATGTTACCAATTAGCCTAATTTGTTGCTAAATGCTCACTCCAGTTGTTTTTCATATTAAAATTTACATTTTACACAGCTTCCACATCTTTTTGTGAGTTGGTAAAAACTTACTAGTGTAGAGGATGTCATCGCATATGAAGAGGGGATGGTGGTGTTTGGGGGCCACTCTGGTGAATGTGGGGCACAATAAGATCCCGTCGGTGCCCAGCAGCTGCTCAATCTTCTGCTGCAGCATTCTTCTTTTTCTCCATGATGAGTGGTGGTGTGGTGAGCACACTCTCTAATAGTGCATACACTGAGCACATATGAGACATGTTACTGACAGAGATTGTGTTGTGTCTGGACAGGTAAATATGAATATGAATCCACGGTTTTAAAAGAAGTCATCTGGACTTGGTTTTAAAGTTAAGAATGTTTTGTCTTCATCCAAAAGACTTTTTCAATTCTGAAGTCAGCAGGTGAGAGAGCTGAGTTTTATACTCCTTGGAGGGAGGTCTTTTTAACCTTAAACTAAGTTCCATTAAAACGCCTTACATTAGTTTCAGCGCCTTAGCAGTCATGTGTCCTCTGCTGAAGTGAGCTGTTAACCCACCTGAGGAACTTTAGCATAATCAGCTCCTTATGAACTGTTCTAGATGGAAGGTTAAATCTCAATCCACCGTTTGTTTTTTTATTTTTTTAACAAAGATCACTTCTTTGACCAGTTGCTCAAAACACCTTCTCACAAGATTCAGACAGTGATCTGGGTCTTTCAGGTGGTGCACTGTGGACTCTGGAACCAATTTTTGTCAGAGGGTATTAACAGTTTTTAAATGAACCGGGATCCTGTGCTGGTGAAAAGTCTGTTTAAGCGTCTCAGACTGGTCAGCTACATAAGAATAAACAATGTTGCACCTTTTTAGCTCTGGTTCTTTTCTGCCTGGTTTCTTAGCTCTTTTGGATTTGGTGAAGCCCCAGTAGGGAAATCCACAGGGTCTGAGGGCTTGAGGGACATGTTGTTCTTCTTTCCTCCTTCCTTCCGAGTATAAAAGTATTTTGGGTGAAACGTCTTTACTTTAAAACCAAGTCCAGATGTTTGTTGTGATTCTAATAGTGTGGATGACTGAGAGTCTTCACAAACAAATATGAATTTGATAATACTCTTACAGATTGTAGCTAATGTGTGGTCTGATTTTCCCACCATCCGTTTGATCAGCTCCCACAGAGGCCACACTGCTGGTCCGGGGTCACCCAACTTCTTTGTGAAAGGTGTAGCCATCTGTTTTGTTAGAAATTTTGCATTAGTATCAAAGCAGTGCAGTTTTCGCAGTTGCAAGGTTAGTTCAGTAGTGACAGGAAATCATGGAGGAGACCAGCGAGACACATTTGATAAATCATTGGGAGTCCGCACTCAAACCCATGATGCTGAGGTGAGCTGTAGTTGCTCTATATGCCCCACGTGCACTGTCAACTGAGCTACACCGAGCTGGCTGTACTGAGCTATATTAGCTTGCTTTCTGCACTTTAGTCTGTATTAAGAGTTACCTTTCTCTGCTTGTGAGATTAGTAAAGTTCAATCTTAATCTCTCACCATAGCACAATTGTTTTTAACAAAACTTATACCTTACGCATTTGAACATAAAAACATTTGATAAAAGAATAAATGAAATGGGATCAAAACTGGAGTGGATGTCTTTTTACCCTGGAAATTTAAACTGACAATTTGAACTTAACTAAATATGTGCATTTAAGTGACATTCTCACAGCTTTGGAAGCTTTGAAAGCTGTTTTCTGCCAAGTTTATTTTTAAAATGAAATTGAAATATTTGTTTTATTTTGCTTTGTATTACATTTGCATGTTAAATGTGGCTCTGCATTGTGATTAGTAAACCACTTCGGAGTGGCTCAATAACAACTACTACTGTGAACTATGACCTAAATGCCTCTGCTTACATTTTATGAGATATAATTCCCCAGACCAGGCGTCTGACAGGAGCCACTTAACTAAATAACCTTTTGTTTACAATAATGTTGACTCACCTTTCCATCGTTGTCAGGGAGAGAAATGCAGGCATACCACATGTCAATAGTGTCTTTAAACTCAGGAAAATGCAGCTCTTGGACTGTAACCCCAAAATCAGCCTCGAGACGCTCCACCACCTCCAGAAAAACAATTTTTTTATTGACTACTTAAACTTTAACAACTCAAAAACCTAAAACTGTGCATTCCTAGTGTTCCACAAACCTTCTGCTGAGCCTGCTTTAGGTCCTGACTGACTGGATTTGTGAGGGAGGCCTCTCCACACTCTGGGACAGTGAAGAAACGCAGCTTCTTTAATTCGACCTTTGTGTTAAGAGACAGCCTGGGGACAAACCATGTACAGTTTTAATACCAATCTAATATCAATCTGCTTTATTTACTAAACTTATCTGAACTAAGTCTGTTAGGCTTTAGGTGACAGTTTTTGCATTTATACCACTAGATAATATTTTATCAGAGAGAAACTATATTTGCATTTCCATCAAGCACCGTATTAATTGCTTTAAGTATAAAGGTCATAGTTCAAATGTTTTGAGGCCTCACTTGTCAGCGTTGGGTCCAGCCATGATCTTGAGCATGGGCACTAGGTCCTCAGCGTAGCGGCACATGGGCCCAGCGCTGAGGAGCTCCTCCTCACGCGCAGAGCTTTCAGGAACTTCGTGTTCATTTGACACAATTCCTGCAAAAATGTTTGTCACTAATATTTTCAATAAAATGCTACTAGAAATACAGTATATACCACAGTCCTACCTGGAGTGGTCTTATGGCCAAAAATGCCACAAAAGAAACAAGGAAGTCGTATACTGCCACCAATGTCTGAACCTACTCCAATGACCGCACCGGCCCCTCCCACAATACTGCCCTCTCCTCCTGGAAGAAGCAATGGAATGTCTTTACACCAACCAATTCACCTGAAGACACTGTTTCAACAAGTTTAAAGACAGAATATGTTAACCCTGAGTTTATCTGAACCTTCTGCTGCTGCTGTCTGAAGGAGCTTTCTGGATAGAAGATACACTGTACATTTAAAACACTTTTATTCTCTAGTTTATTTCATTTTTATAATACACAACATTTACAAGGTTGCATTATATCAACTTTTTATGAACTTTTTTTGTACTGCTGAGGGGCTAACCTGAGCTGCCTCCTGCTGTCCTGTCCAGATCATAGGGGTTTCTGGTGATGCCATACAGATGATTGTGGGACTCCATCCACATACACAGCTCTGGGACGTTGGTGACCCCCAGCGGGATAGCTCCAGCTCTTTTCAGGAAAGCCACTGGTGGAGCATCCACTGTGGCCAATCTTCCTTTTTTTGACACTAAACCTGCAGTCTGTGGCATGCCTATGGGACAAGAACGGTTGGGTAGACCCCAAAGTGGTACTAATACCACTTTAGCAAGTCTTAACTAAGAATCTTCAAGTGGTCTGCTTGAAGGTTTCATCATCTATAGAGCTTTTGTAACATGTTTGTTTTTGAATGCATTTTTTTACAAAGGCCGAGGAGGTAAGTCTGACTTTAAAAGTACTTCAAAATAATATTACTCAAGTACTCAACAAAATTGTTACTGGAGTTAAAGTAAAATACTACTGAGTGTAAAGTTTACTTACTGCTGCTACAATTATTACTACTATTACCTCTACATGTGGTAATTCTCCTAATACTAACTTTACACTACGACACTGCCTGGCCCAAAAAAAAGTCGCCACCTGGATTTAACTAAGTAAATAGGTAAGAGCCTCCCTGCAGTTGGTCAGGTCTGGGTTCAGCAATGTTATGAGGTCAAAGAATGAGGTCAGCTGACTACCTACTACTATCATATACTGAATCACCAGGTTACTCCATCAATGGATTTTTTTTCTTTTCTGATGGCACGGTCTTATTCCAAGATGACAATGCCAGGATTCATTGAGCTCAAAATGTGAAAGAGTGGTTCAGGGAGCATGAGACATCATTTTCACACATGGACTGGCCAACCCAAATTCCAGACCTTAACCCCATTGAGAATCTTTGGGATGTGCTGGAGTGACTGCCTGCCCAAGTCACACACTAGTATTCTGTTGGACCTTTAGCTTTGATTACGGCATGCATTCGCTGTGGCATCATTTTGATAAACTCCTGCAATGTCACAACATTTATTTCCATCCAGTGTTGCATTAATTTTTTGCCAAGATCTGGTATTGATGGGAGAGTGTGACCACAGCGACTACAAAGTCTTCTCCAACACATCCCAAAGATTCTCAATGAGGTTAAGGTCTGGACTCTGTGGTGGCCAGTCCATGTGTGAAAATGATGTCTCATGCTCCCTGAACCATTCTTTCACATTTTGAGCTCAATGAATCCTGGCATTGTCATCTTGGAATAAGCGTGTGCCATCAGGGAAGAATAATCCATAGATGGAGCAACCTGGTCATTCAGTATATTCAGGTCAGGTATTCAGTCAGCTTACATCATTCTTTGGGAACATAACGTTGCTGAACCCAGACCTGACCAACTGCAGGAAGGCTCTTACCTATTTACTTAGTTAATTGCAGGTGGCAACTTTTTTTTGGCCAGGCAGTGTATTATTACCACTACTACAGCTACTATCACTACTCACAAAATATTTTCTCCTCTAAAAATGACTTAAGAAAAAGTAAAGTATAGTTCAGTGAATGTACTCAGGAAATAGATTTTTGTCCAAAAATGTACTAAACTGTAGATAAATTACTCAAGAAAAGGTATAGTTCCATCTACTGTGTGGTAATAAATTGGAAATAATAGTTAGTTGCATCGTAAATTTAAATTTTATGGTAAATAAAAATCTGTCATGGCCAGTTAACCTTGCAACGCGAAAGACTCTTTGACAGACAGTGGGACGCCCAGCAGAGGCAGCTGGTCCTCCAGCACCTCCACTCCACCAGTCTCCTCCTCTATCAGTTTGTCCGCCTGCGCTGCCTCCAGAAGCGCCGAGGAAAACCTGGACAAGATAAACCCTAATACTTCAAAACACTTCAACAATTTAACAGCCAAATAGAACAACTGTGGTTTCAGATTTCAGTTCACACATTCCGAAAAAGTTGGGACACTGTGTAAGACAATAAAACCATAGTCCAATGGTTTTCAAATCTCATGAAAACATATTTTATTTTAAACATATTTATTATTATCAAACATAAACAACATATCAGGTGGACCATTTGTTCTATCTGTGTCCTTAATAATAATACTACAAACTTTACCTTTCTACTCCCAGACATCTTACTGAGGTGATGCCAATTAACATAATTAGTTGAAAATATTTCATAGTAAACCGGCCTTTCCCAGCATTTTGTTGCCACTGTCCAAATCTTTTTGAGACGTGTTGCCATAAAATTGTGCAAATTTTTTTTTATGAAATACCTGTTCAGTACCAGGTCTATTTTTTTTGGTCTCTTGTCTGAAATGACACCCAAACACAGTTACAGTGCCAAGCAAAAGTATGTACCACCCTTAGCATTTTTCTTTTATTTTCGCCTGGATCACTGAGAGGTTCATGTCAGTCACTTTACATCACAAAAAAAAAAGTATTGTGAAGCATATTAGAAATATGAGAGAAAAACAGAAAACTTGAGAGTGCAAAAGTATGTACCCCCTTTTTAAAGAGGCCCCTAAATAAGACCTGGTGTTACTCACTCTCAGAAGTCACAGAAATAGTTAGATAAGGTTGGCCTGACTGCAATTCAACTGTCATTATGCCACAAAACACAATTTAATTCATCATTAACAACATGTAAAAGATAAGGAACCACACCAAACCTGCTTAAAGAGGACCATCTGAAACTCACAAACTGGGTAAGGAGTGCATTCATCAGAGAGGCAACAATAAGACCAAAGGTGACCCTGAAAGAGCTGCAGAGCTCCACAGCAGAGACTGTTGTATCTGTCCCAGGACCACTCTGAACCATACACTCCACAGAGCTGGGCTGTGTGGAAGAGTGGCCATTGCTTGAAGAGAATAATACCAAAACATGTTTTGTGTTTGCCAAAAGGCACGTGGAAGACTCCCCAAACACGAGAAGGTCCAGATACAATTAAAATGAGCCATCAAGTGTAGCACAAATCTAGCACCTGACTGCGCCCCCTCTCTAAAGTGAAGCCTGGTGATGGCAGTGTCCTGCTGTGGGGATATTTGTCATTGGTAGGGACTGGGACACTGCTCAGAACTGAAGGAATGAAGGATGGAGCTAAACACAGGACAATTTTTGAAGAAAACAGCTCGAACTGTGCTGTACAATGCATTCAACCTGAAGGAGCTTGAGCTGTTTTTAGATGAAGAATGAGCACAAATCCCAGTGATTTTATGAACCAAGCTCATAAACATTTTTCCTAGAAAAGTTGGAGCTGAAAGTACCTTCAGAAGGTGGTTCTACAGAGGACTAACTTGAGGGGGTACATACTTTTGCACACTCAAGTTTTCTGTTTTTCTGTCATAGTCCTAATTTCCTTCACAGTAAAAATTTTAATTTATATATTAATTTTTAAAGTTTATATCTTCGTCTAAATAATAAAAAAAAAAAAACGTATTTATAGAAAAAACACTTTTGAATCATAGGACTGGAGCCTAATTCATGTAGCAATTAGTAAAGTAATATATCAAAAGTAAATGTGCCAAAGTAGATCCTAAAAAGTGAACCTGAGCAGTTTTATGTAAGTTTTAACACAATTAAATCCAGGCTCCACCACAGTCCATTTGGACACATTTTGGACACATATGTGACCTTTGACCTTCCTCAGGTACCAGACTGGCAAATTATATTTCACTAATAGACCACATGGTTATTCATTCCATCCAAATACAAATGTTTTTGACTAATTTTCAAAATTTTACCCAGACTACTACTTCTAATAATAATAATAATAATAATAATAATAATAATAATAATAATAATTATTATTATTATTATACTACTACTAATAATATTAATCATAATAAATGATTTATTTACTACACTTTGACTGCTAGTGTGCTGAGTTTTAGTTGCACTGTAATGGGACAGACATCTTTGTAATCAGCAGAGTCAATGCTTTGAAATTACATATGGTTTGATGGCTAGTTTGAAGTAGTGAAAGTAGGACCTGTACATATACACAAAAGTGTACTTTTTTTTTCTTCATATTTTAGTAAATGTCTATATGCTTGCAGGAGGTTTGAATGTTATTTTTTTTTTTTTTTTGGATGGCAATTTTGGCAGAGCCTTTTAGCTGTGCTTTTTTCCTTCATTTTGTTATACTAGGGTAAATTCAGGTGAAGTAGGACACTTTTTTTGGTAAACGCTCCAGGAAAACATTTTGACTCAAATTGTTTTTTATTAATTTTTATAAATGTAGCTCTTATTAATATTTTTTTAAATAATGGATTTAAGTAAGTTTTTTTTTTTTTTTAAAGCAATCCTCCTCCTAACATATCACAACCACCTCCCTCTGTCAAGATGTCTGTTCAGGTAAAGTGGAACAGTAATTTTTACAAAATGTAATTTTGTAAAAATAGAGCCACACATGGCCACTTTTCCCGTTTGCTTAACATAGTTGTTACAAAACATAATTTTTAACAAAAAAAAAAAAAAAAAAAAGGAAAAAATCAGGCTGTGAAGTTATTAAAATGAAATTTATTGAAAAAGAGAATATTACATGCTAATGCACTTTTCATGTAATTCTGCTAGAATGACTTCCTGTGGCGTTAGACCATGCCAACTCTAATGCTATTAGAGCATTCAAAACCATCATCAAACACTTATGTGTCCCACTGTACCTGAATTCACCTGGTGTTTCCTAGAGTGTGTAGTTTTCATCTGAACAGGATGCCCTTCTCCCAGCCCCATGCACAGGGGGCACTGGTATTGAAATATTAAATATCTCAGTTTCAGCATCTCAAATGTTGTTTTACTGTAAATATTTTGTGTTTTAGGGATTTAAAAAAAAATTACAGTGTCCCATCTTTTTTTTCAGAACTGAGGTTGCATGTTAAAACACATCTGACCTGTCTTTTACCACAGCGTTGAGCAGAGGGTTGACCTCCTGGATCCTGTCGATGTAAGACTGCACCACCTCCACACTAGACACCTGAAAACATACATAGTACCAGTGTAACCTAATCTGCAGGTGAAGCGCTCACACAAAGTTCTGCTCAGTGCTCTGCCCCCTCAACCCCCTCCTAAATACAAAACCACCTTGATTTGTGTGGCGTTTAGACACCATCTGTGGAATGGGACATGGAATCTTAACAAAAATGGTTGCGTATAAACCAGGGCTTCTCAAACTCTGGATTCTGGTCCGTATCCGGACCCAGCGGCCCACTCCCACATCGTAGGCCTATTTGAAAAGCGCTGTTGTAGCCAATGTAATTAGACTAATTAAATGCATGCAATAAAAAACCGCTGTAACCCTGTTGTTTTGTTTGAGTATGTCTGTTAGAGATAATTGAAGTATTCCTGGTCTATAATGATCAAGCAGATGAGTTTGATATTTCCAAGTTTAACCCCTTGAATGACATTGCCCCAAACACACTGCACACACAAAGACGCGTGTCTAATTAATGCTTTATTGTAGAAAGTCCCTATGGTTATTTTAGATCCGTCCCTATGTTTTATTCCAAAAAGCGGTCAGAAAAGAGATATTTACTTGCCTAAACTTAGTTTTGATGGCCAGAAGTTCAGACAGACAGACAGACAGACAGACAGTGATAGATCAGCGCCTCACAGACACAGGGGAGCTTCAGGAGGGATGATTTAGTCAAATAAATAAATTATAAAAAGAATAGGCCCTAGAGCACAGGCCTACTGTTACAGAGATGTACTGGGACATGCTCTAGCTCTGTTTTTACCTTTATTGCCTGTGGCTCCTGATGCCATTTGGCTTTATTGTAAATCATTTCATCTTTTATAAGAATATGTTTTCACTGGGGATGGGAATTGATAAGATTTTATCAATGTCAATGCTATTGTCAGTTCTGCTTATCAGTCCGATTCTTTATCGATTCTCTTATCAAATCCTGATATATCTATGAATAAAAATTAAATTGATTTGTGGCCATACAGTTTATTATGAAGCAGAAATAGAAGCTTATTTTTATTTTCATGTATGTGGGCCTATTTTAAACTGGGCTCATTAAACAGAAGTAACATGTATTGAATGTACAGCTATTAAATTACTAGACATTAATGCTTTTTAAAGAAACAGGATTGTGGCTTTAATATAAATTTAGGGGCAGCAGAAGCAGCTTTGCACCAGTCTGCCTGAAAAAAACGCTCATTAAACGTATTAAACTAAACAGTAGTCTGTGTTACTGTGACAGTGCAACGCAGGGAGGGGCCACATCAACATCAGACAGGTGAGTGTCAGACAGGTGAGACAGGATTCACCGTTTTCCACGGAGATTTCTCTTTTTCTATCGCTCGCTCCCTTCCACACTGTATTTCTTATGCAGAGGAATGAGCTCCTGTTGTCACAGTGCGCGGACATTTAGCTCCTACCTCCGCGGCTCTCTGGTTTCACTCTGGCGTGTACACACAGTGGGACGCGAGCGCGCCAGGCTCCGTGCGTCTCCACCTCCATGCTGCCGTGTCCCGTGAGCACATGTGCATTAATTAGACAGAGGAGAACGACATGCACAGCACGATGAGCACCGCGCTTTGTAGGGTGCTCATCGAAGACGACTTTTGCAGCGAAGTGAAAGTAAAAAAGTTAGAGGCGCTGCTCTGGAGCGGGGCGGGTCTCGGAGCAAAACCTGCTCACACAAATGCAGCTGCCCAAAGCGGCATCGATAAGAGGGATCGTTAACGGCAGAGGCATACAATTCCAGTGGATTGGAAAAATTAGAACCGATTCTCAGGCAGAACCGGGTTTCGATGCCCATCCCTAGTTTTCACCCTGATTACTTTCCAGTTTTGCATTTGTTCAAAATCCATTTTAATGTAAAATATTATATTTTTTGAACAAATTAAATGATAAGTAAAAACATTTTTTTGAAATGACCGATTGTTCCGCGCTTTAGACATCGATGCCATTTGTAATTTGGAAAAAAAGTATAAGAATCCCTGGTATAAATATTCAGATTTATGCAGTTAAGTTATGTCCTTAATTGTGTGCCAGTAAACAAACGGTAACAGTAAAGTACTGCCGTGCGAGCAGCGGTGAAGCCGGGACACACCTCTCTCCTCCGGATCTTCTTGGCCAGCTGGGTCGCGGACACCAGCAGCAGCGGGTTGCGGACCCGCGGCAGCTTCTTGCCGTACATTTCGCTCCTCGGCGACAGCAGAAGGAAGAGCCTGAGCAGGACTCCTGTGAGCACCTTGTAGAGTATATGAACGATCCGCTCCATGAGGCTCAGTACCGTGTTTCTCCTCTGTTGACCTCTTAAACTATGTTCACTGATTTTATGCAGGTCTCTGCGTCGAAAGGCCACCGCCTCCCGCTCCTGACGCACCAACATACAGCATATATGGCCCAGAAACAAATAGAGACAAAGAAAGTATAACAACATACTATTGCACAAAACACACAATACTTTCTACAAAAAACGCTTTGCAACTTCAACTGTAGCACATGGACACTTTTGTCAGCCCCTGGTTTAACCTCTAAACGAGGGCTTTTAAGATGAAAAGTCAGTTTTTATTTCTGGTTTTACTCCTTCTTGATCATGTCAGGTAACCAGGTTAACTTCTACTGACACTGTCTCTTTATTGTTCTTACACAATGAAGCCCTTGGCTGAAGTCCAACAAGAGCGCATAATAATAAATCACAAAGAACATGGATCAAAGTTAGAGGGTACTGAAGAACAAAAGAGAAAAAACAGAGATAGTTTAATAGCTAGTTTAAAAGTGTGGAGACAAAAATGTGGCAGTGTGACAGGACGTGAAAAAAGCGGATGCAGCCCTGTTCATCTAGGGGCCCAAAGCAGAATAGATTTGGGGCATCTCTATAAATTCATAGAAGAAAGGCCTAATGCACATCAGTAGGATATGGCAGCCCTTGTCATCAAAAATACTGTAGTTAATGGGTTCCATTACATCTAAACATCTGTATTACTGAGACAAACAGTTTTAGGTTGTTTCTCACAAGGCTGTAGTCTATGTTAAAGGCCAGCACAGAGTGTGGTGAGTGACATTGGGTGATATTTGTGAAGGGATGTAGCAGGACAAGTCAATAGGCTATTACAAGTAAACATTTAGGCCTTTTTGCAGACATGCAGTGTCAACAACCAGCCAACCGATATCCTGCTGCGTCAGTGAGCTCTGGGCCCCTTCCAACTAGGCTAACTGTCTTAATGGAAAATCCTTTTCAACAACAGTCAAATCACCTCCTTTATCAGTTTAAAGTCTTTACAGATTATAAATTAAATATTTACTCGGCTTAAAGATAAGCAAAATGTCAAAATCATTTGTTTGCAAGAAACCCATTCAATACCTGATGATGAATTAAGATGGAAATCAGAACGGGCAGGGGATATCTACTTCAGTCACAGATTCAGCAATAGCAGAGGTGTAATGATTATGTTTACAAGGATTTGGTTCATACAGTCCATAATGTACAGTCAAATGCAGAAGGGAGATGGCTAATGATAGATATAACAATTGATAACTTAAATGAATATATGCTCCCAATGGAGATTTTAACCCAGTTTTAGATAAAAAGAAGGACCGAGCTGGTACATACTGTACCTTGAATAACCATGCATTGGCTCTTAATGAAATTGAAGAAATGAAAGCGTCATTATATCTAGTGGACATATGGAGGTTCCATAATCCAGACACTAAGCAGTACAGCAGCAAGCCAATCCTATGGATTATTTTCTCCTCTCCTTTCCCCTGGTCCCTAAAATACTTAACTGTTACATTGGGGACAAACTAAGATCTGATCACTCATTAGTAGCTCTACAAATGATAAAAGCGGAGCATCCCAGAGGTAAAGGATATTGGAAATCCAATCAATAAAGGATAGTATATTTATAAATAAAACAAAAAACTTTTATAAAAGAATTTTTGAGATTAATAAAAATTCAGCAAATCCACAAATTGTCTGCAGCAGTTAAATGTGCTTTGCATATGAATGCATATGAATGAATTTTACTCAACGATAAATCTGACATTGTTTTATTGAACTGGCCAAAAATAACATGGATGCTTCCCTGTTGTGGGCTCAATAAATAAAATTAATACTAGCTTGTTACAATGCATTATGGGTATTTTATAGAATTTGTTGTCCCTCCGGGTCAAATTTGACCCAAACATGGTTAAAGTGCCTTAGATCACAGTATTGGTATTTATATTGAACTTTAGCATTTTATTTGTATTCATTGTTATCTCTGTTAGGGGTGGCAAGTGTCTGGAATCTATAGCTGGAACACACCCCTCCGTTCCCCTTCTTGAAAAGAGGGACCACCACCCTGGTCTGCCAGTCCAGAGGCACTGGCCCCCACCTCCACGTGATGCTGCACAGACATGTCAACCAAGAGAGCCCCACAACATCCAGAGACTTGAGGTACTCAGGGCAGATCTCCAAAGCCTTGCCACCGGGGAGCTTTTTAACCACCTCAGTGACTTCAGCTTGGGTGATAGATGAGTCCACCACAAAGTACCCAGCCTCTGCCTCCTCAATGGAAGGCGTGTCAGTGGAATTGAGGAGATCCTCAGGGTATTCCTTCCACCACCCGACATCCCCGGTTGAGGTCAGCAGCTCTCCACCTCCACTGTAAATAGTGTTGGTGAAGCACTGCTTCCCCCTCCTGAGGCAGTGGATGGTTTGCCAGAATTTCTTTGAGGCCGACCGATAGTCCTCCTCCATGGTCTCCCCGAACCCCATCCAGACCCGAGTTTTTGCCTCCACAACTGCCAGGCACGCTTGGTCTGCCAGTGCCCATTGGCTGCCTCAGGAGTCCCACATGCCAGCCAAGCTCGGTAGGACTCCTTCTTCAGCCTGACTGGCATCCCTTACTTCCGGTGTCCACCACCGGGTCCGGGGGTTGCCGCCACGACAAGCACCAGAGACTTTATGGTCACAGCTCCGAATGGCTGAGTCGACAATGGAGGCGGAGAACATGGTCCGCTCAGACTCAATGTCCCCAACCTCCCTCGGGATCTGGTTGAAGCTCTCCCAGAGGTGGCAGTTGAAGACCCCCCTGACAGAGGTCTCAGCCAAACATTCCCAACAGACCTTCACAGTACGTTTGGGCCTGCCGAGTCTGTCTGGCCACCTCTTCCGCCAGTGGATCCAACTCATCACCAGGTGGTGATCAGTTGACAGCTCGGCCCCTCTCTTTACCTGAGTGTCCAAGACACATGGCAGAAGGTCAGATGAAACGACAGCAAAGTCGATCGTTGACCTCCAGCCTAGCGTGTCCTGGTGCCATGTGCACTGATGGGCACCCTTATGCTCGAACATGGTGTTCGTTACGGACAAACTGTGACTACCACAGAAGCCCAATAACAGAACACCACTCAGGTTCAGCTCAGGGAGGCCGTTCCTCCCAATCATGCCCCTCCAGGTATCACTGTCACTGCCCACGTGATCACTGAAGTCCCCCAGTAGAATGACGGAGTCCCCAGTTGGAGCACTTTCCAGCACCCCTCCCAGGGACTCCAAGAAGGTCGGGTACTCTACACTGCTGTTCGGCCCATAAGCCGAGACAACAGTGAGAGACCTGTCCCCGACCCAAAGGACGCGACCCTCTCATTTACCGGGGAAAACTCCAACAAATGGCGGCTGAGCTGGGGAGCTATAAGTAAGCCCACACCAGCCCGCCGCCTCTCACCGTGGGCAACGCCAGAGTAGAAGAGAGTCCAGCCTCTCTCAAGGAGTTGGGTTCCAGAGCCCAAACTGCGCATGGAGGCGAGTCCGACTATCTCTAGTCAGTAACGCTCAACCTCCCGCACAAGCTCAACACCCCCTCCCAGCGAGGTGACATTCCATGTCCCCAGAGCCAGTTTCTGTGTCCACAGATCAGGTCGTTGAGGCCCCCGCGTTTGACCTCCGCACAATCCTCTCTGCACAGCCCCTTATGGCTCCTCCTGCAGGTGGTGGGTCCACGGGAGGACGGCCCAACATCATCCTTTCGGGCTAAGCCCGGCCAGCCCCCGTAGAGACCCAGCCACCAGGCGCTCGCTTACGAGCCCCAACACCAGGCCTGGCTCCAGAGTGGGGCTGCAGCTGCGCTTGTTGTTTTTTTTTTTTCTAAGGGGTTTTGAACCTCTCTTAGTCTGGCCCGTCACCTAGGACCTGTTTGCCGTGGGAGACCCTACCAGGAGAATTAAGCCCCCGACAACATAGCTCCTAGGATCATTCGGGCACTCAAACCTCTCCACCGCAATAAGGTGGCAGTTCAAGGAGGGGACATCAGACACTGATCTACATCAAACTACTACGAAAACTACACACTTCAGACACTGATTTACTTCAAACTACTGCAAAAACTACACACTTCAGACACTGATCTACATCAAACTACTACGAAAACTACACACTTCAGACACTGATCTACTTCAAACTACTGCAAAAACTACACACTTCAGACACTGATCTACTTCAAACTACTGCAAAAACTACACACTTCAGAGACTGATCTATATCAAACTACTGCAAAAAGTCCACACCTAGACACTGATCTACATCAGACTACTGCAAAAACTACACACTTCAGACACTGATCTACTTCAAACTACTGCAAAAACTACACACTTCAGACACTGATCTATATCAAACTACTGCAAAAAGTCCACACCTAGACACTGATCTACATCAAACTACTGCAAAAACTACACACTTCAGACACTGATCTACATCAAACTAATACAAAATACATTATTTTGACTGACAGAGTAAATGTCTGTCACATGGAAAACAACCTTATGGTTGCAACACTTCAACACTTTTAGTTTGTTGTTTTTTTATTTTGCAAATGATAAATATGATACTGCAATAACAACAAATTTGTGTTTTAATGATTTGTTAAATTTCTTTTGAACCAGGTCTAAACCAGGACTAAACCTGGACTAAATCAGCTCTAAACCAGGACTAAACCAGGTCTAAACCAAGACTAAACCAGGACTAAACCAGGTCTAAACCAAGACAAAACCAGGACTAAACCAGGTCTAAAGCAGGACTAAACTAAAACTAAACCAGGACTAAACCAGGGCTAAACCAGGATTAAACCAGGACTACTGAAAACTGGCTCTTAATTATTGAGTGACCCCTAAATGGAGCAGCGGAAAGGAGAAGAAGAGCAGGAAAGTCAGTAAAACTACTGCAAAAAGGGCTTTTTAGACACATAGCTATTGTACATATTTTAATAAGCAACTTGCAGAGCACTACGCAGAGGTGGAAAAAGACAAGAAGTAGGCCTACTCAATTTTTTTTTTTTTTTTTTTTTAAGTCTGAATTAAAATGTCTAGTACCGAGTCTGAGCAGCCTAACTTACTAACGCTGTCTGACCCGTCGCTTGCAGGACGGTACAGTAGCAGAGGAAAGCCAGCAGAGGGCAGCATCGGTGAAGCTTTGGCAGTCTTTCCTGCTCAGTAACAGAGCACGTTCCAAGTGAAAAAACGCCTCTGCAATGCAGGTCAGTGGGTTAGTGGAGGATCCTCTCTGTCAGCCCTGCTGCGGTGACACTCTCCACCATCTTGTAAGCACTCAGCTGGAAATTCACATTTATTCTTCCTTTTTATAATCTTGGAACCGGACACCCTAGAGTGGTTTGAAAGTAGTTAGCTATAGACATCAGTGAATAATACATTCTTAATTGATATTTAATTCTTGAATAATAAGCTCAAGTAGCAGTGGAAAACATACAGTGTTAATTATCTATTATCATTATCTATAAACAGTTATTCATTACAAAGCATTGGTAATTACATATTTATTATAACTGCTTAATAGTGTGTTATTATTAAATGTTACCATAAGTGTTACAAGTCATCTATTGTTGCTAAGTCATTCCTTATTAGGAAGTCTTGGTGTACACTATGTCCAGTACTTCCTATTATTGTAATATTGCAATATTAAACATTGTTATTCCATATGCTTTCCTTTTATTGTGCAGCCTTATTACCTCTACCAAGGCAGCTATTTCTGTCAGCATTTGTTTTTTTTTTTTTGTTGTTAAATTTTTTGGTGTAGGTCTGGAACACCAAGTATTGGAACTATTGCTAATAGGGCCACAGATACTGACTCCAACCACAAGGGGTCACTAAAGAACAAATTGTTAGTTACTTACAGTTGATTCTTTACCATAACTCAGTGCACAGAGCCATAAACCCTGAAGAACCCGTGACTGAGTCCAGGTCTGGGCTCTATAGCATTGCAAGATAGTGCCTTGTCGGAGGTGTGCACTCTCCAAATACATCAGCACAAGTATGGAGACAGGAAGAGATTAGTTCACTTTAACCGACATTGAACTTTGACCTATCAGCCCTGTTTACACATTGCTTTGAGGCATTATTTCATCTTCAGGAAGCGGCTGACATTATAAAGTATGTGTTAGTGAATTAGAGGATGCAGCTCCCAGCCTAGCGAAACCAAACAGATCATTCCTTACCTGTAAGCTGAAACCTAGGCACACAGATGCGGCTGTAGGAGAGTAGCAGGCATGTAGAGACAAGAGCAGGAAGAAGCACAACAGATTCAAATGTTTCCATAAGGCTAAGGACAATGCACAGCTGTGGAGAAAAAAAATAGGACACCACTAAAAAGTACTCTTAAATCAGCCTCTCTGAGTCTGACAACCATTCCAGGACAGGGTCTGTTAAACTCCTTCACACACCTCACTCTGCTTTATGAGCTCACAGACCATCAAGACACCAAGCAAGAGAGATGTGATGTATTGTAATTTCCTTAAGTTACGCTTCCAAGTCATCAGGTCACAAAAAATGGACCAATAAAAAGATCAAACCTGAGATTCTGATCATTTAGCAGTGGTCTTTTAATTTTTTTCCCAGAGTTGTACATCCTGTGCAAGGGACTACAGAAAGAAAGGTGTTAATGCACAAAAATAATACACAAAATGACTTAAAAGGAAGAAAAAAACTAAACTAGAAACACTTACAGATTGTAGACCTCTGCACTGGTCCCTTCTTGCAATTCACACCTAAACTTTTTTACAGTAGGCTCCTTTACATAGTTGTGAACATAGATGACCTTTGACCTCTTGAACTGAAGTGAAACGTGCATGTATAGTGGCTCTAACATGTGCTGCGTCATGTTTTACAGGGACCTTTGTGAGTTGGACGCTGCAGGGGGAAGGCATTAGGGGTCACACAGTTAGCAGCAGAGCATGGCTTTGGGCACTGTGGGATTGATTTCTATCTTTTTTCCCGTCTCCCTCGTCATGCGATCGTTGGCACATGAAATGAACCTTCAGCTCATAACCGCCAGTCACTTTTTGCACACACACTTGAATTCAGTCTCCCTGGAAACATCCAAATGGGTTTTTTATCCATACGTTTAATTTTGCTAATGAGATCGCCAAAGATGGCTGCTGAAAAGGTAATTTAGTTTGCAGTTCCCATTGGAGAGAGGCGCTAATCCACTTTGGTGCACCTTCGCTTGGCCCTGGAGACCTGTGAGGTGGGTAGGATGGTCCGTGGGCCCTTTAGAGTGTGTGAGATAAGTGACCCTTTTCATTACTTTCATCACAGACAGTAAAGATTTTTTTTTCTTTTCAGTTATTGATGTATGCTTAACAGCTCCATTTCAACATAATAGAGCTTCAAGAAATTTCAAATATAGAACTTGTAGAACATACTAGAACAGGCATAAACCCTGTGTTGAAATGGTAAAGACATGGTGGTCTTGAACCAGGGATCTTCCAGTTCAGGAGTAAATGCTGTCTTCATTGAGCCAAAAAGTCCTTGTACTGTATGTTACAGGGGTAAACAGGCTAAACTGAAAGAAATAACCTGTGCTTTTACTGACTCCTAGTTGCTGGCGTTAGTATATTTAGTTCTTTCATGTAATGGTACAGAAGAATTCAAAGACAGGGATGGTATTCTGAGTCCACATTAATAAATAGCCTCATAATTTCTTCCTTCGCCCAGAACTGACATTTCCTGAAACTTTTAATAAAAATCCTGTCATTACTTTTTGAGTCATAAGTTGCTAACAGACTAAACAGTTGACTTAAACATGGCTCACCAAATCTAAGCTACAACACTAAACCATAATAGTTCTTTGAAATTTCCATTTACATACACCACAGTTTGATCGTACCATGTGAAACCATGATCTTATTGTAATTAATAGCCTAAAAGTTGGTTCTTGCAATATGGATATTGTGATTGCCAGTAATAAATAAATTAATTTACATTATATTGTTCAAATTACACACAAATAACAAATTACTATATACAAAACCCACAATTTGTTGACATTGTTAACTGCCTTGTTCATACATGGCAAGTAGTCTGGGAAATTCTGGTTGAGTTACTACTCAGACACGCAGTAGTAGCATTGATTCCAGAGTTCCTTTATCAGCCCAGTCAAGGCCCAGTTGCTGGAGTTGTATGCAAACACGGATGTGGGCCAACTCTGGGACAATAGAAAAAATAAGCCTGAAACCTTAAAATACACTGTTTTCACTGTTTATAAGAATATTCCAAAAGATTGTGGCTTTCACAGGGATATCTCATGCAGGACTCTTTTATCACTGATGAGAAATTGAAGAGGCGTCCCTTTGGCCCTGTGCCCACCTCCATTCTTCCCTTTTGGGACTGCAAAGCAGGCCCATGAAACAGCTGGTCTGCTCCAAAAACCAATTACACATCCACCTGGCCCCCCCTCCAGCCGCGCTCTTGTCCAGCCTAGGAGGGGACAGTGGGACTGTTAGCACCCACAGATGAACCCTAATGAGGGGCCGCCACTGGGACCCCCACATGGGACACACACTGTATCAGAGTAACAACTGACTACCCTTCTATAAAGGCAGTCTTTTCCATTATTGTTGACAACAAGACTAGACAAAAATATAATGAAATATACAGTATCCAGAATTTTTGAAATACTGAGGTCCATCAACTGAGGTTTATTTCTAGTTTGGTTCTTGCTTAGACCTGGTTTCATTCTGGTTTGGTCCAGGTTTATTTTTTGTTTAGGCCTGGTTAAGTTCTGGTTTTGTTCTGGTTTTGTCCTGGTTTATTTCTTGTTTAGTCTTGGTTTATTATTTATTTAGTTCTGGTTTAGTACTTGTTGAGACCTGGTTTAGTCCTTGTTTAGATCTTGTTTAGACCTGATTTAGTCCTTGTTTGGATCTTGTTTAAACCTGGTTTAGTCCTTTTTGTTTAGATCTGGTTTAAAATACTGAGGTCCGGACCTCAGGGATCTCTATGGTGTGTACAGCCATGACAGTATCTGCTAAAGTTCTCTGGCCCTGTCTCGCAATGGTACAGATTCTGGGTTCTGATGGTGTTCTGGATCCACACTAAAATTTCTTCCTTGGTTGATTATTGAGGCTTCCTGAGAACTTTTCCATACATGACTGGTACTTACCTCAAATTTCGGTGACTTTTAACACGTAGCATTTAGCTTATGTTGCGCTAATTCTTCCCATAAATAAAACAGCTAAATAATGAGTCACTCGCTAATGTTTTCTACCCAGGCACAGACTAACAAAAGTAGTTGGTGGTCACTTGCTGAAGCGATCTTACCTGTGATGTTTTCGGTGGCCAATGCTAATTTGTCCATTGAATTGTGTTGAGGTCTGCTGAACTTGTGGCACCAAAATGCACATGTGGCCTGTGTTGTTTACAAACACAAAAGGCTCTACCTGATCATTTATTTAGTGATGTCAACATAGGCTTAAGGTTCATGTTGCAGTTTTTTATTGACCAAAAGTGCATTATTTTTTCGTCACATCAAACTCTATATAAAATCGTATTTTTTGGCTATTTTCTGGAGTTACAGTCTCCACCCGTCCCATCCAGCTCAGGTGCAGTAAGCATGTTGTATTGAATATCACGCCTGTTAAAACTCTCCTGTGGGGGATCTGAACAGGAACCACATGAGCTTTCCTCATATATCTATATCTATATATCTATATATCTATATATATATATATATATATATATATATGATAAGGCCCCAAGGAGCATTGATTCCTATTGATTTTTGGCTCGATTTGGCACATAAAGATAATGATGTGGTGGATGTAATGTAATCAACTTCTGCCTGTGCCTGTGTTGATCTGTTTCCAAAATCCCTGAATAAGGACAGGGCCGTACACAGGATTTTAGAAATACTGAGGTCCATCATGACCAGTTGTTTCTGTTTTTTTCCTTCTTTAATCCTGGTTTAGTCCTTGTTTAGTCCTGATTTAGACCTGGTTTAGTCCCATCTTTTTCATAAATAAGAGTATTTAGAGTATTTTAGTGTTTAGAGTATTTTTTTCTGCTTTAATCCTGGTTTACTCCTGTTTTTAGCCTGGTTTAGACCTAGTTTAGATCTGGTTTAATCTAGCAAGAGAAAAATACCAAGGTCCAGACCACTGTGACCTCTATGGTGCGTATGGCCATGAATAACCATTGACTTAATTGCAGATAGCACTGCATTTTCACTTTAAGAAAACAGTGATGGCAAGATATAAGTCATCTAAGGAGTTATTTAAGCGTAAAGCTCTTTGAGTGTGTCTTAATGACTTATCACTTCTGATGGGACAAAAGGGGACAGGATGCCAGGAAACACATGGGACATTTGTTGCAATGAAGATGGACTGGGAAAAGCCATGTGATTTTCTGAACACTAATTTATGTCTTTTTGAATATACACTCACTGGCCACTTTATTAGGTACACCTATACAACTGCATATGAGTAATCAACCACATGTATACTAACAACCATCTCTAGGGTTTACAAAAAATTGTTCAAAAAAGGGAAAACATCGTGGACAATAGGCAGTTAAGGACACTTAATACACCTTCAGTCACATTCACTCTCACTGTCATTTATTATGGCAAATTTAGAGTCACAGCTTTACCAACACATGAATGTCTTTTGGTTCTAAAATTCTTTTCATTAGTGTTCAATAATACAGGGGACATATTATGATCTGGGACAACAGTGTTTCTGTCTTTTGTTTTGTTTCATTTTTTGTTTTGTTTTTGGTACTGTCCGGTAAAGCCATAGATAAATAATGCAGAGCCAGACTCCAGTAGCAGGACGTGTGAACACAGCATTGCCGGGCCGAGCATGTTGCTGGGAGGTGTGAGATGTAAGACACACTTTTTTTATGGCTCCCTGGTGTCCTCTGGCTGCACCCAAACAAATTCTCACAAGAAGCTGTGAAGCGCGTGAAGATCCATGTCTGCAGCTGTACTCCTATGTTCAGCCATGGAGTACTGGGTATTTATTGGACAGGTACTTAGTAAAGCATGCTCACAAGGTCATTATACAGGCACAAAAGTATTTCCATCAATTATGATGTACTGTAGGTGTTTTATCCCAGTAGTGCAATGATAATTGCTTTGGTGACAGCTTAGGGCATTCCAGTATTTTGTGTGTCTACTTTAACTATACTAGATTATTTTAACAATTTGATAGTAGCAACTTTTTATACAAGAAGATTGACTGTTATTCAAATTAATAAAAGTGTGCGCAGTAAAGATGGATTGCCACAGAGTTTACAAATGCATTGCTTTTGTCTGACTTTTGGCTAACTATTAACTGACTTTAGAAAAGATCCTTCATTCAGAGATTAACTGTAATGAATTGATTCTGCAACCAGACTTCTATCTAATCTCTCTAATTTGAATAGAATCTAATTCAATAATCATTTTGTAGCATCATTGTTATACTTAAGTTAATCCAAAGGGAGGTTTAAAAGCTTAAGAAAGGAGATAATTTTCTTAATCCCTGGACATGAAGCAGTTATTAAAATAATCTGATAAGTGACTTTATATGTCAAGCATATGTCCACTGTAACAATTGTTATATATTGTCATTTATGTGAATACAGCCAAAGTAGTTGCCGTCTGGTGTAATATCACATTTTCAGTTCAGTGTCCATGCTTTGCCAGTCCCTGTGTTGTAGTCATTCTAAACCTGTGTCATTCTCATGTGAAGTCCAGTATCTTTCATGTGGGGACTGGCCCGTGATTGATGGGTGAGAATTGGGTCAGCTCGCGCGCCCCCACAGGTGGATTTTGCGGCGATCACGTGCGGACACGCCCCGCCTCGTCGCCTCCATAAAAGCGCTGCAAACTCACTCCGCTCTTCCTCCAGTGAGCTCACAGTCAAAGCAGCGAGAGGCGGGCAGTAGAGCTCCGGCCGATTAATTAGTGTGATACAGCCCCTGGAACCGGACACCGCTGCGGCAGTCACAGCACACCGGTGTCCCCCTGGCGCATGTGGAGCTCCTCGGCCGCGGCTAAACCCAGCACCAGGTAGGTCCGCCACACGGGCACAAAACACGCGTTGCCCCGGAGCTACTGCTAGCTCACGCCGCTGCGGCTGTGCGTCAGCGTTTTCACTTTGATATCACAGGCTCGTGAGCGCGCGTGTCTCCGTCAGTGACAGACGAGCCCCAAAACTCGAGCTCAGTTTGGCATCCATTATTCACGAGCCGCAGTGGAGAGAACGTGCGTGGTGCCGTGGAGCATTAAGAGGCGTGAATGCAGTCCTAAAGATTGGATCAGCTGTGTGTGCAAAGTGCATTGTGGTGATGATATGAGGCAGTGTTCATGTGTTATCACTGCACAACAGATAAGACAAACACCCCCGTTTAACTGCAGCCATCCACTGGATTTATTTGGCTTCTTGAGGCACTACGTACACTGCACCTCGCCTACTGTTCAAGCTCCAAATTTCATTTTTCTCACTCTCAAAGCGGCAAGGTCGTCATCATAACAGATGTTAAGGGTGTTATAACTCATTCAGTACAATATTTCAACTTTGTGTATCCACAAAATACAATATCTACGAATTACAAATTAGCAGTTGCTATATTGTCACCTTCAAAATGGACCGCAGTGTTTACTTTAACACAAATGTGCTGTGGTCTGCTAATCTCACCTATTAAGTCTTTGATTTCAAAGCAAAATGTTTTATTTTTAATGGCCATTATTATTATAAAGTCTTAAGTAAATACTTGATCAAAATAGGTATGTCGCTCTAGGACCTCATAAAGCTTTGCAATGTGGAGCCCCAGAACATCCTAAGCAACATCAAATATTATATTTCAGCTAAAGTGCATTTACCATACTCTTTTTATCCGTAAGATGATCTAATGCTAATGTATCATAATAATAAATATTCCAGTCATAGCTGTTGAATGTTTGATTGACTTTATCCTACATTTCTAACAAACTACAGATGCAAAGGGTTTCACATTTTGTTCTGCCAAATCCCGGTCAGTGACTACAGTGAAAGTGCTGTTTGAATGTGTGTAAGTATTTGATTCTGTGGAGGTTTGTAGCGTCAGATTGGCTTCATCACACGCCTTATGCCTGTCACTTTTGACACTGTTGCCGCCCCCTCTTCTGTCTCCTGGCTTTAGTTCCCTGGCTGCAGCGACGCACTGGGAATCCAATTGGTGGAGAACTCGAAAGCGAGGCACCCCAGCCGAGCCCACCGCAGCAGGTAGGAGTCAGTGCCAACACAGAGGCAGGCTGCACAGTCCAGACAGAGCCATGAGGCAGAGCAGAGTCGGCGGGATGCACCACTGCTAAAGGAACCTCACCGGGATTACTAGCATTGCTGCACATTTGGTTTCCAGGGAGCCTCTGGCCTCTAAAAGGACATGGGAAACGTAAACATTAGCTGGACTTAAACGTCAAACTTGTCCCGGCCTGTTCGCGCTCCTTCCGGGACGTCCGAGATGGAGCTGGACAGGACAGAGCAGGAGGCGGAGGTGGGAGCAGAACCTCTCATACACAGTGTCCATGGACCACACCGGATCAGGCCGTCCTCGTACCGGGCTCTGCGCAGCGCTGTGTCCACTCTGGCCCGCATAGACGACTTCAACTGTGAGAAGATCGGAGCCGGTTTCTTCTCTGAGGTGTTCAAGGTGAGACGCAGCCCACTCACTGACATTTAAGGCTCTATGTTTCATGTATGCAACAGGTCGCCATGGTTACCAAGGTTGGGCTAACCTCTTCATTTGGCTGTTTTTAGGAGATACTAAACTTATTAACAACAGTGACCCTTAGGAAGTTGTTCACTAACTTTTATTCCACCTGTCAGCCCTGCCTTATTGTCTTTTCACACACTTTTGGACTGGGATTACAATAAAACCATGCTGTGGTGTAGCAATACTGATCCAGCGTGTGTGAATGCTTGTCTTGTTTATTGTTCAAATTGTTCCTTGATGCAGCTCTAACACTAACCATAAACCTTAGATACAGAATATGATATGGTGTTAGGAGAATTGGTAACTCTTGTGAATGTGAGTGAAGATGTCCGTCATTGTCAGCCCTGCAACAGAGACACAGTGAGAGACACAGTGACAGACTCTTCTCCAGGGTGTACCCCGCTTAGGGCCCATAGTTGCCAGGATAGGCTCCACGACTTGACCCCTAAAGAGAATAGGCAGGAGAAGAAAATAAGCTGACTGTGCAGGTGTTCTGTTTTCACGGAGTAAAACCTACTTTTGGTGAACTAATTGAGATACAAGTTAATTATTCAGTATTTGGAAAGATAGCACTTGAGGCAGTACTAGAACAAGATGTCATTACACTATGCTGCTTTTGCCTGTTTGTACCCTGGGTATGTTGTCCTTACATTTAAAAATTAAGGCTGCTGAGAATTCGGGAAGCTCTTACTCACTGCCTTGTTCATTACCAATGCTGTTTTCCACAACAAGATATTTTCTACTTTTGCTATAGGCAGAAACCTAAGGAAGGGTTATAACTAAAGCCACTTCCTTATTTGCACAAGTACGGAAAAACGCAGTCATTTCTAAATTCAGTACTTTTAGAAAATATGCAATGTAAATCCACGGTATATGGTGATGTTGGTTCTGACTGTGCTTCACACTATTTGAACTAATAACAGCTTGCAAGATGTTGTTCTAAACATAGGCCCATGTCCCCAGTGACATCATGTCTGTGAGAAATTAAAAGAAGCTCATTCTACAAAACCATTAGAGGTCAGAGGTCAGAACAGAAGAATTTGTAGTTCAATTCAGTATACAAATCCAAAGATGCCTGTCACCGAAGTAGCCTCAAAATCTGTGTCCATTGGATATTGAACAAAAAGCTACTACTACTACTACGTTTCACGTCTTGTAATTCTTCTTGGAGGGTCCAGCCAAGTCATGAAGTCTTCTGACCCCTATGGCGCACTCTGTAATTCGAGCCTTACTTCCTTTCACCAACTAAAGATGTTTCCATGATGACTGGCGCTTCCCCACTTGGTAGCTTTGAATTATTGCAGGTGACTTTTTTTTTTTTTTTTTTTTTTTTGAAGACCATATTGCAACATTATGTAAATGAATGGCCCTCTTGGTGGCCCCACAGGCGTTTGCAGTGACCCTGGTGTTGTGTAAGCTGGACGCTGTGTGTTTTGGTGTAAGTTGATCTGGCCAGGAGGACCGGGAGATCTGGCACACATGTCCGTAACTCTAACCCCCCTCATCAAATTCAGAGTTCATCCCTTTGTCATGGTGCTGTTCACCTTTTATACAGGCTAATTCCAAAGAGCACCTCATTAGTGCCAGGACTGATGGCGTGAATGATAGCTACGCAGGAGGAGAGGAGCAAATACTGACCTTTGCATTACATAATCACAAGAATTTCTCCAAAGCTTACGGCGATTAATTATTTGTGTTTGTCCTATGGTTCTGGTATGCTGTAGTATCTAAACTTTATAGATTGAAATGGTAAATACTGCAGTATGATGCACAGTGGTTGAACAGAAAGTTTGATTTGTTTAGTTATGTTTCAATCTTATCCTGATTTTGCCTCTGTTATAGCAAGTGAAAGTGCAGCCTATTTATTTATTTTCAAAATACAATCAGTCAAACATATATGCAATCAGATGTTGCATCTTTGTCATCATCTTTATCATCTCAATATTCAGATTGGTTTTGTAAATTGCATGCTGTTAAATCAGTATCGTTAAGTGGACCCCAATACACAAAGACCATCTGCATAAACAAAAAGATGGCAAATTCTAACCACCTGACATCATGTGTGTGTGTGCGCTGTCATTGAGTGGGGGTGAGCTCACTGGGTGGCTCAGTCGTCTTCTGTATATGTGCATTTAAGCAAGTAACTGGATGCTAAGAAGTATATGAGCTGTGGCTAAATAACACTACAGAGGACCTAGAAATATAAATGAATTGTTTATTCACATGCGCTTTCATCAAACACTGATAGACCAACATATGCTAAATAAGATTAGAGTAGCATACAAAGCCACAAAACCTACATTAAGGTGCAACTGCACACTTGACGATATTGACTTTCAACTTCAGGGCAATCGAAAAAGAAGGCTATAGCTTTGAATTGCATACATAACGATTAAGTGTCTCTTTGCTCTTTTTAATTGACGTGGTCTCATGAATCATTGCTTTGTTATTGCAGAAGGCATGTATCTTTTTTTATGTCACTTGTTGCAATAGGATTTTTTAATTTAAGTGTGTCTTGTCCAGGTCTAATGTATATAATTGTACCCTTGTTCACTTGATTTTCACATTTAAAGGTTCTCCAACTATGCACATAGAAGTGTATGGAGGGCACAAAAGTTGTTTGTAGTGACTAGCAGAACAATCATTACAAATGTCTGCATAAGGACCATGACAAAATCTTGTGTTTTTCTTGGTTCAGCTTTGGCAATAGTAGAATGTGGTGTTGAGGCATGTTCAGTCATATCTCATTATCTCTGTCTTGCTTTGTATGGTTTGCTTTTTCAGGCAATAATACCATGAATTGTGAGTTCTTGCAAATAAAAGTTTTACAGTAGTTGAAGGTGAAATTTCAGTGACTTAAGCTGTAGATACACTTGTTGATGCTGAGAATGAAACCTGCCAGTGAAGTTACACACTGGGCCTTGTGCCGACTCCTGACTCTGAAGGCTCTTCTGACCACTCCTTCAGCTCTGCCCTTTTGAATGGTTAGTGAGCATGCAAATGTCACTGTGTTTACTGCCAGCCTGTCAAGTCGCCACTTAATGCCGGATTGACTCGGCCTTTGATAGCACTATATAAATGCAAAATTGTTACCGCGGCTATCAGTCACATTTAAAAGTTGCCTAACTGGTCGATTGTCCCTATGTCCCGGTTCTATGCAAAGATAAAGCCAGAGAGATCAGACTGAGGTGTTTTGTTTCTTGAGTTTAACAGCCACAGAAATGCCTGTAGTGGACACAGAGAGGAGAAGGCTTTGAAATGGACGTCCCTCTAAAAGGACTCTGGACTCCCGCCATGTGCTTGAGCCTCATACAGATCAATGGAGCCTCTCTGCAAGCAGCGAGGCAGCCATTCACCTCTCCTGTGTGCAATTGTGCAATGTGAAAAACGAAAAGCAAGAGGCGAAAGAAAGGAAGGAGCACACGTGTCAAGACAAATCCTTCAGGTGCTGTTTTTCATCTTCCCTTTATTTGCTTCAAAGGAAAGTTCCCCCTACGTAGTTTGTGCTCCAGCAGCTCCTTGTGCAAGACTCCCATCGGCCCCACTCGGCCTGAAAACCTGAGCAGCAATAAAAGCCCTCAATCGCAAACTAATGGCGCCATCACTCAACACCTGAGTTAACAGCAAACCATTATTTGCTCTTTAACTTCTAAAGCTTTATTTCTATTGGCTCATAGCTCTTATCTGTATGTTGGTATATGATGGTATATTTGCAGAAGCGTCTGTTTCCAAGAACGAGGAATGAGAAGAGTGGCTTCTGTCAGATTTTTTTGTGACTAGAGATTGGTGTCAGCAGCAGTACTCAAAGTGCAATAGTTCTGGTAAGAGTAGTTTGAATCTGTACAAATACTGATACTTTAAACTAATAATACTACTGTTACAAATGCTACTCTTAACTGCTGCTTCTAATTTTAGATCTTACAACTACATACCTCTAGCTTCTGTTAGCTCTCATTAGTCTCTTTTTATTTTTAGTTGTATGGCTATTATTAGGCCTTACTACTACCTGCTACTATGCCAGTACTACCTAGTTAGTAGTCAAGAATGGATCTTTCATTTTGTGGGGACCCAAATCATATCATCAACAAATTGGTGCACTTCCTGACATACCATATAATACACTATAGGCCTGAATCTCTTAAGTTAATGCCTTATTTTTTTCTTTAAACATGTGAAGTTTGGCCCTCAAGAATAGTGTCACTTAAAACAAAATGTGATGTTTAGTTCATTCAAATATACCCATACTTTAAATTAAAAAAATTTAATGTCCTAACAACAAAGTGGTGCCGGTGTATTTTTAAGCAATCTGTGTTTATGCCGCCCTTATGGTTAACTACCCACCTTGCTGTTGACCATAAAGTTACATTTTAAATTTTTGGTATTTAAAAAATGTATCAGATTACTACGAACTCAAAGCATATCTTCATAGCTTTATAGAGTCTTTCTTTCCATGTCAGACACTTGTAGCTGTTTTCCACAGCGAGCACAAAGAAGAAAGTTTGTTTTGACTGTAGCGCAGATCATATAATTGTTGCAAAGAGTGGGAGGTCTGTTGCAGTCAGATGGGTGGGATCTCACCATAACAAATGCAGTCATCACAGTAATTATGACACAAGCTGTGATTAGCCTGGGACTGATGGAGGACTGCGTGGGTAGTATCTCACTTAAACATGATGATATGATAATAAGCAGGAGCACAGTAATTGGATAAAGAGGGATTTTAAACTGAGGCAAAGGACAAACGCCAGTCAGTGAGTGTTTGTGTGTCAGCTGCTAGTGACAAGAGCGAGTACAGGAAATGGCTTTCCCAACACTGCTAAAACCACATCTTCTGTGTGTTTTTCAAATATTATGTTGGTCATTCAGTTTAGTACATGGCTGTTTTTATGCGTCATGTAGATTTCAACACAACAAGGCAGTCAATGTACTTGATACAGCAGAGTCTTATTGTGTTAGTTCATTAGACAAGCAGTGAATACAGGTTTTTCTTTGCACCTCAGCAGTACACATTGCATTGATATTTGCATAAATGTGTATTACCAGTTGCTGAAAATTTGGGTCAGATAAATTGTAAATGGTTAATACCCGAATAATAAATATTGATGAGGTGCATCTTTCTTTCATTTAGGGTTAAAGCGATTCTGGAGCAGAGATGGTAGTAGACAGAAAGCAAGGGGTATGAGATTGAGAACCTTAACTTGGGAGGCAAACCTGGGTGCCTCTGAGTGATACCACTGAGGTGCCACTCTGTACTTTTTAATAAAAACACACTGCCTCAAGCTGATTAAAATCTATAGGCTCAAACTGAGTTTCATTCTTCCCTGACTAAAGGGAAAACCCATTCTCAAATACAATGGCCCCAGCTCACCAGGTACTTTAAAATTGTCACGGAGTCATCACTCTGTACCATATTGTTTTAACATATTTCACCAAATAGATGCATATTAAGAGTTTGACAATCAAATGCATGTAGGAATGTATTTTGAGAATTAAGTTGGAGTAAATGTTAAATTATATGGGTTATTGCAGGATCTTCTTGAATGAGATGGACATTCATATTCCAAGTTAACTTTAAAACATGATTTTATTTCCATTCATGTAAGTAAACCTTCACAGTGGTAGTGACAGTCAGCAGTTTTTTTTGTTTTTTTTTTGTGTATTTTAGCAGAGACTTTCTAATTGTTTGCTGTCTGTATACATGTTTGGACACTCCCATCTGGATATGTTCAGATGTGATTCATATCTACAGAAGAGCACATCTGCCAGTGATGCAGAAATATTCCTTAGTGTTAAATAGACAGATGAAACTCCATTCATCAGCACCCATTCTGAAGGCTCTTGTGATCACTTTCATTGTTTGGAATACTGTTGTGTTAGTCTTGGACAGCACTGTCAGTATGGTTGTACACGTGCAAACTTGAACTTTGGTGGCTTATTTTAGCTTTTTTTTGTATATTCTTCCACTCCTCTCTGGCTCCAGTCAGGACCTGCACACTGCCACTCTCAAAGTATTTAGTTTTGTTTATGTTCTGCACAATGAAAGCTGATCATGTGACCATCCTGTCTTCACCCCAACTGCTGGTTATTGCTTCAAATCTTAGTATGGATTAAAATAGACAAGTGTTGAGCAAACGTTTCACAATATTGTTTTTCAAGGCCCTTGGTTTCTTTGTGGTTTGCTCTGTTGTGGTAAGTTTATCTGCCTGTTTACTTGGACAATGAGGGTGGAGTGGCTAAACTTTGAAAGGTGGCTGTTGTCCAAGAAATTAAACAAATGAATGTGATTTTGCATGCCTACTAACCCAATTTATCTGAATCTTGACGAGACTGTCATGCCCTTATAAAGAAAAGAATGGCTTGTCTTTTACAAGATAATTTGCTGCGTACATGCCTTACCTCGCAGCTTTCATAAATCATCACTAAAGTATTTGGTCCCTCTCATTAATTTGCCATTAATCTGTCATCAGTGATTTTGATAGATGCATCCTGTTGCTAAATGTGCCTTGTTGAGCATTTTTAGTCTGCAATTACTAATTGCTTTTTTATAGTGCTTGCTGACCTTACAAATTAGAGCTTCTAGACTTGTACTGCCCCCCAGACCTACATGCTCTTTGCTTTTTGGTTAATTTACGCCTAAAATAGTTTAAACCCTTCTAGATTTCCATTAACCAGACGCTATCGGGTTATGATGGTTGGGAAAAAAGCACGCATTTGAAGTTCAATCTATCACCAATTTCTTGCATGAGCTTCTGAGGTTATAAAAATGTCTATGAATCATTGGTTTGTCTGTGAAGATTCTCAGTCACCCAGGTTTTCACAGTCAAAAGAAGATGAAACCCAAGACAGTACAAATTAAGTCAAAGTTTAGAGAGAAAATGTGTTTTGTTTTTACCAGTGCTCTTTGAGTTTAAGTCATCCACTTCAAAATATTGATTTAGCTGGAGATCAAACCAATTGGAGAGTGTATACCCTAAAGCAGAGTTAACTGTTGTATCTGTACCTGGACAGGATGGAGTTACTGGACTCCCCAGCTCGTCACTGATGGACCAGACCTGGCTCTGTGCCTCTCACATTCACACACATCACACCCTTTCTTGACGCCTTCTGTGAGAGCCCAGCCCCAGGCGCTGTTTAATCCTCTTCTTATTTCACAGGAGAAGCTCATTTTCTCTAAAAGTGGAGGTTGAGCCCCTGAGGGAATTTCCACTGAGTCGCTGACACTTCAAAGCACAATGTGACAGGGTTATGCATCCTTGGTTTGTTTTGATATAGCAGTGTACAGTTGAATCGACATCTTTGCTTCACAGCAGTATTTATTTTATCACACTTAAGTTTATCTGAAGGCCTAATGAATCATGCGTCAAGGCTGAAGCTCCCATTACACTTGCACAGTAGATTGCATATTTACTGTTATTGTGTTGCCCACATGCATTAACATTAAAAGCTGCTAGATTTACAATAGTTTTATAAATTGAATGTGCCACTAATTTATGCTTTGCAAGTCTAAATAAAACACTAATTGGAAATAAATGTGTGTTAATGGAACCAGTCTTACCAGTGACTTTTGGCCTAGAGCAAATATTTTTAGTTTCAGTTTAGTTTTATGACTAAAAAACGTTAATTGCACAGTACAAAATTTTTTACAGCCGTTCCAATTCATTTTTCTGTTCTAAGGAATCAGGCTTGTCTGTTCATAGATTATATCACCTCTGAGTGCAATTGAATGGGTTTTCAACCAACCAGAATTCAAGGGGGATCACTAACATGCACAGAGGACCAACTCAATTTAAACAAAGAAACCAATCAAAGAGACACAGCTTCACCAAGAGTCCCCATTTCAGTCAAACAGTTAAGATCAGGATAAATGCATATAGGTTGAAACTATGGATGGCTTCCAGACCCACTTCATTTTGCTAAGAATGTGAATGGGTATGGCTTGCTAGGTTTGTATTAATTTATCTTCTCTCACTTACTCACATTAGGGGGCACAGGTACTAGAGCCTGTCCGCGTAACTCTGGGAAGTTAGTCGCAGGGCTTGCACAGAGACAGTCAGGCATCCATTCACTTTCATATTCATTCACTATGGGAAATTTTAGAGTCACCAATTCACCTAAAATGCATGTATGTTTTTGGCTGGAGGAACCCGCAGTAACACAGGGAGGACATTTAGACTCCATTCAGAGAGATTGTGTGACAGCTGGCACAAGGATTGATCTCAGTACCTTTTTGCTGGCAGGCAGGAGCAATAACCGTTCCGGCATCGTTCCCTACACCCAGATTCATATTGTCATCTGCAGTGTTCAACAACCATATTGCATATTTTCACACTGTACAATGATCCAATCTGTGTGCACTAACAGACTGCACAAAAATCCTGTGTGAAACTGACTTTGTGTACTCTGTATTTGAAACGAATCTTCCTAGTCAAATATTGTATGTAAACCCCACAAATCTACTTTTATTTGTGACATATTTAAAGTTGGATTAGCGAATGTAACTGTACATTCAGCTGGTCAAACAACAGCTGCTGCGGATTCTCGTTGAGTAGCCATGAAATCCACAGTTCTCTTGGAGCAGTGTTGGCTGGCCACCTGCAGCCCATGGTGCATGTAGCGGTAACCCACTCCACACTGGGACATCTCTCCTGACTCAGACTCTAATGACAGACACCACTGCACATGTCTGGGGTGAGCAGAGATGCGGTGCCCTGTTGTTGCTGACAGTAGCACTTTGCTGGAGTGAGTGTGTCTGAAGGAGAAGCAGCAGGGTGTGTCTCTTGTACAAGCCGTAGGCGTTCGTCTGCCTCCATAGTAGTCATCTTTGTAAAGGTGTGACTGTTGACATTTTAGTGGCAAGTTGACAAAGATGCCCGGTTATTTTTGTAATGAATTATTCATACGAACACTTGAGCCTTTAGGAATATCATCTGTATCATCTTTTGTTTATTGATTGAATATTTTATGGGCTGTAATTAGAAATGGTGGGTTCTCATCACTTATAACCAGTGCAGTCTCTCTTTCCAAAAAATGTTGCTTGATGGCCACACTTGGGTTCACATTAACTATACATGGTGCAGTTAAATATCATTTAGAAGTAAAACTCATCATTTTGGGAACTGTTTGTGGCTGCTGTTTGTCCTGGACTTTCCCATTTGGATCCAACCAAAATGTACAGGTGTGAAAGCTCCAGTAGCCTATGGTTTGGACAAAAAGTCTGTTACTTGGTCCTTGGACTGGAGTTGTGTAAAAACACATTTGTAGATAGTTTGCTGATAGTCATGGAACGTCTGTTTTTGTGTTTTAAGAAAGTGTAGCTACAGACTTCAAACTTAAAGAATGCCTTGTGTTTGTTTGATTTTAAGTTTTTCTATTACAGAGATTCCCTGAGCTCTGAAAACAATGGAGTATAATCTACCTAGAAGTATCTCATACATCCCCGCTTCAGAAAATCCAGATCATCTCCTTAAGAAGGGTGCTTAAACAATACTGTGAATCAGAAACCAGTCCTGTAATAAGTACACGCTTGTTAACAAGTAAAAGCCGTCTACAAGAACATCAGTGATAAGCTGCATCAGTTATGTCCAGTGAGAACTGCAGAATCAGCATTTAGCTCCTGTTTGTGCTCTAACATGCCTCTAACTCAACTGTCTCTAAGCCGGCCGGCTGCTGGAGTTATACCTGGGACTGAAAGTATTTCTCTGAATAAGCCCAGTCAACAAATGCTATGTAAATCCACAGAGACGATCCCTTTTCCCTGAAAAAATCTGTGCAAATGGAGTTAGGAAGGTTCTGAAGAAGTATCCTAATGACTCAAGCTAGTTTTACCAGCAAAACCCTATTATGTCTTTTAATATGTTCCATTTTTCCTCCATTTCAGAGTAATCCAGTTAATTTACCTTATAATGTTATAAGAATGTGCTGTGTAAACACAAATTAAGATGGCAGCTACAATAAAGGTTTTTCAATATACATATGTTCAGCCCGTACCGACAAGCTATGGCCAATCACATGTTTGCTTACATTGAGTTTTTTCTTGTCTACTACCACATCTGTGTGTGTCATTTTAAACTCAGTTGCTAAGCTGAACATCAAAACTTTACTCAGCCACCCACTTTTAAATCAACCCACCTTTTCAATCCCAGCCCGCCATTTGGGAACCACTAGAATTAGAGATAGTCCACTGGCTCTTGGTCTACTTAGCTTATGCACTTCAATGAATGCAGCCTAAAAATCTTATTCAAAAGTAGCTATTCCAGCCATCCCACTCTGAAAAATGGTGCAAAGTAGAAAAAGAAACGTAAAAAGGAAGGCAAAGTGATAAATATTGGCAATACATTTTTTTCAATGCTGTGGTTGTATATTTGCCATAGGCTGCAGTCCTCTTGTTGCTCTGTGGATTTGGTATGTAACGGACTCTTCATTGACTGGCTGCTTAGTGAGACTCATGTCGACTAATAGCATTACTCACTCCACTCCAGTCTCTCTAATAAGCTTTGTGACTTCAGCTTCACTTGACTGTCCACTCCAAGCACTTATCGTTCATTGCCGAGTCGCTAATGAAGTCAAAACATAACCCCCACAGTGCCCTTTCACCTGCTAATATTAGCTGGAGAGACGTTTGGTTTACTGCCAGGTAGTAAAGACCGATTTACCTCAGGGGGCTTATAGCAGATCATAAAGTATGATCCAGGATGTCCCAAGATGCACTACACAAGCATGAGGTGTGTAAATTGAAAAATGTAATAACATCCAGTGACTCACATCCCAGCTATGTACTAACATATTATCAAATATTAACTACTTTTATCAACTTGTAAGGGCACACAAAACGCATTTTCTTAAGTCATAGACATTTTTGCAGCAGGACAGTGAAACCCTAAATCTACCCTAATTTAATGGGTTTTAATGGAGAAAAAGCCTTGCCATTGATTTTGCTTGTAGCAGTAAATTGATCCTTTCGAGCAATCATCGACTCAGCTTAAAGTAAGTAGACCTAAAGACAATAATGTAAATTTATGATCTTAGGAAGGAAAAAAAAAAAGGACTTGTGATTGGTCAATCTGTATTTTCTGCAGCTGAAGTAATAGTGACAGCAGTAAGTAAAGCTAAATTGCCCTCTGTGATGGTGGTTGTTTAATTGTCAGCCCGGTGACTAGCCATTGTCTAGGGTCTCCTAAGGCCCATGGTTGCAGGGATCTGCTCCAGCCATCTGCCACCAAACAGAACCAAGTGGAAGATGAGGATTTTGAGATTGGATGACAATTAGGCAATAGTGTCAAAAATGTCCTACTTAGTGGAAACCATGAGGCCTTGTTTTAAAGCTGCAGTGTGAAACCCTTATTGTGCAGATTGCATTTCTACATCTCACGTCTTTCTGTGAATGCCAATGGTAGTCCTGCAGGGATATTTCAAAGGTTTTGTAGGCATTGTTCAGATAAAATTGCAATGAAATGTCTAAAATGTGTGTCCAAATAAGGCCTTCAGATCTGTTTTAGACTTGGTTAATCCATGGTTTAGTCCTGGATTAGCTCGGGATGAATTTCTGTTTAATACTAAATTGACTCCTGCTGGTAAACATTAATTCAGAGACCGTTTCTATTCGAACATTATTAAGCTTGCTATGTCAAAGAGGCATTTGAACATTAAAGGTCATGTTGATATTGCAGTATTCAATTAGTTTTCACATGTAGAATGTTTTTCCATTTTTGCGCAGGCCTTCTGCCGGGCTGTCGCACAGAAGAGAAAGTAATAGAACATTTAACTGCTTCTATGTCACAGTACATATGCATATACTCTTGTAAGATTTGCATATGCATTTTACATCACATTACTGAAAATGCATCTTTTGTGATTTATTTCATTAGCCTGGATTGCAATGGATTTACAATGAAATAAGCACATAAGCATTGTTTATCCAGAGAAGATATAACAACATGGTTGTTTGTAGTTTTATGACCACTTTCTCAAACACCTCCCTGAGACTTCTCTCCACTCTCAGCCAAGTATCCCAGACTCATCTGCCTCTTTCATGCATTTCCATTGAAGTACTTCTCAGGCAAATATGCAGCAGCCCAGAGGGAAGCATGTCTGGTCTCCACGGTAACCATACCAGACAGTGTCATCGCCATAGCAGCCGGTTTGGGCTCTGGAGCAGCCAAAACAAATTAAGAAACTTAACTAAGCTGCTAATGTTTCCAAATCCACCCAGAGCCACAAATGTCCTGACTGTTTTTAATAGCAGTAAAATGTGGTAACTTTGTCATTATTTATCTATAGCACCGTGGTGTGTGATTGTGCAAAAAGCAACATTTTTAATAACTGCAAGGTTGAGTCATTGATATACAAGAGAGACTTTCCTAATTTCACAATGATGGTATTGGTTTTGAAATTAAAAAAGAGAAGTATAACTGACTCATTCTGGCAATGTTTGGTCATATTTATAGTTATTATTCCACTTAACTGGTAACCAAAGTGAAACAGTGGGTAGATGCTCATTTACTACAAAACTGTGTGTACCCTAAAAACAAACCTACTGAGCCAACAAACGTCCACCTTTAGTTGGCTAGTTTTAATTTGCAGAATATCAGTAAAACGAGCAATATGTGATTAATGCATGTTCATTTGGTGTTTGGGATTATAAAAACTTGAAATGTCTTAAGATATAATAATTTGCATGGCTTCAGGCTTCTACATTGTGGCAGCTTTTACATTGAAGATTACAGCTGAACTTAAGGGTTCAATTCCTTTTGACATACAAATTGTGAATCTTGACCTATTCTGTATTTCAACCTCTAGAATGAATATGGTGGTAGCAGAATTGGCAATGATCACTGGGCATGAACGGTAAAATGTCACAATATGATGTTAAATTAATACAGACTGACTGCTTTTTATTTATGTAAATACATCATCAGCAGGTTGTTTTAATAGTGCAATACAAACTCCTATCAACTAAATGAACACAGTCCCTAGTTTTAATATCTTTATTATTGTTGTATTTTGAGGCATTACTTCAAACTGGTTATTGTGCCATGTCTATTTGCAGTATAATATGCATTTTTAAGCGGAGCTGTCACTTCTGATTCAATAAAGGAACCAAAACATGTGTTGCAATGCAGATATAAAAAATGACCATCTTACTCAATAAATGCTCCATAACAATAATTCTTGATTTTATTGAAATCCTCCTATTTCTACCATACAGTATTAACTGTATTTTGTTTTTAATGTTACAGGTTAAGCACCGTGTGTCGGGGCAGGTCATGGCCCTAAAGATGAACATCCTGCCCAGTAACAGGGCCAACATGCTCAGGGAGGTGCAGCTGATGAACCGCCTTTCGCACCCCAACATCCTCAGGTAGGACTTAGCTGTAATCCACTGTTGTTCATGGTGGAGCAGGAACGTATCACTGTGGGGCTTAGTAAAGTGACTCACTGTTATACTTGACATTCTCCAAACTGCAGTCAAATTACTTTGGTGTTTTTGTTATGTCTGTTTTAATGCAATTGGAAAATTCCCACTCAGTATATACTTGGCTTGTCTTTTCCTTCGTCTACAGGTTTATTGGAGTGTGTGTCCACGAAGGCCAGCTCCATGCTCTCACAGAGGTAAACAATTAGATTAGGAGTTTAAAACTTAGAATTAAAATGAACATATAACTAAACACTATTGAGGCATTGATCACAAGCACACAAGTATTGCACACACTGACTCCCTTTCATATCATTGTAGTATTCAAACACTGAAACAATAACATCCAAGCATTAAAGTGTAAGCAAATGAAACATTGTATAATAGAGTAGAAATGTAGGCTTTTGATTATCAAGTTAAGTTACAATGTACCTATATTAGTTTCAACAATGTTCTTGGCTTATCTTTGCCTGTCCCTTTATCTTGTAACATTTACAGTAAGGCTAAGTAAGTAGGTTATAAAGTCAGCAATTAATAAATGCATATCCATTTTAAACTGTACAATAGAGATCAGTTCTAAAGTTTATGAATGATAGATGGTATGTTTTATTTAAAGCTTCCAACTTAAGGCTGGAACAGTTAACTTTTGCTTAGTTTACTGGAGAGGTTACAGCAACCTTTTAAACAGCTTCCTTTACAAAAGCATACAATTATTAAGACATCACTTTAAAACCTTTTACCAGGAAAAAGTGTTATGCTATTTTATTAAAAAATGCGTATCTGATATTTTTTTGGATAGCTCAGATGGACAAAGTATGTTGTGCCAAATAAACACAACTTTCATGCACAAGTTTATTGGTCGGAGGAATTTCTGAAAGTCACATGTTGATGCTTTAACTTAACATAATTTAATATAATTTCTATACTATGAGCTTTTTGTAAATTATTACTGTAACTGAAATGAATATACGATGACTAATTAGAACTACTGCATGGGATATTACTCCAATCTGATCATGTGCTAATGAACCAATCTGCCTGTCCCATGTGAGCAGTACATAAACGGGGGAAACCTGGAGCAGCTGTTGGCCAGTGAAGTCTACCTCTCGTGGAGCGTGCGCCTCAGCCTGGCTCTGGATATCGCCCGAGGGCTGCAGTATCTGCACAGCAAAGGCATCTTCCACCGGGACCTCACCTCCAAGGTGACCCGCCCACATCCATGGCTCAGGCGCACCACTGAACATCAGGTTCCACAATAACAGCACTAGACTGTTGGAGAATATTGTGCTGAGATAAGTCCCACTGAAAGATGTAGACTGTAGATTATCTGGATCATAGAAAAGTTTATTCACCATCATTACAGGCCTGGAGACAGCACTCAACAGACAACACTCAACTCAGTGTAGCTGTATTGAACATTGATCTCTGACTATGCTTCCATTGTTTGAGCTCTTAAACTATTAGATATTGCAAACATACTAAAAGATGGGTGTCATGAGGTAAGACTTTCCACAAATAAGACACAATTATCTAAGTCCTTGGTACTGCTGAAAAGTGTAAAAGAAAAGGAAAAACACCTTTGATGTGTTTGGAGTATATCACAAATTCTTTATTGATGAGGACCAAACGGTTGTCTAAATGTTTTGTTTCACTATAAGCGCCTCCTTTTGTAGTCACCAAAAGTAATGTCCTGGGGTGTTGTGCTAAAGGCCAGACTTGTGCAGCTGCTGTAAGACTGAGAGCCATGTCTCTAGTCACAGACATTACAGACACTGCAGTAAACATGGCCATACTTCACACATGAGGTCTCTCAGTACAAACCCTGGTCCAGCTTTAGGCTCAGCTCATCCAGTCTTCACCCACATCTACTAAATTATTCAGAATGTGTTCAGTATGTGCCTTTCTAAATATTACTGTATCATATTAAGATGTATAATTAGTGCCACACTGTACTTGTCAGCTTTCCCTGCACATAAAATTAACAACTTGTCTGATGTTCCACAATTTGCATTGCAGGCATTCAGACTGTTGGGACATACTGTTTATACTAAGGAGACTTCCTGTAATCTATTGCAATGCTGAAATGTAGTATGCTGCATATAATATGGGTCTGTAGTCAGGGAAGTGTGCATTATGCCATTTCAAAGACAGTCACAAGCTTTCCTAATTAGATATGTCACTTGATTATTGTTAGTTTGTGTCAACGCTTACTCTGCTTACACAGAAAAAGTGGTTTGATCCAGCACCAGATGTGAATGCTGACTTCTACAGTAACACTAGTGCATTGTCCATAAAAGTCACTGAAAAGTAAAAGGGAGAAGGATATAAATCATCACAGCATTGTTTGAATGAATGTAAGTGACACTTTGGGGCAAAATTGAGAGAACAGTCAGATGGATGGAAGCTTGCAATAATAATTCTGATCAATGTTACCAGTGCACTCTTCGTGCCAGTCCCAAGCCTGGATAAATGGAGAGGGTTGAGTCAGGACAGGCATCTAACATAAAACCTATGCCAAATCAATATGCAAATCACTGCATGCTAGAAGATGATTTGCTGTGGCGAACCCCAGAAGGGAAAAGCCAAAAGGAAAAAATATATTTTATTAATGGGTAAACAACTGTTGTAGAAATGCTCTGCCATCTGTGCTTATGTATAATTTATTTTTCATTACTTAATTTATTTGGAAAAAGTCTGATTTTTAAATTCTTTTTTTTGTTTCTCCTGTAAAGTTAGCGGAAGGTCTTGCACCCTTATGATTCTCAGACCTTGTGTCCAAAACTAACTAGTTGCATCATCTGACTCTCCACAGAACTGCCTGGTGCGATGGGAGGGCGGCGTGTGCTCGGCTGTGGTGGGAGACTTTGGCCTGGCAGAGAAGATCCCAGATTACAGGTCAGTGCCTCTTGGGTTTATTCATCAAACCCTCTATCAACACTGTGTGATTAGATAAGTACTGCTCAATGAAGGACATTCCTGCACTTCTCCTTTTACTTCCCCTTTTTGTACCATACTACAGCTTCATGCTCTGACACTAAAATGGAACTCCAGACTACAGGGAGCTTTTTCCAAACTGCAGGCACATGCTGTGGTTGCGGCCCCCCTTACACCGTCAGTGAAACTATTATTAATGTGAAACCCCATTTGAGCACAGGGGAAGTAGACACAGGCCTGACTCACAAAGACGGCATCAATATTTAATCTGCGCTGCCATGACGTACACGAGACGATCTGCTCTGGGTGCCATCGTGTCACTTCCTCTCTGTCTAGAGCCACACGTTTATTATGCACTGACATTTATGTGGATATTAAATTCGCCACCATCAATTCAGCACTGACTATAAATGACCAGCCAAGTTACAGCCATACCTCTGACGTGTTATTTTCCAAGATGGATTTCTTCCATAAGCAAACCCTTTCAGTGTGAAAAGGAATCTAGCTCTAGTATGCGTTTGTGGTGGTCAAACATGTGGTGACCTACCAACAAATTACATCTCACACTCTCTCTCTCTATTTATTGATAATTGAGTTGTATTCAGTTGAATATCTGTTCAAATGCATCTTTTTTTTTTTTTTTTTTTTAAATCAACATTGTTTTATCAACTTCTTACTTACCATTTAGGAAACACTTATCATGCAGTAGCATATAAGGATAGGAATGATGCAGTGATGGGGGGAAAAAAAAAACAAGATGATAAGATGGGGTCTAGGCTTTATTATCAAGATAGATGAGAATGTTCATAGTTAAACACTTTGGCCAATCACATGCTTGGAAACAGGGGGTCTTGGTGTAGGGCCGGTTGTCTATACCACTTCAACAATAAATCAATATATAAAAATATTAAAAAGGGACTAATTCCAGTGCAGTGCATGTCAGTTTACAAAGCAATTAACAACTACAAAAATGTATAGGAAAAGGAAAACATGAAGAATAAATACTGGCAATGCATTAATGTGGTGTTTAACAAGATTGGTGAATATCTAAAACTAAACTAGAAGTAAAAGTTTAAGGTAAGCTTTTTGGTTTGATCTATTGTCTTGTTTTGGAAGGGCAAATGGGTTTGTTTGCCCAGTAGTGATACATCTAGATTGCAGTATAGCAATAAAATATATGCCCGAAGCATCTAGCACACATTTACAGCCCCTTAATAAATACCTGTACTTTCAAAGAAAAGATGTTTTATTATCCCCTGTGGCAAAGGAATTTCTCTTTTTGTATTGGACCAACAGCAACACAGAGTGCTGTAGTGCACCAGTCCATACAGAGATAATAGGGCACAAGTTTTATATGATTTAGTATAGTTGGTAAATTTACACCAAGCCCTCCATACTCTTCTTGATTAAACACATAGTATTATTACAGAATATTTTACTGTATATTGTCAAACATCTTGACCACTCGACACCTCGTCTTCGTACTGTGTTAGTGATGGACTTTAATTTCACACCGGCTGCATCACAAACACATCTGTTGTCTGTGAACACATAACCGTATTATCCACGGGTAATTATGTCTGACGGTCCAACATGCGCACTCCACTCAGACCATTAGCTCTGCCCCCCTCCTCCTCCTCTCTCCTTTCTGCTCCCATTAAACGCATGATTCTCCCTGAGACTGAGCTGCCACTGTCGACCGGCCCTTTACAGTGACTGTGTGCTTCGTCAGTCTGAGTTAGGCCACCTTTGTGTTTATACAAGTGCGCTGTATTGTCAGGGGAGAGATTTTTAGGTAGATTTATAGAAAGTGGTCAAGTGTCTCATTTGAATGGGTTCTTTTTTTTTTAGTATAGCATTTAACACTTAACACATTTAGCTTCTTGCCTTCTTTAACATTCAGCTTTTAAATGCACAGAAAGCTGTTACTATAGTTGGTGAGTTTTGTGAAACACTTTAGAAATAGTCAGTTTGTGTAGTAAACATTAATATGCTCACTTTGTGAGGTGAAATCACACAAATTCAACAAAGTTTTGAAAAACAACTTCCGGTCCCTTCCAACCATCCCAGGACCACATGCAGTCGGTGCAGCATTGCTCCCAGTAGTCTCCTTGTCTGTGTACTCAGCACATACCTGCAGCTATCGGACAAGCCTCTGTTTGCTCCAGCCTCGGCTTCAATAGCAGCGCGTGATATGCATTCATCAAATTTGAGGGCATGTTTGCTATAATATTACAGACAAACACTATTGTATCCTGTCTCGGTGTGTTAACAGTGAACAGCTAATATTGACAAGCCTTTTTTTAAATGTGCATTTGGGTTGGAACACTAACACAATGCTCGTGGCAGGGACAGAGGGACGTGACGGGAGGGTTAGGGAAAGCATGCCAAATAAGGTCAAACTATTCCAGCGGTCCTCCTTTAGCTCTGAGCCTCATCTACTATCCCGAATAGTAGGCCACTCAAATCTTCTCTGAACATTTTTCTTAATTTTTCTGCAATCATCCATGTACTTGTCAGTGTTTACCCAGGGAGCTGTCTCATTCCTCCCTCTGCCATCACTTCCTTGGTTGTATTTTCCGCTACATCGTAGCCCACAGAAACAGATGGAAATAGCACTCAGAGGAAGTATCTGGCGGTGGTGGTGGTGGTGGTGGAGGGTGTATGTGTGCAAGCAACGTCCTTCCTTTTTAATTCAACGCAAATTGTGCAACTGTATCAGCAAATAACTGAAAAACACTGCGGTTTCTTAGACACAGAGGAAGTGCACACAAAAACAATGTCACTTAAAGACTCCAGCATTTGACACAACAGAGTGTGATATTAGCATGCTTCTTGTCAGTTTGTTTGTGCCTCATGAAGGGCTTTTAGCAGACTTCTGTGGGAGCCGTATTGGATATTAGTATGGTAATACAGTATAAGGCTCAGCAAAGCAATGTGCATTGTTACTGTCTGTCCCACGGGAGGTCATTGCAAATTTAAAAATAAATGGTAAACAAATAAAAGTGAAGGAATAACTGCAATAATTTTGTGCACTTCATAATGGAAACTATTCAATGCTCTTTGTGTTAATATTGTGTGCAATGCTGTTACATTTGAAAACTAAAAAAAGCTGTTTTCTCTTTGCATTTGTCTCTCTTGGAAAAAAATGTTGTGAACAAACTGAGCTTCTGGAAGAGAAGCACATTCCAAAAATGTCTTTATTGAAATCACAATCAGTGGGTTTGTTTATAGACAACAGCATGTCCCTGCAGGGCTACCGTAGCTGTTCATAATCTCAAACAGGGTGTGAAGCATGGGATTTTAGTCACTTGTGCTACTGAATATATACAAATAAAGCTTAAACTAACAACATATTTATGAATATCCATTACATTTAAAATCATCTTCCCTTGGCTTTGTCACAGCCTACTCAGGACAATTTAAATCTCCTCCTTGTGTCACTATCCTCAAATTCCTTATTTTGATTCCTGGTAGAAACAACATTGGTTTAACAGATGACTTTTAGAACTACAGTACTTGTCTTGGGTTGTCATGTTTAAGGTCCTAGGATTTTCTACTCTTATTTCATTTCATCTTTTTATGTACCCTGCAGTGATGAGGAAGACCAGGAGCCATTGGCTGTGGTGGGCTCCCCCTACTGGATGGCCCCAGAGGTGCTCAGAGGAGAGGTCTATAATGAGAAGGTACTGACGGATTTCTGTCTTCAACAACTCCCGCCACAGTCTGTCGCAGGAGTTCAAGGTCCAGCGTGGGCGTGATAAATTAAATACAGGGGCAGTGGCATAAAGCAATAACTTTTTGATGAATGAGATACAGCGAGGAATTTGGTTATGCAATGTTGCAGTTTGTTTCAAGTTGCAGTTTTTATCATTGAGGGTTGATTTGGCTCATATACAAATAAAATAAGCACTAATCTGATTTAGAGCATCTCATTTGTTACAGAAAATAAAAAAAAAGTTGATAAATTGTGGTAGGAAAGACAAACCCAAAGATAAATTTAAAGATTTTGAGAATGCCCTCTACTAAACAGTCTCGCATTAGGGATGTTCCCATTGGCTGTTTGGTGTAAATGGCTTATCATTATTATTGGCTGCTGCTAAGAGTGTCTGTTCCAGTGCTGGCTATACTATCTTAGGGTGAGAGAGAAAAACAAACAGAGAAAAGGGAACCGAAGTGAAACACAAATATTCGCAATGCATTCCTAAGATTTTTTTTTTTTTTTTTTTTTTTTTTTTTTTTTTTTTTTTTTCTTTGGTGGGATGGCATTGATGTAAAAAGTTTACGGTATTAGTATTTTGCAGAGTAAATTGGTCTGGTTTTACAAAATTAAAATAGAAGCTTTTGTACAGTGTAGCTTTAAGTTAAGTACACAACAAATACATTTTTATAAACCTGAACATATGCACACCTTTTAAGAGTTTATTTGCTCTTTCTCTGACTGCCTTTGTGTTTTCCTCGCTGCAGGTGGATGTGTTTGCGTATGGCATCATCCTCTGTGAGATCATCGCGAGGATACAAGCCGACCCTGACATAATGCCACGCACGGAGGTACCACTTCCATTGTTTTCACCGCTTCTCCTTAACAATACTCTCTCCTATCATCACATTTCCATCAGCTCATGGACATCTTATTCTACCCACCTTTTATTAAATAACTCAAAGAAAATTCCTGGTCATGTGTGACTGTTTTGTAGAAAATTCCTCATTCCCTCCTGATTAAGGCATAGTTAATGATTAAGTGTGAAATATTTCCAAACGAGCTTGAGCAAGCCGAGGTGATGACATTACTTTCTTCCTCATGGTAACGCTTAAACGCAACAAGTATCTGACATTCACACAGGAAGTGGACACTTATCTTGATACAAAATACAATCTGCTTAAGTGCTTGAAATGATAAAGTGAAAATGGTCTACACTCTTAACCCTCTGTGTATGTGTATGTGTATATATAGGTAGATGGGTAGAGAGGTAGAGAGAGAGAGAGGTAGGTAGAGAGGTAGATAGGCTTAGCGTTGTGGCAGAAATGGTTCTACCTATCTCACAATGTTAAAGAATCTAATAAAACTGACAATTTCTTCTTAGTGAGTGAAGTTACTGTCTCAAAATGGTACAGAATCCTTAAAACACTCCTAGAGTCACACCAAAATTTTGCACAAAAACTCTTGTGCAACATTGTCTAAAATAAAATGTAAAACTACAGCTTAGTGAGATTATTAGAAAAAAAAAATTAAACAGGACATGATCAGTAACTGTAAAAGATGAGATTTTGTGTGCATAGTATCCATGCCACTTCATTTTAGTAATCTTTTGAAATGGCACCAAGCATTTCTCCCCCATGTGGCTGTTAATGTGAACTACCATGTCATTGTTTTAAACTAGCCACATCTCATTACTCTCTGCACTGTTGTTTTTTTTCATCATGTACAGCTGATATTGGATTCTTTGTATTTTTCCATGCAGGATTTTGGTTTAGATGTTGAGACGTTTCAGCACATGGTCGGAGACTGTCCTCGTGACTTCCTGGATCTGGCCATCACCTGCTGTAATGTAAGGCACTGACCGCACCACTTCCTTTGCATGCATTAATCTGAAATGTATTCATCCTTGCTTTAGGTAATATAAATCTTCTTACTTTGTCATTGTTTTTTTTTTATATTTCAGATGAGTGCAAAGCTGCGTCCATCCTTTTCAGAAATAGTGGTGGAGCTGGAGCAAAAGCAGGAGGAGAGGAAGCAGAAGGAACAGACAGCAGTCAAAGGTAAGAGATTCTCAATAAGGTCACTTTGTTTTCCAGTATTTGGTTGGATGATATATATTTACATGCAGAGGCTTTTGCAAAATGTGTCTGCTTGTATGCCCAAAATGGTCTTGTCCTAGAGCAGGTGGTATTTGTTTGTTTCTGGCATTTCTTTGTGCTTCACAGTGATGAAGATTGTAGCCCATATACTACACATTCATAATTGTTCATAAAAATAACTACCTCAAGAGGTCACAAGTCGGTGTACTCTTAAAGTCAATCCCGAGCCCAGATTAATGATGAGGGTTGCACCAAGAAGGGCATCTGGTGTAAAAACCTGTGCCAAATAAATATGCAAATTACTGCACACTATATGCAGATTTGCTGTGTCAGATTCCAGTCATGGAAAAGCAAGGAGAAGGAATAAGACAATATGTTTAAGTGTCAAGTTTAGTTTTCAGATTTTACTGGTTCAGTTTTTTTTTTGCCCCAGAAAACTAACACCAACATGGACCGAATGAGAATGGCCATCTAAACCTGATGCATGTGCTGGCTGTAAATGATTTATGTCTAATTACTGTAACATCTGTTTTTCAGCTGCTTCACCCACAATTAACCCTCTACGGCGGCGTTCCCTCTGCCTCCCGTCTGACCCCCGCCTGTCCCGCAGCAAATCCGACATGCTCCACCCTCCGGACTCCCCCCACTGTGCCATCCTAACCCCTCCCACTCGGGTCAACCCCTTCTCCCAGAGAGAGGACCTGAAAGGTGGCAAAATCAAGCTGTTCGACACGCCCAGCAAATCGGTCATCTCTCTGACCTTCACGCTGCCCCCGCCGCCGGACGCCTGTGATGGGACCCCCGTAGCTGAGGCAGAGGAAGCGCCCCGAAGACACAGGCGCTGCCATTCGCTACCCTGCACCCCACCCCCTAATGTCACGTCTGCCCCCAAAACCGTCCTGAGTGAGGAGGTGGACAGCGGGGAGGTAAACGGTGTGAGTGAAGATGAGAGACTTTTCAGGGAGAGCAAAGAGGACAGTGGGACAGTAGCAGGTGACTCTGGACTGCCCCTCTCTGCTGAACCCCTGTCCCTTGAGCTTTCAGATGAAAAAGAGGTGGAGCCAATGGACTGCTCTAACTCCCCAGACACACAGGACAGCACTTCCTCTCTGTACTCCAAGCCAACCCCGCCCCCGTCCCACACCTCCACCCCTCTTTCAAATGGCTGGGGGTCCGCCATCTCCAACGGGCCTCCCTGTCTGCCCCCTCTGACTCACCTGGACAACAACAATATGGTTGCGGGCGGTCCTATTGGCTGGACATCTCCAGACTTACCCACTACTTTGGACAACAACAACGGCTATCACTCCACCCCCAGCGACCCGGCTGGCATGTCCCCGTTCGGCTCGGGAAGTGGACACTCTCTGGACCAAGAGGAGGTCATATCATGTCCCGGCTGCTGTCTACCAGGACTTCACTTCCCCTCGCTCTGCCTCCGAGTTTCACGGAGGAGAAACGCTTACAAAAATCTAAATAGGGACCCTGCAGCTTCACGGGGGCTGCTGTGTCCAGGACCCAAAGGCCTGCCCCCATCCCCCACCCCCACAGTGACCACCTCCAGCCTGGAGCCGGGACTCACTCTGCCCGGGGCACAGACTTAGACCCCACCTCCAACACCAAATGCAGAAATACCAGGTTGATTACTACTGTATTAACTAGCCTGGCCAGCCGGACCCATTCACTTAGAGTAGTAAAGTGGGTCTGGTACCCCTTCCATAGAAGTTGTCTTTCTTTGAGCTTAATCAGACTGATCATTTATAGCGGTTTTTATAGAATATGGAGGGCTTTATCATTTGTTCTATATTTTATATAAAGTTACAGTTTATTCTGTATGTTGGTGCTGCCCCCTGACCTCTGATTAGTTGCTGTGTGTCTTACCAGTAGCATTTGTGAAAGTTTAACTTGTGTTGGTAAATCCAACTGAAAATATGAAAAAACAGACTAATTATTTTAAATCTTAGGAAAAAAACTATGAAAATAAATAAGTGAAAGGGATTTGGGTGGCTGGTCAGGCTAGCCCTAAACACCAAAAAATATATCCAAATAAAAAATCCCAGGTTTATTACTCTGCTCCAAAGCTCTTCCCTGGAAACGAAGTGGGTCTCTTTGAAATTTGCACAGTTTTTAACTCAGCAATAGCCCACTTCTCTTCCAGACATTTTTGGTGCAGAGGCAGCTTCTCAACTAGGAAAAAAAAACACTCCTGATGCTCTGTGTGCTACATTTTAACTGCCTCCCCTGTGGAGAATAGTGTTTGGCGACCTCTGCTGGGCTGATGGCGCCACTGTGCCTGCGTCCGTCTGACTGATAGTGACTGAGCGGCATGTAAAATGTATATTTGCAGATGAAAAGATCCTTTGACTGATACTGCTGATGAACCGAGGAATGTTGAGCTTAGTATTACTGTTGATGACTTTTTGATGTTTGGTGCACTTCCAATGTATTGTTGTCGATAAAGAAACTATTGATATCATTATTACTTTTGGGAATGAATGGTCCAAGACCTGCTTATGAGATGTACAGATTCTTATTATTTAAAGATTGTATTGAATAAAAATATAGACTGCACCAACGCCTTTGTAATGTTTTATTTTTTCATGTCAAATAAGGGTTGACTGACTTTGGGCTATCCGAAACATTTAGTTACCCAATCATGAAGTCAAGGCTGATGCATTTTTGCTTTAGTAGAAATGCTCCATGTATTAACATCTGGAAGACCGTTATGTGTACGTGTTCTGTTTACTGTAAAGTCTAGTTTACCTACTATAGTTTAGTTTACTTGCAAAGGTGGTACTAAAATGTGTAGCCTAAATAACATTATTGAGGAAAAATAAAGTACAAATTAGGCTTAGTTGTTTTTGTAATTGCATGTCAAAAACCACTACTATGGGCTACTGCTATTGTTGAAGTAGTAGTAGTAGCTTGGTTGTGAGTTAAAAAAGAAAGTACTTATTAGACATGTACTTGAGTAAAAAAAATCTCAAAGGTACTCTGGTTAAAGTAATAGTGTTTAGGTAACTTTATCTCACTATTTACGACTACCTTTCAGTCTGTATTCTGCATTATTGTAATTACCACTTTTCTTTCTCTAGTTTAAAATAATGGTAACATTTTACTGAAAGAAATGATTACTGCATAAAACTATATACTGTGTAAACTAGTAGTATATCCAATATAGATCCTAACAAATGTCTCATCTTCTTGCGTCTGCTTCCCAATTATCTCATCCACCTAAGCAGATTATGATCTTTCCTCTCTCTTACAAAATCTCCGGCCTCCCAATTAAATCCTTATCTCCACCTCTTCCACCTCCTGCTGTCCTGGGCCATGCCTCTGCCCTGCAGTCCAGTCTCCTCATTGGTCTAACTTTCCTGGAGTAGGTAACAATTCTTCAGCACTGGTGTCCGCACAGGCATCCAGTCCTCCAGCCTGTCCTTGTCCTGTGGCGGGATAGTTGGATGGCGATACAAGATGTGACTTCAGAATGGCTGAGAGCGCTGCTGGGGTCATGGGTCATCATCACCCTGCTGATCAATGGTGAGTAATTATATTAATATTGCCATTTTCATCAATTTACCTTTGTCCTGTCTGTCTCTTTATCGTGTTCCTTGTGCTTAGTGTTAACAAAGTTGTGACAGAGCAGACTTAACAGATCAATGAGTGTTCTATTTTGGTGTGCTGGTTTCGTGCGAACCTCCAGGGTCGTCTGGGATAGTGTGCTACACCACACTGGAGTCCTTGGACTTAGGCTGCCTCCTGCGGTGGGATTGTCCTCATGCCAGTCCTAATACCACCTATAGCGTGCAGACGAAGACACAGGGGTAAGTCTCTGCTCCACTCCAGTCTGCACGCACATACAGACTACTATACTCACTGCTAGGCCTGATGACAAACTGTATTTAAGATTTTAAAATATTTATACTCTAATATTTATGGCCCAGAAAATGTGTTGTTAATATTAGCAATAGTAGTAGTATTTTGTGTCATGCACCGTAAAAGGTAACAATCAAAACCATAGGCAGACAGACATCATATTGGGTCAAACTGTGTGTGTCCTCTTATGCGAACTGAGTGAAATAAATACAATAAACTTGAACAGAAACTGAAGTATGTCTTCATCTGACATAGAAAACAAATCTAGACTGACATCCTACACTTTACAGAACAGCTGACTCCTTAAATCGTGGTATAAAGGACAATAAAACAAAAAGTGCATTTTATTTTTAATATCATTCAAATCACACAGATAACATTTACGCTCCTTTTCTGGGACTGAGTGGAATTGTCCAGTCTCCAAAGCTAGGGGACGAGTACTGGACCTTAACTGAGCACACACCAATATCTGGGCTTTTGTGTAACATAGGGCTCTGGACCAGAACACTCTTTAATTAAACTAAAGGTTCTAGTAATGCACATAATGAAGAAAACATGCAATATGCAATTCATTTATCTTCCGCTTATTCATGTTATGGGACATGGGTGCTGGAGCCTAGCCCAGTAACTATGGGCCTGGACAGGGGCCAGCTAGTCACAGGGCTGACACAGAGACAAACAGACACAACCATTCACTCTCACATTTACTCAATAGGGGCAATTTAGGGTTCACCTAACACAAACTGCCTTTAACTTCTTTTGTGAATGTTGATATTAAACTAATGATAAATTTGTGGATCATTGTGCAGTACTACCAGTAAATAAAATCTATATTATCTGTACAAAAGTATCTGCCGTTAGTTTTTATACAGAACAAAGAATAATACATTTGTAATGCATTTGTAGTGAATAATGTCACAACAGAGCAATAAAAGATTTACTGAAAGAAAGAACCAAACACTGGTGAGTACATATTTGTGGATGCAGAGTAATGGATTTGTCTGATGCTATGGATGGCTGCGTCCACTTCAGGGACCCATGGAGGGATGTGTCGTGGTGCATTTGGGTGTCCTCTCACACCTGTGACGTCTCCCTGGTCTTCTCAAACTTTGAGCTGTACAACATGGTCCGAGTGGGGGTCCACTTCAGCACCAGCTCCACAGTCTGGATGAAACCACGCAAGTTCGACTACACCGACTTCAGTTAGTCCCATTTCCTAAAATACTCAACATGGCACACCCATTTTCTCAGTATTTTATGCCAAAAACACATCATAATTGAAGCCATTATTTAATCACATCAAGCCTTCATATTTTAAGGTTCATATTTTTGCATATGCTTTAATCAGTGCACTCATGGACTTGACTGTTGTTCCCAGGGAATAACACTCAAGTCAAGAAGTATTGCCATTATTTAATCTCCTCCACCCCTACCCTACCCTACCTGGACCCCTACCCTCCGTCTGAGCACTGGTCTACTGTAATCCCATTAACCTAAATCCATATTCCGTGTGTTTCTGTCCCGGACCAGCCTTCAGTGCCCCGTCCGTGTCCCTGTCTCTACAAGAGGATCAGCTGCTGGTCAAGGTGCAGTTCCCCTGTGCGGCCAACAGGCGGTGCTCTGAGCGGCGCTGCTGTCCCATCACAGAGCTCATCGACCCTTTGACCACAGTGACGCTCTACAACAAACTCAGCGAGTACCAGGTCAGACGGGACAGGCACCTTTAAAGTCAATAGGATCAAGAGATGCTTAACTTAGTCCAATACAATCAGTTTTTTTCATTCCAAATACTATTTTTAATACAAGAGGAAGTCTCTGTTTCATACTAAAATACAACTATTGCCAACTTCTCACCTCACAAGAGAAGAATAAGAAGAGACATTTGGAACAATGAACAAGTTATGGTAAAAAAAAAAAGTAAAAAAAAAAAGTACCTTTTTCCCCCAAGATGGTTTAAAATTGGATTATGGAATATTCTTTCTCTTTTTTATAAACACAGAAATATGTTGAGTTCTGAACATTTTTAGCTTGTATTCCAGTTTGTATTCCTTAATGAAAGCTATAGCCCCTGGACTACTTCTAATTAAAGATAATTTATCCCTTGAATCAAATCAAATTAGACAGGTGGAACTGCTATTAAATGGTATTAACCTGACAGATAAAGGTTGTATTAATAAACATATACAACAGATATTTTAAAAACAAAGAGAAAGTAAATTCAGGAAATTGACTGGCACAAAGCTTGGTTTTTGCCCAATAAATATTGTATCGCAAACAAAATTAAAGAGACTCATTTTAAGATTTTACATAAGATTTACTCTAATTGTGACTCATCAAAAGACAGACAGAAGAGGAGACACTGATGCATTTGTTTTTTGAATGTGAGAAAACCCCAAACTTTTTTAATGATTTGCAACATCACTTATTTGACCGCCATAACATAACACATTGATTCTGTTTGAAAGATATAATTTGTTACTATGAAAACCCAATCAACAAACAGCTTGAATTTATTGTTGTTGTTGTTGTTGTTGTTGTTTGTTTTTTTTTTGGTTTTTTTTTTGCTGAATATTTAATTTATAAACAGAGATTCTTTAAATTGCAGCCTTTGTTTAATCTTTATGATACTAAAATGAATTCTTTGCTGAAATCCCTGAAACTTATTTTCAATAATAGAAAAAAAAAGAAAATATATTTAATGGAAGATAACTTCCTGTGAATCTCCTTCTCTAAGATAATGTGTATTTTATTTTTTCCCCTCTCATTGTATGTTTTTTCATTTGTGTTTTGTGTTTACATTGTTAAAGGTGCTATGAGCAGTATAATTTTCTTATTTTTTTATTTTTTATTTTTGTTTACATGTTTTGTTTTGGTTCTAAAACTACATGGCTGATCGTCCAATCAGAAAAGAGACCATTGTTTTGATTTAGACTGGTTTTCAAACCAGTACAAGTGCATGCAGCGTACAGTACCTTTAAATGCATTACTGTTATTGAGTAAAAAAAACATCTCTGATGGATTGAAAAAAAGTCACTTATCTTGAATAAACAAGTAATAAATAATAATAATAAAAAAAACTATCAGAAAATAGGGGCAAAATGTTATAAAAAGATCACAGTAAAATGTGGGCTTGCATCATAACAAACTTTCTTTGTTTAACTGAGATCTAAATTTACAAAGCAGGCCCTAAACCAACACAAGTGACCTACGTCTGATTTGCTAACTAAAAATAAAAAATTCCACCTTTCTTTTCTTAAACTGAATGTCCATCTTTTTTGTTTTTGTTTTTTTACATGTGGACTAAATATGGCTGTGGCAATAATGACTTAATGGCAGAATTTTTGAAAAGTTAACCTATAGCTACATGAATGGATTTATTAAGCTTTTATTCAGCTGAATGTTCAACTTTACACTTTTTTTATAAACAAATTTTCCCTGGTATTTATTCTATTCTTCTTTGTGTCCAACTAGAAAAGAAGAATATTTTATGATATTTTATGATGATAAAGTTTTAATTATTTGTTGTTTTTTTTTTATGAACTTAACCAGTGGTAGAAGAAGTATTCCATTTCTTTACTAAGTAAAAATACAAATAAAAGAGCAATTATTTACTCAAGTAAAAGTAAAAGTATCACCTTAAAATTTCTACATAAGTAAAAGTATAAGTACTTACTTTTAAATGTACTTGCAAGTAAAAAAAATAAAACTTATTAATTTGTTAAGTATAAGGCATTTTCCTGAAAAAGTGTGCTAATTCCAGATGAAACTGGTGCAGTAGAAGAGACTGAATCTGTGGCTGAGCTCTTCTGTCTGTATTATTCTGATGTTTCTAAAGGAGTACTACTTTACTGCGTCTGTTATCTTGAAGTACTGTGTGTCTATGATGAGGCTATGACAAAAACAGGATTTTTAACCAAAACACAAAATACTTTGTACTTTAAACTGACTTATAAATGTAGTGGAGTAAAAAGTACTGATACTTGCTCTAAAATATAGTGAAGTAAAAGTAAAAGTACCCCTCAAGCAAAGTATTGTACTTAAGTAAAGTAACTAAGTACTTTTACTTTGTTATATTCCAGCACTGAACTTAACTTAAATGTAATTAAGCTGGCAGCTTGAATAGGCCCAGTTTACAGCAGACAAACGTGCGCAGTGGTAACTTCATAAATATATAAAACTTGCAGGGATGAAAATGTGCTGTAAGATCATGATGTCGAACGATAGACAATTCTTTTCTTGTCATTTTTCAGAGCCGTACAGTTTGGACCCATGAGACTGTGTCCTTTGTGGAGTTCTCAGGACTGGGTTCAGGTCAGAATTACTGCGCTGTGGCCAACTTCTCCTTCCCAAACTTTGGTGTGGCTGCCTCCCCCATGTCCAGTCCTCAGTGTATCCAGACTGTCTCCCACATAGGTGAGAGGAAGTCACAGGACAGGTTAGAGTCAGCTCTTCTAATGGTGACAGTGTTTACTCAAATCACACAGCTGTCTGTTAGCACTGTTTATATCAGAGCCTAGGTCAGTCCAGCCCAGCCTTTTTTGTCCTGTGCACCCCCTAAGCTTTTTGTCAAACCACCTTACTCATTTATGATGATTCTCCAAAAAAAAAAAAAAAAAAAAAAAAATCTGTGTTTTTAGTACAAAGAAAATTAATTTTTTAGTTTATTTTACTAATGACTTCAAAATAAAAAAATACAGAAGTAAATAAAAAATAAATAATGATCTATTTGCCTTTAAAATAAACATATAAAATTAAAATATGAACTCCTGTTACATTTGCTGTGTTTATTGTAAATATAATATTGAAACTAAACCTAAAACAAAAATGTAATAATAATAATCCTAAAACTCAGAAACTAATAAATTTACTACAAAGAAAATTTTAAATCATTTTAATAACTCCCCTATGAAACAAGCCTAAAATTTATGACAAAAGAAGAAACTTGAGCTTGTAATCATAAATTTTAATAGTTCAATATAAAATGACCACAAATATGTTCTTACCATTTTGGAAGTACCCCCTGTAAAGTGCTCATATACCCCTGGTTGGTTTGCAATACATAAATGCTATTATTGATTATTTTAAATTTTGTGCGTCCCATAAAAGTGTCCTGTATAGTTATAGTAAAGGGTCCCACTACAATTCAATGTGAGGAACTATGGTGTCACCAAGAGACAAGCTGAATTATTTTACTAACAGTTTGTGTGAATTTGCCACATTTATTTATTCACGTTAGTCCCACCTGTGCTGGTGTGTGTTCCCCTCAGGACTGCTGCCTGTGCTGTACGTGGGACTGGCTCTGAGCATGTTGCTGCTGGTGCCACTTTTCGGTGTGTTTCTGCGTCGACCTCGATGGGCCTCACCTGCCGACAGCAGCCAGCCCAAGTCTCCGGTATGAATTGGAGAGGTTGGATTTTGGAGTAAATGAAACTTTTGTCCACACTACCCTAATGAGCCACAATGCCCTTTTATCTTACAATGGTAAATATTCCACTAAAACTACCCATTTGTTTCTTTACTGACCCCTTGTGGCTGGAATTAGTATCTTTGGACTAATTTTGCATTTTCACAGAATCCTTAAAAAAAATACTGGGTCTAGATGGATTTCTGGATCCATGCCAAAAAACAAAATTCTTTCTTGGTCCATTACTGGTCTTTCCTTAAAATATTGTTAAAATCTGAATAACGAAAAGTGTCAGCTAAAGAGTGGACAAAACGTGTGTCCTTTGTAGATATTTTTGTGTAGTAGGTGAATTTGCAGTTTGACAAAACAAAAGTGCACATATCTCAAACTAAATTCCAAAATGTTTTTATGCAGCCCTCTGTCCATGATCCCATCTCCTTGGTGCCTCTGTCCTTGGTGCCTGTCGACCCCGGTGACATTCACATTGATGTTACTGACAGTGTTTCGCTCGAGTCCTCCTCCAGTCTGCCCTCCAACCGTGCCTCACCACTCGGGTTTACCCCTGAGGACCTTCAATCCAAGGCTCTATACAGTGACTGTGGTGGGACAGAGCACGAGAGAGGACTGGACTCTGGTATCAGTATCCTGCACTCATCTGAGGAGACCTGTGGCACCAATGAAGACGCAAGATGCAAAATCACAACTCCTCTAAAGTTAGCGTAGGAGTTAGGTACAAGCCACAGTCAAGGAACAACTTTTGTTTTTGTTTGTGGTTACGCACGCACGCACACACACACACACACACACACACAAACAAATGTGATATTTTGTTTTCAACAGAAGAGCTGCTAAATCGGATGGAATATGTGTTTGATTTTTCTACAGTCAGGAGTCATTTTGGTTTATCTTCATTTGTTACTACAAATGAGAACTGGTCATGAAGTTCTTGCAATATTAGATGATTGTGTTAGGTAGTAGTGAGTATAAAAGTAATCCTTTAATTGCCTTTAATGTCTGGCTCTGATGTTGTACAGAAAAAAGAAAGGACTGCTGTTATGATTATAGTTTTCCATTTAGGCACCTTTTAATTGAAACTTACATAAAGTCATTGATTGAGATGTGGCTCTAAAACCTGATGCCTATGCACATTCTTGTAGCTGTACTCATCAGGCTCTGAGATGAGTCAGACCTGGGGGTCACTACTGACCACTGGCAGAGAAATGATGCCAATGAAGGAGAAAAGTTTATCTGACTGGCTCCAGGAGGAGAGCTTTCTGCCCCTGATTCAGTGTGTTTCTGGTTGTGGTTTCTTCCTCTTCATTTGGTGCCGCGGTCCAGTGCTCATCCAGCCTAACCAGCTTCATAAACAAGAACTGCATGTTGCCCCACACGTGGAGCTCCTCAATGCTGTATTTTGATAATAAAGTTTGTTTTTTTGTGTCTCTGACTCACAGCTGCCCCTTATCCGTGACTGACACCTCCATTTTGCCTTCTGTTTTGCTGGGGTTGCAGTCTTTCTGCAACACTGTGGTGCTTTAGGGATTTGGCCATCAACTGTTGTTTGTTTGCCTTTTTACCTTTTCCAGAGTCCACAAAGCTGTGGGGGTTATCCAAAGCACTGTGCACAGGCCTAGAGCTTTTATTAACAAGCACAGTAAATACAAAATGCAGCAAACACAAAATAGATGCTGATTCAAAACAGCTTTAAGGAACTGATTTTAAATTACCAAATGTTTGTGTAAGTTTTTGCTTTCAATTTTTCTGTCTATGCTAAAAAATGAAATGACCAGTCATACCAGTCATATAAGAACTATTGAAGAATGATTTGTTCTTACCGTAGCAGTTATGCTACTGTGATTTAGTCCGGTGCCCCTTTGTGTGTGCCAGTGTAAATCACTGTCTGGCATAAACCTAAATAGTGCAGAACAAATGTACAGTTTATGGCTGTTGCTTCTTGTGTATATTTAGCAGGAAATGCTTAGTCACTTGCTCTGTGACTCACTGCCCTGTGTGGGGTGCGGCTTTACCCCCAGTGTGGACCGTCAGATTATCCAAAGATGGTCTGGTCAGCCAACGCTCAGAAACATGTTGCTCACAATCCAAGTCAAGACATGCAATTTCAAGTTTTTTAATTTGGCCTTACAATTTAATAATTAATATACATGATATATACAAAGCAAACAAATACATTATTGTTTCTCCATCTTGCAGTGAAGGTCGGCAGTGCATTCTTGGCCTCAACAGTGACTACTTTTCCTTGAGCATGGCACTAGTCAGAGCCCAACCGTTGTATTTCTGCAGCAGATAGTTATAGTGATCGTGACTGACCTCAGTAGCTCATCTGCGCCAGTACTGAACAGAGACAATTAGTTAGCAAAGGAAGAGATAATATTTGAAGACATGAATTTATTTATGAGCTGGCTGTCACCTTTCTGTGAAAACACTTACTTGGGCAAACTTATGTATCTGTTCGACCACTGCAGCAAACAGGGCTCCCACACTTTCATCAATCAGGCTCTGCATGTAGTGGACCGCCTCCTCGTCAGAAAGGTCCAGACGAAACTTGTCTTGTACCTACAAGAAATGGGTTCCAGCCAAAGGGTCATCTTAGATTTTAGCAACAAAACAGACAGAGGTGATGATGTGTTCTTTATAATTAATATAGACCTTTACCTTTTTAACAGTCTTGTCAGGCTCAAGTGCAATATCAGGAATATTGGCGTCCACCATCAGAGAGAACAAATTCAGGATCAGGTTGGAGTATCTGTAAGCAAAAAAAAAAAAAAAAAAAATTATATATATATAGCCATTACAGCTATTAGTTAATTTATTTTCTACAGTTTGTTCTAAGGTCACAGATGGCTGAAACCTACACCAGCTACTGCTGAAATTGTAGGAGTTGTCACAGGAAAAAAATAAGTAAAAGAAGAGGAATGACTGTCTTTGTGTGCGATTGTTACCTTCTCAGATGCAAAAAGGCTGTGTAGCACTGCTTCCTGAACTCCTGGTACTGCTCGCTCTGCATGCCCCCCATCCCCTCCACCATCTCTTTACTCAGCTTCATGGGTGGGGGCAGCGGTTTGGGGTCTCTCCCCAGGATGTAGCCGAAGTCAATGTGGAAGAGCTTTCCTGAAACAAAACAGAAGACTCTAGCGTGATTTCACAATACGTTCAGTATAGCCAACCTATTGTATGTTTGAATTCAGAATAAAAGCTTGATAGTGTTGTGTTCGTCCCACCTGTCTTTGTCAGCAGCAGATTGTCCAAGTGCCTATCTCCTACTCCCAGGATGTAGGTGATGACGCAGTAGCCAGCTAAAACGACAGAGACCATCAGTTAGGACGTTAATGCCCATTCCTTTTTAACAAAACCTAATTTACGTGACATTTGCTGATGTTATAAGTAAACTATAAAAAGTTAAGAAAACAACTATGACAGACACTCACCACAGCTCTTTACATAGGTGTCCATCACTTCAGAGCTGATGCCATATGGGCCCTTTTCACTGGGAGCATGCTTTCTGAAGAAACTCTGCAAGAAAAAAAGGAAATAATTGTTTCCATAGTTTGAACATTTTCTCTTCAAACAACACACAACAATAAATATACAACATAGTGCTTACCTGGATATTGCCTTCTGTGGCCAGGACCTCTGCGACAGGAACTGACTGGACAAATTGCATAAAACCTGAAACAAAACAGTGCTTTTTTATAATGCTCGGACACATTATTACTGAAGTAGTCAGGATGCAGTGCAGTCCATTACCATGTTTTGTGCTGGTGGCTAGAACCTTATAAGGAGTCAACTTAAGGTCCAAATTCTCTTTCCTTAATAGCTACAGAGGAAAGTGAAAAATGTTGGCATTAGCAATTCTTTGTTTTTTTGTCCATTTTATATTTACTTATGAGTTTAAAATACATGAAGTGTACACTACTTACCTTGTCCATGAGGGAGATTATTTGAAGGATTAGCTGATCCTGTCTCAAGTCGTCTCCGTGTTTGAAGATGACTGGATACATCGCTCCATCCTCAGCCTTAAAAATCAACTTGGCTGGCATCAGAGCACTCTGAAATAAATGACAAAAATCAGGATGCTTGATCCAATATAAACTTGTATGCATGTAGACAGTACTAGAATTCTGTGAGCTGATTTAAGAAGTTAACCTTGAAGAGAGTGGCTGTCTCTGGGACAATGCCGTGGATTCGAATCTGAGGCTCCAGAGGAAGAGGAATAGGCTCGATATCTGAGAGGTTCACCTTGTCATTGTCAGCCAGAAGAGCCTGCAGTCTCTCCGTCTGGAACAAATATATAAAGAAAGCTTGTGTCACTACAACAACAAAGACTAATCTGTTAAAACAGAGCATGTTATTTGTTACATTCTGTACACTGTGTTAGCTAACCCTGTACCTTCTTTTTACGATTTCCACTTTCTCTTTGCACAGCCTTCATCAGCTGCACCAGTCTGTCCACAAAGGTCTGCTGAGCTGCTAAGAGTGATCGCATAACCCTCACATTCTTATCGCCCTGGTGAATGAAAAAACATAACAGACTAAATTACTTGTGACAACATATGGTGGTTTGAATAGAAGCTATCAAAATAACACCGCATGTCATTCAGTAGGTTGTGCTGACCTTGAGTAGAGCCTGGCTAAACCTCCTCATGACGTTCAGGTACATCTCATGTGTTTTCGGATCTCTCAGCTGCGTGTCCTGGTCCTCACACTCCACTATCACATACCTGACAAAACGCAAGCAACTTTTAGTCACATTTTGGCCAATTCTCTGTCTAAATAATCTTTCTGTTCTTACCAGTACAAGTAGTTGGCAAGAGTTGAATTCTTGCATGCTCTGGAGATGAGAAATGTGCACAGGTCCTGCTACACACACAAGGAAATGAGAGTCAATCACAAAATTTTAAATTTATTCAAGTTTTTATTGCCATTTGGTTCATTTGAAAGACAGTGTTGTCAGGTGCTAGTTGAGACATTAATGGCAACAAAACAATAAGTAAAGTGTAGTGAGGAAGGACGATTGTCTGTATTAATATTTGGATTTTTCACCTCTAAATTATCACTGTCCACTCCTTCTTTGCCCTTCTGTGGAGCAGCAGAAGCAGATGTAGCTGAAAGAATCTGGGAACTGGAACAAATAACATAAGCCATAATTAACAAGATGAGATGGTATAAAAACAGATTCAAAACAGTAAGTAGCATTTTTCCTAAGGTCATTGTTTTTGTAGAGTTGAAGCACTTGTCCAGATTCTGGTCAGAGTTGTGCCAGTAAAATCAAAATACCTAATCAGTTCAATGTGTCCTCGGCAAGAAAAATAATCTAATTCTGCAGAAGGCAGTGGATATTTATGGACTAAATTTAGACTGAGAGAAGCTGAAAAAGCACATCACTGGAAGTATAACTGTTTGTGTACCTAGACCAACTGGCCATAAAAAACATATCTGCTGTCCACAGTACTGACCTGTCCACTGCAGAGTCATCTGCAAGTCCTTGGCTGTCTCTCTTACTGCCAGGCTCCAGGCCTCCCTGAATATCACTGAAGTTTTCATACTTTAAAGCCTGGACCAGCTGCAAGAGGTACATCAGCAGGTCCTACACACAAAACACAGAGCATGAGAGGATGAGTGACAGGCCCTGGTAAATGTATTCATTCACATCTTTTTAAAGTGAAAATATATGAAAAAGTAGTATGGTACCCACCTCGTCATCTGCCTGCTGTAGCCGAGCCACAGCATAGCGCCGCACTGTGGGGTTAGTAAAATGTGAAGACAGCAACTCCAAAGCGTCCTCCACATCCATGGGCCTCCACTTCCCCAGCAGCTCCAGAGCCTGCTTAGCCTCCTGGGGCAGGTCCCAGTTCACACACTTCAGAAACTTTGTTAATGCCTGAAAAAACATTTTTTTTTTTTTTTTTTAATCAAACTAGATATAGGCCTATAGTTTATAATGTATTAAGTACAGTGCCTTTAAAGATATATAATTTGTAAAAAGTAAAGGACAGAAGAGCAGACCCACCTTTTCCTGGTTGGTGAGGTAGTACCTGAACTTCCACACCAGATCTTGTTCTTCAGAGCTCAGCTGCTTGGTTGGAGGGTAGCTCACAATGATCTGTCAGTGCACAAGGACATTACATTCAGCATTACACTTATATTAGCATACACATGTAAAATACACCAGTATTACTATGATAAACATTGTTTAGAAACACACCTAGAGTTAAATTCAAGCAATAATTTTGTTGTTCGATATGGTTATAAAGTTAAAGAAGCTATGATAAAACTTGTGCATCAAGAGTACAGTTTATCATGCAAAAGATTTTTCCCAAAGTTACAACAATAACAGCCAGGTTTTATATATATATATATATATATATATATATATATATATATATATATATATATATATATATATATATATATATATATATATTTTGTCTCAGATATTTGGGACCCTAACAGTAAAACCTAGCCCCTTACATTGAGTTGATCCCGTGTAGCGGCATTGGGCTTCAAGTCGTGGTCTGAGGGTCCACTACGGAGGCTTCGAGCCAGTTTGTGGTGCTTGCTCTCCACCAGATTCTCCTGAAAGAGCAATTATAACAAACACGAAAGCTATCAGACACAGCCCTTACAATTATGAAACTCAAAGTCGATGTAGGTTTCCTCACCATTCCCATCTGCGGGTCAGGAACTTTGACAATCTCACAGCTGGTCAGAACAGGAGCTGTGTCATCTCCATCCTGATTAAAACCAAAAACTATCAATCATCTGGCGTATAAAACTTACGATATCAATGGTAGTTGGTTATTAAAACTGTACCTTTTCATAATAAACAATGCTGTATTCCTTGTCATTTGTTTTGACACGTGGAAACTCAACCATGAGGTACATGAAATTAGAACTACGTTTCTCACTCTGCAAAGACAATCAAACTTATTAACTGTCCGCAATAATATCACATTAATTTTAAATTAACTCACCTCATTGATCATTTCAATTTCTCGAAAGGTCAGACGGTCCAGCCAGTCCACCTTCACCATGTGGCCCTGCCGATGGGCTTTTGTCAACTACACAGGGAGAAAGTGAGATGGTAAGTTTACTGTAGAGATTTATTTACAATGTGTGGATAAAGGACATACAATGAGCTCCAGTAATCATGCACAAATCAAGTGTCAGCAGCCAGTCCATAGTGGGTTTAAGGTAAGCCATCAACAGGATGCCCACAAATCAGAGCTTTACAGTTAGTACTTTACAAACATATGAAGTAGTTGCAGCCCTAAAATGTGCTGTCTAAAAAAAAACAATGTAAAAAAAAGTCATAATCATTTGAAAAAAAAAAATCATAGCCTATCTGTCCTGTGTCAAATATATAAATATTAGATATATGTATATAGTACCTACTTTCAGAGGACTGATAGAATTAATAATAAAAATTTGCTGTGTGGTGCTTGTAACACAGACATGGACCTGTACAGACAAGTGTTTCCAACAGCAATCAAGTCAAAATGTATTTGCAAATGGACTATTCTACCTTAATCCCAAAATGGTAACTATTTCATTGCAGCTGCAGCTTCATTGGATTTGGATTTGCAAATACATGTTGCCCTGTTCACACACATAACTCCTCCACTGTACTCACATCCCTGAGTACCTCCAGGTCAGGACCCTGGAACAAATGATGCTTCAGACAAGGCAGCCCATCTGAGAATGTCCCATCAACCCTCCACTAATATGTATCTCCTATTTTTACAATGTCCTCCTTCAAGCCACCCCTGCCCCTTTGCCTTGTGTCTTCATTGTTCTCAGATACTGTACCTTGGCCAGTCGGCCCATTTGGTCCTCTGCCAGGCTGCTGCTGGTGCGCCCTGGTGTAGTGGTAGGCTCTCCTCCATCCCCCTCCACTCCAGGCCAAACTTTAAGGTCATGCATCCCTTGCCTGAACATACTGGAATGAGACAATAGTGTGAACGGGGACATCTTTTGACAAAGACCAATTGTTAGACTGACTAAAACTCCCATTATCACCAGACACTAGTCACTGATTTAATTCTCCACAGTCCTTAATCAATATCTATATTGTTTCGTTGCCTACCATAAGTTCAATGTGTCTTTTGAAAACTTTTTTGTCAAGTTTAGTTAGTGAGCTAAAATATCTTAATTTATCTTATAAATTCATTCTCACCCATATTTGCCAAAGAGTGTGACAGTGGTTCCTCCCACGGGAACTGCTTTCCCCGGTCCATAGATATCCCACACTGTGAGGGCAACCTGGGCGCTCTGGGGCAGGTCTGGGTACTTGACAGGCAATCGCAGCCACTCATTCCAGCTAGATAAACCATAAAAAAACTGTATTAACAGTTGTTAAGAGAGCGTCTTGTAATTGTTTAGCTTTTGGGGCCTTTTTTATGGCAAAATAGGCTATTGCAAACATAGTATAAGTTGAAAATATAATTTTTTTACTGACAATTAAAATGCAGAGGTTCCCATGTATTTGTGTTCACAAATAATAAGCTAACTACTGTAAAAACAGACAGTTGCATGTTACACTTTTAACGGACAAAAAAGGAAAGTTTCAGTGTACGAACTCACTTCCAGCGTGTGCTAAATGCTTTGTATGATGTGCGAACAGGTAGGGCCAGAGGCTTTCCTTCTGCAAACACCTGACAGGTGACGTAAAGGTCTGAACAGTTCTCTTGATAAAGGCCAGAAAAGCGTAGCATAGGGTCTTCCAGCAGGGCTTTGTAGCTCTTCTGCTCACGTTTCCCTTCTAAACTGCCTCTGGAAAAGAGGATAATAAAGCAATAGGACAAGATGATATATGTCAGGATGCTTTACACTTTAGTTACAGAACCAAAAATAAATCCTGGTTCTACTTCATACTGCAGTCACATGTTAAACAAGGAAAAAATGTAGTCACAGTTCACAGCTGGTTAATTTGACAACTATAATGCAGTTTACAAACTCATGAGCTGTGCACATGATCCTAATAAAGGCATACAGTGTTTTCAAATCCCATACATTGCCTTGGTCCTTAAGATAACTTTAGATAATATAAAACTAATAATATGTGGAAATATATGGCAGTTGCTAATCTTGTGCTACCTTTACCTTTTTATGATCATCTTTTTAATTTTATTTCAGTCAGATACAGTATTACAATTAAGTGGTGTCAGGAGTAACAGCCTAAATTTTTGATTTGTATAATAAATCTGCAGACATTAAACTTGAGAGAATAATCATGTAAAATTGTTTTTGAAATCACATTTAGTGTGAGAAACTGACAAAGCATGTCATGAAATGTGTATGAAAATACATACAATACAACATATATACTTATTTACCTAGAAAACAATTATACATCACACTACTTTTATAACATAGATATGTTACATAATCACATTAACTTTTTTTTTTTATTATATCTAAACTTATTTTACCTTTTATACAATTTTTTTTCTATTTTACCAAAACTGTATGGTTTTATCAGGGTCTCTGAGAAAATGTGCTGCTGTCATTTGGGATTGCCTCTTAATATTTTTCTTAAAATGTGTAAGACACAGTAACACATTCTTATATTGATGTCTGTGTTGACTCTTCATTTTTGGACTGTCCTGGCTGTCATGTGGGAGAACTCCCTCAAACCTGGACAACATGTTAGTCATCAGTCATGATGGATTAGTTAAATACATTATGCACTGCTACTACAATAGAGACACTTGTGACTTTGATGCAAAGACTCACATTTTAAGTTGAACGTTGATATCCAGGTCACAACTGTAAACATAGTTAAATTTGTCAGTGTCCATCTTCCGACGGGAGAACACCAAATTCTACCCTAGACCTGTCGTCTTCACCATGAAACCCCGGACCCTCTGAGCCGCTGTGTTTGCTAGGCCTCGGTTCAGCATAAACACTCTTCAGCTCCCAGCCTGAAGCCGTCCAGCCAGAGCCGTGCTGAGTTTAATCTTTAATTTATAAAAATACAACTATAATTGTCTATTTTTACAATAAATACATTATTTTAGCGACTGTCCGTCTCACCGGACATGATTTGGTGTTTTAGCTACACAACAACACAGCCGCCACTTGGGTGTACAGCTGAGGGCAAACTAGTGGAGGACCGACATACCTGACAATGGATGTATTCGGCGGCCATCTTTGTAACATCAATAGGTTGGTTTGGTCTGGCAAAGGAAAGTAGGAAGTGGGGAAAGCAGGGCGGGGCTTATGTCCCCTTTAAAGGAGCAGAACGAAAATTGTAAATTATCAATTTGACAAAAAACATTTTAATGGACAGAATTTAGACTCTTGACTTCACAAAAAGCCTATGTCAGCTACATAACCAAATTATAGCAACTTTGCACAAAGAGCTAAAAGGTAATGATTTTTATTAAAATTGAGCAAATTGATTTCTGTCATTGGAAAATTCTTTTTTTTTTTGTAAAAATTATGCAAAAAGTTAAAGAAACTGGTTGGGCAGTTTTTTATTTAAATGTTATTAAGATCAATAATAATATTATAACATGGGTAATAAATTAATAATAATTATGTTAGCCATTTTATTTGTTAAATACTTCGACTGCACATTTGTGGTCTAACCTCTGAAACATGATCAAGTTCTGCCTGAATTTATACAAATCTCAAAAGTAGTCCTTGTCTCAGGCCTAAGAGTTATGATTTCATAGAGACTGTAGCATATCCCTCAAACAAACAGTCCACCAATTAAAATGCACTTGTATCCAATTAAGTGCACACCGTGAAGTTCGAGAGGCATGAGATAGGAAAATCTTCTGTTTTTGTGTTTTGAGTCTGATCTCTCTTGTCTTTAGCACTGACAACAGCTACTTGTCAAGTCTGGGTGTGAACTTTTCATCAGTGTTGTACAACACCCAGCGGTCTAAGAGGTCAGCAACACCCGAGGTACAAAAGGGCACCATCCTGCCATAAAACTATAAATCAGTGACATAACATTTGAAGGAGTTATTACTTGTGTGTTGCCTTTTAGGATGAATCTACTGTAACTTTAACACTACATAAACTTTCTTTGTATGTTCACTCTGGGGCTCCATGGCAACAATGACTCACACAAATGCTGGAGAAGTCGCAGGATTAAAGTAAAAATTTTAGTGAACTTAATTTAGATAATTATGCAGTTTCACTTTTTTGTCCCCATTGAATTGTTTTGTTTACCGGCCTATTAGGGCTTCAGTTCCAACCCGAGATAATATTCGCTGTAAAAAGCTGACAAGGTAACTGTGCAAATCACTGTGGCGACCCTCCGAAAGAAATGAAGCAATTATTCCTTCTCCACTTGAAGCAGAATTACAAGTGCTGTCAAACTACTGTGGTGGTAAAATGTGTAAAACTTAACATTATGGGACACTGGGGCCTTCTGTGGAAGACTTGAGAGGATTTTTCCTATGATCTTGTTCCTCTGACTGCTGATAGCGATTGGAAGAAGATGAGCTAATGTTTTGTGGACACAAAATGTGCTGCATTTGCCAGATTGTATACACAACTCCTTTAGGAGGATTGATGTGGGTTAATGTGGCCATTGAAAAGATTGCATTATGTGTCATAATTAGGCTAAAAAGGTTATTCCAATTACACTTTACTGTTAACTCCAACTGATTTCCAGTGCATTAAACTAGTTTACAGATGTATAGAGATTAATTTCAGATGCCATTGTTCACATGTAATGTTGGTGAGGTTGGAATAAATATATTATTTCTGTTAGCTATAATAAATAAAAAACTTACAGTATTTATGTGTACATGAATTACCAGTGAAGCAAAAATTAGATTAAAATATATGTGCCATCTTAAACTGAAATCTGTTATTTCTGTCTTTAATTCCAACCATGGCCTCTCCCCCTCCTTATAACCCCAAACTCCCCTCTCTTCTACCCTTCCTCTTAGTCACCGAATTGATGTGTCATTGTTTCTATCACTTTGGAGGTTCATGCCCATTGAAGCGCATCGAAGTGATCTCCAGAGTACCACAACAGCGCCAAGACGCTCCCCCATGTACACTGCTGACTGGGGCAGGCCTGTTGGCCACATGATGATGCTGACCACACCTCTGCGCCACAGCCGCACAGCCCTAGGATATGTATAAATGCAAGAATGTAAAACAAGAGACTAGATGCTGACAGAACCAAGAGAAGATGAACCTCACAAGTATGAACTGGACTCTGGCTGTGGCCGTGTTTCTTTTGTGGACCAGCCCAGGATCTGCTGCACCCATGGAGTGCCACTTCAACTTTAGAGGTAAGATGACACAACCTGAGAATTCATAGTAGGATAAAAACAATACATTTGATTACTTAGTACTAATAGAATTTATTTACTGACGTTTAAATGATTGATCGTTTTGAACACCCTATATTATTTCAGCCCTGTGTATGTTTGAGGGGAAACACTATGCGCTGGGTGAAACCTGGATGGACAATGCTTGTATGCAGTGCACTTGTTTGCACCCTGTTGGGGTCGGCTGCTGTGAGACGTAAGCCCTTAAAGACGCTCAGTGTTTTTCTTATTAGCTCCCAGGAATTATTTATATAGTAAATGAAAACAGTAATTAGACATTTTACTGTTATTAAGCAATAAAAACACAGACATAGTACCATACAACTTGTAAGGTTCAATTTACTGTCCTTTTCATTGTGTGGCACTGTGTTAAGATTTACAGTCTATATTACAAAGAAAAGAGTGCACAAAAAGGCAATAGAATTACCTCAATTAGTGAGAAACAATCCAAAGAAGAGTTTACATACTATTGCACTGTGATAGCAATAAAGCACTCACTTTTTGATTATGTTTGGACGTTAATACCACATTGATACATTTTACTGTGGTTTTTACCTTTACAGTTATATTGTTGGTCTAACCTATAAACAAGAAACTACAAATGTAGTTAACATAACTCAAAAATAACTTAAAATGCACTTTACCAGTGACTGACATTGGATTATCTTCCATGTCTGCATTCAGGGCCCATCGACCGGTGGACTTCCCTGCATGGTGTGAGGTGAAGGTGGAACCAGTCACATGTAAGGTGTCCCTGGTCCAAACCACTGACCCACGCTTGCCCTGTTCCAACGATGAGGAGCAGGACCCCAGCCATGGGTCACTCCAGCTGCAGCAACAGCTCAAAGAGTAGAGCCAAGATCCACCAGCACTTCAGACTGTAAAACCAACAATCAGTCATGCTTATCATAGTACACATATCATAATGCAATATTGTGCTGAAAAAGTAAAAAAAAAAAAAAAAAAAAAAAATATGTGAAGACAGTATAGAGCTGTTGGCACGACCCTAGTCACAATAGTTTTATACCATGAGCTGGAATTTTTAAATGTACACACCTTTTTTATTTTGCAAAAGCCAAATAAATGGCATTTGTTTGTTCTGTTTGGGAAATGTAAATATAAGCATATATTCACACATTAATATATGTAAAGATGTAACAGTGGATCTGTTCATATGTATCTCAATTTAATAATCTTCAAATAAAATACTTGTGTGAAAAGAAAAGTGATGCTTTTGTTGCTCATGATAATTCTGGTTACATTTTAATTAATTGTTCCATGAAAAAACATCAGACTTGAATTTGAAATAAAATCATTTACATATGATTAAGTAACATGATATATAAAATGAAGAGTTTGCATATGACATTTGAAAAAATGTAAATAAATACAGTAATGCACGGCAGGCCAACAGTGTTAGGATGCACGTTAAATGCATGTGGAAAAGGCAAATAATTCTGTAGAATGTAGAGTCCATGCTGGTTCTTCTATCTCACACAAAACAAATCGCTGACACGCTTTCAAACACACTATTCCCCGTCTAATTTCAAAAGAGTCAAATGTTAATGCTGTTGGTCCCTGTAAACTGGGACACATGGGATGCCAAAGCGGGGTTTGTAGGTAGCACTTTAATGGGGAGATCCCAGCTAAAAGTATCCACATCAACATGTTCAGCCCCAGACCAAACCGTGACCTCTGATTGGTTCTGCTGCACAATGGGCGGTTCCATAGGCTCTCGGGCTGTGACAAACTCAAAATGTAGGCGCCACCTAAGGGTCACTGCACAGAGGGGGATATTGGTGTGTTAAAATTGTTAAAATTTGTCATAAGTTATTCAAAATATTACTAGGTTTGCTCAGTAATAAATATATGGCTCAAATCAATTCAATTTATTGTTGGGTGAAAAAACATACCTATATCTGTGCTGAAGCCCGGTGTGACGTTGAGGGGAATAGGGAGGGAAAAGTGGCTGGAGGCAGTGTGTAGGCATGACTCCAGATGACGCCCATGTCCAGTTACACTACTGGCCTGTCCGGGGCGCCGCTGGTACTGCTGCTGGATCTCCTCCTCACTTTGAAGACTCACTGAATACTGAGAAAACACAAATTACAGAGTTACAAGCTGATTAACAACAGAAACAGAAAATGCAAGGTGTTTATTGGAAATTTTAATATACAACAAATTCCACAACACCTGTAAGCAGGGAATGTCACCCTCAGAAAAATTAAAAGTGCCAATAATGTCTTCCCCAAGTCTGTAAATGGTCTTGAAGATGCAGAACTTTGCCACCTTTCCACGCATATTAGTAATATTAAACATATCTAAAAAAAAAAAGGTAAACCATTTTATAGTGCATATATTTTAGCAAAGGAAGACTACAACATAGTACTTTATATACAATCCAGTTTACACAAAGATTCTGACTTACGAGGACATCGTCTGGAGGTGGTGACCATTAACATGTCAAGAGCTCTCTCCAGTGGCCGAGCATCTCTTCGACTCACCTCTTCTTCCTCCAGGAATGGGTTAGAGGGTGAGACCTCTTCGTCCTGTGTAAATGGAGGCTCTGGCATACCTACAAGATGGTCAGACAAAAATACAACTGAAGTTCATCTACTCTAGCAATACCAGAGAACTATTTTGACAGTGAACAAAAAAAAACACACCCTGCAGCACCAGCACTCTAAAAGGAACTCTGAGTAGTTTGATAGGTGAGTTGACTCTCTGGCACCCAATTGTAAGTTTGTAAACGTATTTAACAGCCTGCCCACGAAAACTAGGAGGTCCATCAACAGGTACAACTTCACTGTATGAGTCTAAAGAGGCAATTAGAGAGTTAATGACATAATAGACCATGACATTTGTAAATATGTTTTTTTTTTTTTTTTTTTAAATCGCTAACACTGAAATACATACAGGTTTTACTTTCTCCAGGATCCAAACGAAGGTCACAGAACAATATTTTTGGTGGTGTGTCCAGCACACACTGGCCCCGCTCTCCTGATAAAAAAGAAATTGAAGGTTAGAGAGTAAAAAAAAAAAAAAAAAAAAGAGCCAAAAATGATCTATGCATAAATGCAGTGCATTTTTGCTGGTATTAAAGCCTGATAATCATGCTGGGCAAAAATAAGATGCACTAACCTCTGCTCGGAATGAGGACTGTGTCGCTCTCAGCCTGCACGTCCTGTTTGTTTCCCTGTTGTGGAAGGGCCACTCTGCCTTCACTGGCATGGAACTGGCAATGAATCTGAGCACTGGCCCAAGCTAGCATTTCACTGGAAGACATCTTACTTAAATTACACACGTTTTTAAACTAAAAGTGGTTATACATAGGTGTTTAATCAGCAAGTGGACTCTACCTGGTGGCAGATGTTGAAAGGTGGGACATCGGATTGGTGAATGTTATGAGACATTCCATGAGCTCCCCGGCCAGAAACACCGGGCCCCGAGCCATGGAGGCCACCACCTCAATCATCTGCAGCAAAAAACGACACACTACATTACCGAATACAATAATCTACTCTGTGTAGAGAAGAGAAATTGAGCAATAGATTAAGAAAATGCAGAACTAGCATGCCTTGCACACACAACTTGTTGCTGTCTACACCTAATTCTCTTCTTAGAGTTTAAGATAAGCACACCTTGAAAAGGATATACCCTCTGGCAACTCAGTGGTCAAAGTATCTTGCACTGTACGTACTCACATCTAGTTTGCAAGAAGCTAGCGTAAACAATACTCAGAAAAAGTTGCGCTGGTCAACCAATCAAAAAAAGAGTGCAATGCATGATTCAAAAATACACTTAGCTCTTTACAGTATAACAATCTACGATGCTTTCACTACTCCCAGATTATTAGCCTTTTTCATTAAACTCGTAAGCCAACGAAATATCTACCGGGAATGTTTTGGTCGGCCATTTCTAAATAGAACCGTGGCAGCCCTGACGATAAGACGGCAGTTTCCATGTTCAGTTCTAGGGGAGACGAAAAAAAGACAACGGAAAAAAATTGCTATATTATATGCAAATAAAATTACATATAATCAAGTATAGTGGCAGTGTAAGACTCTTATTTGTTTACACATTATATTATACTTATATTGAATATAATTGATAGGTAAATAAACATAGAGAGGAACCGCCCTACACAGAATGGTTTGAACCAGACAGAAGATAGGGCGACTAAAGCGTAATTTTTACCCATGGTTTGTCTTTCAGGCAATATTTTCTGTTGTACGTACTTTTAGCAAAGTATATAATAAAAAATACTCAGTATTGTGTAATTTTGGTTCTTCATTGACGCCGTCAATTAAATTGAAATTTGAATTCTGTTAGTTAGTAAATGCCTGAATGGTTAAACTGAGGTCGAAATGCGTATTTGCGTAAAAGCGCCGTGTTAGCGGCAGCAGTGGGCAGCCTTTGCTCCGTGCTTTAGCTGCATACAGAGATCCCTTTGGAGCACCAAGACGCGGACTTAAGCGTTTTCCTCTGGTATGGAACAACTGATCACATCGGTCGAATAGCTTATTATATTGTTAAAAGTACAACTTTAAAAGGCTACACTTATAAGTATGTTGGAAAATGTATTTTATGATTGAAGGCTTGTTCACGGACTTAGAGCATGACGCCGGTTTCTCAGGCTCACCGGCCTTTTTGAATAAGCTTTAGGTAAACCTGACCTATTTTAATGCAACAATTGTCTGTTCTTTTATAGGCGTCCCGATAAAGAGACCGGATCTCCAATATTTCCCGTTAGTCTTGCTGCTATTTATCTATCCGAAAAGACATCCCTGCTGACGACATTCCGTCAATATCTGCATAACAATTAGTCTTGAAGAGGGAAATGTTATGTAGACCGTAATAACTTTATAATGAGCCAAGAACCACGCTCATCAAGGCAGAGTAATTTACATTTCAGCTCTCCCTGCTAACAACCGGCTTTCTGAAGACACTCAGGGATGACTTAGAGTTTTGCTTCATTTACTTAAGAGGCACCTGCAAGTTGATTTACCTGCTCCTACACTGGCTCTCTGATACTGTTGGACTGCTGACAAAATGACAGACTGGGGAGAGAAATCCACAGCAGACCTGATGAGCAGATATGTGTCCAAGGAAGTGGGTTATGGCGTACCCAAAGATGGCTGGAGAATATGCTTGGCGCACGAGTTTAAGGAAAAGAGGAAGCCTTTTCAAGCAAAAGATGTGTCACTGTCTAATATTTTGGAGCACGTTGGCCTTGGGATCAGGTAAGAGGGTTTCTCATGTGTACAAGCAATATAATGCACCCTTTGAATGGGCAAACTTTTCATACCAATGTTTATCCGTTATTCCTGCTTTTCATAGCCACACAACTTTTTAGTCTTCTAACAATTTCTTCATTATAATCGGTGCAGATGCAAATCCAAAGAACAAAATATTGTCATTGAGTAAACATTCTTATCTAACGATCTCAGGGGATACATCCTGTTATGTTTGGCTTCAGTTTACACCTCCATAAGCTATAGCAACCTTTATACTATGGGATTCCTGGGCCTGTCCCTATAGAGTGGTATCTAAGGAGGCGTGAATCTAAAGTCTCAAGTTTTTATGCAAATAGCCAAGGGCAAGTGTGAAAGGTTATCTTGGTCATATTTAAACCAAGTAATTAGACTAAAATACTACATACCTCTATGTATTATGATATCCTTTCATTATCAACATGAATTGCTGCTTTGACCAGATCAGTAAATTAGTTAATACCGCTTTGCTTTGCATTGATTCATTTTTAATTATGACATTTTATACAAATTGATTCACTTGTTGTTTTGTAAAGGCCACATCAGCTGTAACTAAAGACATTTTGACTGTCTGATCCTGTTTGTTGACATCTGAGATGCTGAGTATTTTTTTGTTTGGCTTGATGCCACCAGTTTTCATGTCTATCCCAAGAGCATTGCATCATTTAAGGATCTGTGTGTCCGGGTGTTAATAGTATACAAGAAACAATCTACCAGAGTTTGCTATAATGTTTACTTTAAAATGGTAGCTGAATAGACATGGGTTTGGCCTTTAGTGACAGATCCATCTGTCTAGACAAACAGCAAAGTTAATGACAATGGGCAACCTGCCATGGCTTCAAACAACTTCAAATGGCTATTCATGTGTCCCTTGAATGAAGTTCTATTGTAGTTTTCCTGGACTGGCCTTTTTTGTGAAGGTATTGTCAGGAATATTGTCCACATAATAGCTCTGCCCACAACTGAAAAATCTGTTCAGAAAAAAGTAATAGTATACAGTACTGTGCGAAAGTTGGAACACAAAATTTCAATTTAAATTTGAAAAATGTAGAAGCACTTAGAGAGGAAGGTACTAGCAAAAATAATAACTAAAATAAAATTGTGTATTTAGGTAAGCACTTAGTTAATATGATTTTTATACCCCACTAAAACGTTTGCACACCACTGTTGTTTGAAAAATCAAGTTGAAATCAAGATTTAGGTTCAACAGATATGGTGTGAATGCTAAACAGAAATCCATAAAAACTCTTATTTGTACATGGCTTTACAAATCCATCCTAAATGCCTCATTGTCCAAGCGAAGGGCATATCTAATACTATTAAACCTTTACCCAATGCTGCAGCTGTATTTTTCACCCAGCAAATTAGCAGCAAATGAACCATGTTTTAGACAAGCACATAAACAATATAAATGACTGTGACCTTAACTGCTGCCTCCCCAGTGCTGCTTGAAACCTATGCCTTATTAATATTTTACATGATCCAGGTGCTGCATCAATGTCCAAACACCCAAACCTAGAGTCTATTCCCTGCTTACTGTCATTCCAGTTACCTTCTACTTTGCAAAAGCACAATTTCCTCTTTTATTTCAGACTCTGTTTTGTTCACGGTTTTTGCTAAAACCAAGAATATTTTGGCTGTTGGTAACTAATAAACTAGTGGAACTTCTGACATATTACAAGCGTTATTTATACTACTTAGTGCCTATACTACTACATTCATGTTTAAATGCTGTGTGTCTATTGTAGATATCTAAAATGGTGGTACAAAAAGACCCAGGTGGAAAAGAAGGCCCCCTTTATCGACATGTTTGGTGCACAGCCGTTGCGTCAAATTTACGGTAGGTTCAAATATTCAGCTGTAAACATCTCTTAAGGGTTAGTTATCCTTTCAACCACAATTCTCATAAAATGTTACTTAACTATAGTCGTTTATGCTTTAGTCTTCACTATTTTCCATATACTAATAGTGAACTGAGTGTAATGTAGTTGCGGTTAGGCATTAATCAACCTTTTTGTCCGTTGGCACTAATTTACAGGTGTTCCACTCGGCGGTATTGGAGGGGGGACCATCACAAGAGGCTGGAGAGGGGAGTTCTGCAGGTGGCAGCTAAACCCCGGCATGTACCACTACAAAACAGTTAGAGCGAACCAGGTAGATATGGAGTATGTTTGAAAATAAATGTATGAAAGCCTGATACCCTTATCTTTGGTCAAATAAAGATATGTGGAAACAGGACTCCATCAAACATCATGTATAATTACTCCAATTACAGCATGCCAAGTTAAAGTTTACACAGTTGATAAGTAGCTGCTTATCACAAGCAAGTAACAGCATTTACACAAGAGCAGTATTCTTTCTGGTTTATAGTTAACTTATATGAAAATCTTTGCCATAATTTAAATGTTAACTGTCAAATAGTACAAAAACTGTCATTTGTATGGTTCGATCTTATCTTACTTTAGTTGAAATGATTTTGGAACAATAAATTATGCAGTTATTTTCAGTATATGTGGAACTAGTCCTCTCTGTACTACTGTATATTTTGGTTAGGGCTCGTCATTTCACTGTCATTCATCTGCCATTTCATTCACATTCATCATAAAGCACTACACATTAAAAAGATAGTCCATTAAAGGTACACCAATCATTTTTAGCTGTACAGGTGCTAATTCTTCTCCTAACAACAGCATAGCAACCTTTCCTGTTTCCTTTTATTAATATAAAAATACAACTAGACAAATTATTCACTGCAAAATACTCATACATGTCATCAAAGTTAAATTTACAGCTTATTTTCAACTTCTAACTCTAATCTAGCCACAGAGGGTCACAAGCCAATGTACTCTTTCTGCCAGTTTCAAGCCCAGATAAATGGTACATAAATCAGGAAGTGTTAGTTTAGTGAGTTTATTTCTTCGGTCAGTTGACAAACTCAAAGAAACAAAACAAAACAAAACAAAAACAAAAAAAACAGAAACAATACATCCCACAGAGCGAAAGAGTCTAGGTTGAAGTTCAGCACTTATTCTGCCTAACCCTATTAACTTAAAACATTACATTCAAGATGGCAGCAAATCAACTAACTCAACTCATAATACATCTGAAACCATCGCTAATATCGCGACATTTCAACCTTGACAACTTTCATTACACAATTCATTCCACTTCTCCATATTTCCCCACCACACTGGACTTAAATTCTCTTTTTAAAGGTCTAAATTGTTTTGGAGTCTTTTAATGTTTCATCCAAACTGTTCCATAGATTAACCCCTCTAACAGAAATACATCTACTTTTTAAGCTAGTCCTTACATTTGCTTTCTGAAAAATACTAGATCCTCTGAGGTTGTTATCCCATCTCTCTTGGTTTGAACTTCTCTTGGATACAGTGAGGGAGCATATGGTTATGTGTCTTATACATCACAATTGCAGTGTTAAGGTCAACAAGATCATGTAATTTTAAAGTTTTTAATTTTATAAAAAGAGAATTTGTTGGGGCATAGTAGTCTGCATAATTGACAATTCGAATGGCTTTCTTTTGAAGTAAAAAAATTGATTGAATGTTAGTTTTATAATTATTCCCCCAGATTTCCACACAACAATTAAGGTATGGAAGGATGAGAGAATTATACAATAATTTAAGAGCGTGATGATTTACAGAGTGTCTAATTTTACACAATACAGCTATAATTTTAGATATTTTTGTCTTAAGTATATTTATATGCAATTTCCAGTTGAGCTTGTCATCTATATTAATTCCTAAAAATTTGGTTGAATACACCCTTTCAATCTCTATACTACCAATTTTTCTATTTCCAACAAAAATGTATTTTGTTTTATTCAAATTTATCAATAGTTTGTTAACATCAAACCATTTCTTTAGTATTGTAAGTTATTTTTCTACTGTATCCAAAAGGTGGTCAAGATCTGGTCCAGAGCAGTATAAACTTGTGTCATCAGCTAATAGAATGCAATGCAGATTTTTTAAGACTTTACAGATGTCATTTATAAACATTATAAATAATTTTGGTGCCAATACAGAGCCTTGGGGAACTCTGTGTGTAATACTGTTCTTTTCAGAATTTACGTTGTTTATGTGCACCTACTGATCCCTGTTGATTAGGTAACTTTTAAGCCAAGCATATGCAGGACCCCTGACACCATACCTTTCCATTTTATTCAAAAGTAATGTGTGGTCTATGGTGTCAAAGGCCTTGCTTAAGTCTATGTGTAAAATCAATGCTAAATCAATAACTAAATCACTGCACACTAGGAGGCAGATCATTTGCTGTGTTGACCTCAAATGGGAAAAGTTAAAAGAAAAGAATAAGTTTTACTTCTAGCTCTGAGTTTAGGTTACTTTGCCATTCCACAACTATCTCTGCGTCGTCAAATATCACATGAATGCTTCATTATTACAGTATGTATTTGAATTTCATGTAGCTTTCCTTATTTCTATTTAAGTTTGTCTTTTTTGGTCTGTTTCTGTGTCCAGCACAGAAATATCCTCTTTTTTGTATTAATGGCAGCCATTAGTTGAATGTTGACAAGTAATGTAGTCCAACCAAAGGGAGCTTAAGATCTTTTTTTTTCCCCACAAATGAATCCTAATACAATAGGCTGTTGGGTAATTAAACAGTTTTCCACTCTTGGTTTTCTGTGACTTAGTTTACAGTGTGTTTGCGGCGCGGTGGACAGACAGTCTACCAGCAGGTGTTGTCGGTGGAACGGCCGCCTGCTTTACAAGGCTGGAACTGGGGCTATTGCGGAGAGTACGCTTTCTACCACGCCTTGTACCCCAGGGCCTGGACTGTCTACCACCTGCCGGGACAAAACGTCACTCTCACCTGCAGGCAGGTCTCTCCAGTCATCCCTCATGATTATAAGGTAATTCAATCCTGGGTTTAATGAAGTAATGCATTAGTTAGTGATGTGGTCTAGAGACAAGATCAAGATTAGTGCACTATACATGGGAAGTGAGGCAAAACCCACAAGATTAAAAGTCGAAGCTCAACACTAAGGATAGCGTATTTGCTAAGGCTTATGGAAGGTAGGGCTAACAGTAATTCAGCTAGAAATGCTTTGGTTGCATAAATGTTTTTAATACAGTTTTACACTTTTACTCTTGGCTCCTTGTTTTAAATTTTAAATCTCAAAAAGTTGGGACATGGTCAACAAAAGCCTAGAAATATAACTGGTACTAATAAAAACTGCAATAGAAGCATTTAAAATAGTTATTTTTCTTGTAATTGTGGTAATGTTAATGTTTTCTTTTTGAATAAAAAATAGTCTTGTCTTCTTCTTGACAGGACTCAAGTCTACCTGTAGCCATATTTGTGTGGGACATAGAGAACAAGAATGACTATGATCTGGAAGTCTCCATAATGTTTACTATGGTCAATGGGTCGGGCCACAAAAATGACAAGAGCGGGGGGCACTGGAATGAACCATTTCATCTGGAGAAGGAGGGCGAGGCTGTGTCTGGAGTCCTGCTACATCATTGTTCCGCTGTCAACCCTTATACGCTGAGTATAGCAGCCAGAGAACAGGTTTGACCCTAAGCCCTCACAAAGCCTGTTGTTTAGGATTTTATGCATTGAAATTTTAGACTAATAACAGCAGCCTTCAACTTGATTTTACTGTGAATTTCATCCTTTCAGGAGCATTACATTAACCCTTTATTTGTGTGTTTAAACAGGCAGACAGAGAGGTTAGTCACCAAACAGCCTTTAATCCAAAGGGAATGTGTAGCAGCCTGTGGACTGACCTTATCACTGACGGCCGACTTGACTCTCCCACAGGTAAAAAAAACAATAAAAACACAAATGAATTCAAGAGGCATATGCATTTATACTGTATATTCTTGGTTCAGTGGAGATGCAAAAGTTTTCATTGCACCCTCATTTACCATTTTTGCAATCTCAAATAAGAAAATGCAGGTTTTAAACAACAATAGCAGGGCTTAAAGTACTCCAGAACTGGGCCAGATTTCCGGTGTGTGGCGCTTGACTGCGAAAAAAAACAAACTTACTTATAAAAAAAAAAAACAACAAAAAACGTGTTGATAAATTACCTAAACTTAGGAGATTGCTAATGGTGAAGACGCCAAATGAACACAGCTTTCATTCCCTAAAAAAAATGAGCATATAAGAGGTAGCTTAGGCAGCCTTGAACAGCGGTGGTTATGATCCAGCTGGAACCGAGTCATGACGCTTCTCACCTGTCTGTTCTCACCTGTCTGTTCTCACCTGTCTGTTCTCACCTGTCTGTTCTCACCTGTCTGTTCTCACCTGTCTGTTCTCACCTGTCTGTTCTCACCTGTCTGTTCCCTCACTCACTGCCCCGAGCTCCGCCTGCTCTTCTGAGTGACAGCAGCAGCATTCAGTCCGTCCTTTCTGTTGGCTGGATCTCTCCTAGGAGTTGTCAAGTGATAGCTCATGTTTGGTTGGTCTCCGACTCCACACACTTCTCTGTTACTTGAAGAGCGACTTTTGAACTAAACACACACAGAAACCTTTAACGCTTTAACGCTGTTGCAAATAAGAGACAGATGTGTGCAGCAGTTTATGCTGCTAAAAGTTAGCAAAGGATAAAGGTAACATTTTTGTTTTTGTTTGTGATTAATCAATTATTTTGCACTCCTTTATCTATTCCTATGTATTCTTCAAAGCTATTTATTTATTGGTTCATTTGCTACAATAGACCTTGTTCAAATAAAGTAAGAGATGTGTGATTAATTCATTTCTATATTAATAAAAATTTCTTATCTTTATTTTATTTCTTATCTTTATTATATAAAGGTCTATATAAAGGCCTATGTGTATGTGTCATTTGGTGGGCCAGAAACAAAATCTTGTTTAGGGCCACCAGAAGCCTAGAGCCGGCCCTGTATATCTGTAGTACTGTTTCCTCCTGAGCAGGCTGATTGAGAAATGAACTAATTTAGTTTAGCTGTTCAGTGCAGTGACAATGATTTTTTTTGTCATCAGACACTTGATCAATTGCGGAGCAATGATTATAAATAGCTTACTAAAATAAAAAGTGCAGTATTAACACAGAATATTTACTGTATTATCAAAAACTTGAGTTTAGACATTTGTATAGTTTTTTTGGCAGCCTCTAATCTCCACAGTAAAGTCTACAGTAGACCAACAGTCTACCAGTCTACCTATTACATAAACATCTCATGATGTTACTAAATGTTTTATCTTGATTCTTGTGGAATAAAACCATAAATTGTACCCACAATTTACTTACCTGCTTCAAGACATATAAATATAATAATACACCTCATAGATTAAAGAGATGACTTGTTTTTATATAGATGTTAAAAATATGTTGACCCCTACCCGTCTTGCCAAAAAAAGTTCAGGCTCAGAGATTTTTTTTGCTTTAACCCCTGCAATAGTCAGATCATGTTTAGTATCTCTGATCAAGACCTTTACATTAACAGGTCCTACAAGTGTCTTTTTTGCACATTTCTAGTGTTAGTTTTTATTATTAAAATGGACTAGGCAAAATCTGTACTTTAATAGCATGGTCACTGTATCCCTGTATCACTGGCATATAGAACCTTTGATGTGTTTTTAGTCATTTTGCTTTAAAACCCAGGCTGTATTTATAATGGGGTTATCCTAGCCAGGCCACCTTACCAGACCCATTTACTATTATTTAGCAAAGTAAGGTTGGTCTGTAACCCTTTTTTATTCCAATATATATCCACCAAAATCAGTGCTTCCGTATCATAATAATCTATTTTTATTTGTTTATTATTATTCAATTTATTTATCTGTGATTCAGACTCAAAGTCAGTTTATATTTATGCATGTTGATACTAACCGGTGAAATTTGAATGGTTGTGTGTCTGTCCAATTACATTCTAAGGTTGTTTAATCTGGATTTATTTGTTTTGCCGGCTCAATTTGTGTTTTGTAAATTACATAAGTTATGATCTTCTCATTAACTCCAGGCTCTAGTCCACCAACATCTAAAGGAGAGAAAGTGGCAGCAGCGTTGGCTGTGGGCTGCTCTGTCCCTCCTCAGGGCCATAACTCCCTGGAGTTCTGCCTGGCCTGGGACATGCCCAAAATAATGTTCGGCTCCAGGGAAAGGGAACATATTAGGTAAATTTAAAACATGTATACAGTACCAAGGTATTGTGTTAAAAACAAACATTTAGATATACTTAACCATCCTTTGTAGGAGATACGCACGTTATTTTGGGATGAAAGGAGATGCATGTCCCTCGCTCAGTCACTACGCCCTAACACACTACAAACAGTGGGAGGAGAGCATTGAGGAGTGGCAGAAGCCTATACTTCAAGATAGGTACACCTACAGAATAAATAAAAAAAAAGTTTTATTTATATTAATAATATTTATTAACATACGTCATTTTAAAAAAAATTAAACATCTTCTTGGCATTTTCTTCTGTTGTAGTTCTCTTCCCTCCTGGTATAAGTCAGCCCTGTTTAACGAGTTGTACTTTGTAACGGATGGAGGGACGGTGTGGACAGAGCTGTTAGAGGATGCTGATGTCAGTGGTGGTTTACGCAGTGAGAACGGAGGCCTGCCTGCTCAGCCTGATGTCATCAAGGAATATGGACGCTTTGCCTATTTAGAAGGTCAGCGCAAGCTTGGGTTTAATACACCTTAGTGCTTGAGTTATTGTTTTATTAGTCATACAGTCAAACATAATTTGCTTTAGATATCACTGTGATTTAATATCAAGTTAACGCTGCAAATAGTCCACAAGTACATTGTGGACTGCAGGCTTAATTGAACCAATATCTCACCACAAAATACTAATACTATATAATGTATCAAACTAACTGGAGATTATCTTAAACTTGACTCTCTGAATAAACTCAACATAACTTTTTTAAGGGATTTTTTTTAATTATGTAAATGGAAGGGCATAAATTATCTGTCACTTTGCTCACATTTTCACGATTTGTTTTTTCTCTGTGTAAGGAGCTAAGGGTGCTCCGATCGATCACAGCAAAGGCTGATTGGTGATTGGCCTCAAAAATTCTGATCGGAGCACCCTTATAAGGAGCAGATGTTGTCAGCACTAGAATAGACACTTTCAACTCAACTCAGTGTTTTTAGAGATGATGCCTAGTATTTGCTGTAAGGTGATTAAACCAATTTTTAACCTGTGTTAATGTGTTTGTGTAATGCAACTGCTTTCTTTTAGGTCAGGAATACAGAATGTACAACACATACGATGTGCACTTCTACGCTTCTTTTGCACTTATCATGCTTTGGCCCAAACTCGCCTTGAGTCTGCAATATGATATTGGTGAGTGCCGTTTTTTTTACCTCTTCAGTGCCTCAGTGAACTCTGGTGTTGTTTGTCTTGTAAGGCATGCCACTTTTCCTTTGATAATGGCATTAATCTGTTGACAGCTGGGAGTGTGGTTCAACAAGATCCAACTGAGCGGCTCCACTTGATGAGTGGGCGCTCCTCTCCTGTCAAAGCCAAAAATGTTGTGCCTCATGACATAGGAGACCCAGGTAAGTGCCAGATCACTAATGGCAGAAAGGACAAAGTGTGGCTTTTACTTGATAAAACCTTGACTAGTATTTTTAAGCAATTTCCTGCAGTCTGTGAGGACCTTTCTGTGCAATTTTCAGTACAAGCACAATAACATTGCTTAACATAGGATGTTACAGTAAATCTGCTCAGAAAAGTGTGGCTCACAGCTCAGCTTCTAACTTGCATAATGTGAAGAGAGGAGTTGAGGTTAAAGCTACATTGTGTAGAATAAATGCATATGCTAATGTACAAAAATACTGTCTCAACGACAAATGCCATTTCACAATATCTATTTAATAATATTCATATTAGTATTCATAATTGTAATAAATTCACTGACATCACTCTCATTAAACTCAAATTTAATTGATTCTCGACTGGCTAAATATTTTTTCCACAGTTACTAACTCAATGAAATAAAACTTTTGAGTGGCAGTTTTTCACATAGTTTGTGATTAAAGTGCTGAATGTTTAGTTTGTACCTAGCTTCCAAATTAGCCTTGCTTATTGTAGAAATAAATGTAATGATAATAGCTTTTTGGTCATTTTTTTCCTGTCAGTAGTTCCATTTAGTATTAATTTAACCAACTAAATAGATCATATATCAAACAATATGATCATGCAAACAGCCTATTGCTAATAATAATCTGTTTGTAAAAGGTTTAAATACAGTCCCTATGTTAACATACCAACTCACATTGATACATTTTAGTGTTTTGTTCTGTTATCTGCAAATAGCTGTATAACTATAAATAGATGATCTGCCTACAACTATATCTATCTTATAAACTAATATTATGTGTGGTGTGACATCCCTAGATGACGAGCCATGGCAAAGAGTGAATGCCTACCTCATCCACGACACTGCGGACTGGAAGGACTTGAACCTGAAGTTTGTTCTACAAGTTTACAGAGACTTCCATCTCACCCAGGATGACCAGTACCTTCGGGATATGTGGCCAATCTGCAAAGTAAAAATTATAAGAATAATAGTAATGTTGATAGAGTATGTTGTCTGGATATGGTTTTAGATGTTTGTTATTACTCACTGGTGACCTTGTTTGAAAGGCGGTGATGGAATCTGAGCTGAAGTTTGACCTTGATGGAGATGGTCTGATAGAAAACTCTGGATATGCTGACCAGACTTATGATGGATGGACAGTGACTGGACCTAGGTAAGAATTTAAAGCAAAACAAAATAAAAGAATGTTAGCTTTGATAAACACAAAGGGCTGCATCAGGCATAATGAAGGGCATCCAGCATTAAAACCTGCCCAAAAAGCACCCATGCAAATGATCGTTGTGGCAACCCCTAAAAGAATAAAACAGGCAATAAATAAGTGACAGAATCAGCCTCACCAAATTGGCAAATAAAAAGAAGTTTTGAGTTTTGTTAAACATGCCATCAGGGGATAGGCTAGAAAAACAAACCTGACTTATTTTAGTTTTTGATATGAGCCAATGAGTTGTTGGTATACGAGCTATGGTCTCATGCTCCAGTCTTCATTTAATTATACTAACATGTCCCCTATTTGATTAAATCAAGTCTAAATGTCTTTCTAGCATCAGCAGTGGTAGTTCAAGGGGGCAGGGAGAGGAAGGAGTTGAAAATAGAAAAAGCATGACTGCTGATAAAACGGAAAAGAGATATGTTATGACAGTAGTGCGTCTTTTTGATGTTAGCCTGTGATGATGTGATGAGCCACAGCTGTTTTCAAAGCTAGTATTTCGGATAATACACTCAAAGAGTTCTTGTTTACTACTTCAAATCTTCAAAAGAGGCCAAAGATGGTGCACGTAATTAGTTACTGTTGTGTGGCAAAGTATTCTCATTTTACAAGTGTCTGTTAAAATCATTTACTGCAGTGGTCTGATTTTGGGACCCAATCTAATCCACATTTTACAGAACCAAGGTTATTTTTTTCTTGATTATCTAATTCAAAATCTGTTTCATCATTTTATGTAATTAAAACAATATTTAGACATCAAATAAATATTGAATATGAATATTGAAATTATATTGAACCTCCCGGTGACCCACTTTTTTAACCCACCAGTTGTGAATGACTCATTTGATTAAAGCATTCTTTGTTGAGAGTTATGCTGTAAAGTTGTAGTTTTGATTACCTTCACAGCACATTATCGCATTAAGCTGCACTGAAAATATCTATTATATCGTTTTTCAGTGTGTCTTCTTTCTTTTCTACATCTAGCCCTTTAAAGGGGATATATTATGCTTGTATTCGTATAGTTTTTAATTAATCTTGGTTACCTCTAGAAAAGCATTGCACGTTTTACAACCTTTATAAACATTATCTCAGTAAAAAATAATGCTTTTTAATAAGTACTAAACTTTTTGTAAGATGCCCTTTTACTATAAAATTAATAATGTCTGTGAGGAATCAGTGGAAACAGAGCTGTGCACTGTTTTATGGATAAATGAATGAGGGCAGACTGGTTGTTGAAAGGTTGTTGATTGGTCAGTGCTTCCTGGAGTTGGCGGGGGGTTCGTGGGAGAGGCGGAGGTTTGTGTAACCAAGCGTTTTGAGGGCTCAGAACTGCCATGCCAGAGAATAGAGGATTACTTAAACATGCATAAATGAATCAAAACAAATATTTTTGAAGAGGAAACATCAACATTATACACAACATTATAACATGGTAGACAGATCAGAAAAGTCAATTTTGTATATTATAGCACCTTTAAGGTTTGTCAGTTTACACAACAAAAATGTCAATTTAGTTAAGCAATGCTTTGTAATTTTGTAGTGCGTACTGTGGTGGATTATGGCTGGCCTCATTGTGTGTGATGTGCAAAATGGCCACACTTGTGGATAACAAAGAAGTATATGAACACTACCGAAACCTCCTAGATAGAGGAAGTGCTGCTTTTGACAAACTCCTGTGGAATGGTGAGTTTTTGAGGAGTTGAAAACCATTTTAGCAAATAACATAAGGTTTCTATACATTTACACTTAACATACATCTCTTTGTTTCAATTAGGCAAGTACTATAACTACGACAGCAGTGGGAGGAACCTTTCCAACAGCGTCATGTCGGACCAATGCGCTGGTCACTGGTTCCTAAGGGCATCCGGGTTAGGGGAGGGAGAATTCAAGGCAAGTCTTTATTATAATTTCAGAGTCCATGTTGTTAAAGTTGATTGGTATTGCTGACTAACTGGATGTCACAACCATGAATGCCCTTAGCTGGCCTAAATTTCAACCTGGAATTTAAATGGATCATTGAGAGGTTTATGTCAGTCACTTTACATCACATGACAACAACTATAAAAATGCAAAAAATGTTTTATTGTGAAGTAAATTAGAAATATGGCAGAAAAACAGAGTGTGCAAAAGTATGGACCCCCGTTTTAGAGAGGCCCCTAAATGAGACCCAGGTTACTCACCCACAGAAGTCACAGAAATAGTTAGATAAGGTTGGCCTGACTGCAATTCAACTGTCATTATGCCACAAAACACAATTTAATTCATCATTAACAACATGTAAAAGATAAGGAACCACACCAAACCTGCCTAAAGAGGACCATCTGAAACTCACAAACTGGGTAAGGATTGCATTCATCAGAGAGGCAACAATAAGACCAAAGGTGACCCTGAAAGAGCTGCAGAGCTCCACAGCAGAGACTGTTGTATGTAGGGACGGGGAAACTGGTCAGAACTGAATGAATGAAGGATGGAGCTAAACACAGGACAATTTTTGAAGAAAATGACTCAAACTGTGCTGTACAATGCATTCAGCTTGAAGGAGCTTGAGCTGTTTTTAGATGAAGAATGAGCACAAATCCCAGTGATTTTATGAACCAAGCTCATAAACATTTATCCTAGAAAAGTTGAAGCTAAAAGTCCTTCAGAAGGTGGTTCTACAGAGGACTAACTTGAGGGGGTACATACTTTTGTACACTCAAGTTTTCTGTTTTTCTGTCATATTTCTAATTTACTTCACAATAAAAATTTTTTTGCATTTTCATAGTTGTTGTCATGTGATGTAAAGTGACTGACATGAACCACTCAACGATCCATTTAAATTCCAGGTTGTAAGGCAACAAAAAAAATACAAAGGGGGTACATACTTTTTCTTACCACTGTATACATCATGGTGCAGTAATACAACCAGAAAAAAGAACTGAAGATAAAGTATTTATATTGATTTAAATTACTCTGGGTTTTTTGTCTTTCTAAAGGCATTTCCAGAAGACAAGGTCCGCAGTGCTCTTAAAACCGTGTATGACTTGAATGTGATGAGTTTTGCTGGAGGCCAGATGGGAGCAGTGAACGGCATGCGTCCTGAGGGAGTACCAGACCGTTCTAGTGTCCAGTCGGATGAGGTGTGGGTTGGAGTGGTATATGGCCTGGCAGCTACAATGATCCATGAGGTGAGTATGAGATGACATTCGCATGGTTACTGTTTGTTTTACATATATTTACAATAGGTACACCTGTTATTAGCATTATACAACAACATGAATCTAGTCAGTGAACCGTGAATGAATGTGAGAGTGAATGGTTGTCCATCACTGTCTCTCTGTGACTAACTGGCTACTGTCCATGGTGTGCCCCACGTAAGGCCCATAGTTTCTGGGAAAGGCTCCAGCCACCCACACTCCCTAACAGTAATAAGCGGAAGAAGATAAATGAATAAAAATTCCCAATCAATTATAGATTGTTGAACTGCTCTTTATGATGTAAAGTAACGCTTGACCTCATGTGTCCTGTTCAGGGAATGCGGAGTGAAGGTATGCGCACAGCTGAGGGCTGCTACCGGGCTGTGTGGGAGCGTCTGGGCATGGCCTTTCAGACCCCTGAGGCCTACTGTGAGAAGGGCATTTACCGCTCACTGGCCTACATGAGGCCTCTGAGCATCTGGGGCATGCAGCTGGCCCTGAGCTCACACAACACATGTCCCACCTCTACCACCACCGAAGCTACAGCAGACATTTCAGGACTTAAAATCGTACCCTCTTAATTTTAGGCTGAGAACATCTGACTAAACCAAGCCACCACTGTCATGAACCCCTTACATGCACTTCTTTATATTTTAGTTTTCACTGGACAAATTACAAGTTGTAGGACAAATCCTTTGTACAGTCAAATGTTTAACTTCCCTCCATTGCACTACATTATTTTCAATGTAAAATGGTTTGGATCTTAAGTTAGCAGCTATTACTCTGAAAATATTATGTCTTTTTTATGACATCAGATACTGTACTTTGAACCATGTGAGTAGATTTGGAAATAAATTAAGTAGAAATATATATTCATTTTTAATAGCATGTGCCTTGTTGCATGTTGACAGTATCTAGATTATTAAATTAATGTATTGAACATACTGAACAGTTATGTTTTATAAATTCAAAATAGCCATGACAATCATGAAGAATAAATGACAAAACATTTTCTGTGTCAGAAGTGGTTTTGCTGTGTCAACCTCTGAAATAAAGCAGGCAGCTGAAATGGACATTTTATATAGTACAATGCATTTGGAATAAGTGTAAATAAGATGTTCTGGGGGAAAAAGAGCCAAAAGCGCCTGAGTTCCAAGATACGGTATGTAATCAGTATCAATAATAGAAATATAAGCAAGTCAGGAAGTATTTCATATTAAGTATATGTGATTTACAATAGGGAAAAAACTCAAAACAGCTAAGTTGTCCATTTATCCTCTATAGAGGATGAAAAAACTTTTAAAAGATAAAGTTGGATTCCAGTTCATGAAAAGAATATATGGTTGCAGACAGAATCCAGACACCATCCAAGAAAAAGAATGTGAATGCATACTGCATGTTATCATGCATAAATAAATACCCAAAAAATTTAAGTTGCTCCATAGAGGTTCTGAATGGGTAAAAGTAGTAGTAGTAGTAGTAGTAGTAGTAGTAGTAGTAGTAGTAGTAGTAGTAGTTGTTGGTAGATTTCATAATATATTATTTTAATGTTCAAATTAAAGATTGTATTCATTCATTTTGATGTGCACTACATTCTAAAACAGTTTGTACTTAAGTAAACTTCACATTCAGTAGTTTTTACTAAAGTAATCATCTGTTGACTTTTATGTTTTGAAGTAAGTGCTTTTAATTGAGCCCAGATTTTGAGTACTTGTTCCACCTCTAGTGTAGACCACAATAAACAGTCATAATCTCTGCTGAAAACTACAAACCCCAAGCAACAACTGCTTTGTAAACCACAGAAGCAAAATTGATGTTTTTATGCAAAGGCACATTCGAAGCTGCAAGTCCTGCAGACACTGGACTCAACCACGAGAGGGCAAACTGACAGAGCTGGAGTAGAAGTGCTTTTCTGCAGAGGTGAATATGACAAGGGCCCACTTTTCACAGTTATCCCTTGTCTCTTGTGTAACTAATTAGGAAGACTTTTTCAAGCTAGATCAACCAACACTGTACAATCAATTAAAATGCTGAAGACTTTACAGTGGTTACATACCTACTTTACATACAGTATTTCAGACATTACATTTTGGAAATGTGTCAATTGTTAAGACGTCAGATACCACAACTCTACTAATGGGTTGATCAGATTTAAGTAAATAGAGAGCATGTAAAAAGTATAGTAGTTTTAAGTATAAATGTTGAGTTAAGTTATAAATGTGACCGTTACAGTAGCAATGTCGGTTTCGCCTCTTGCAAGATGAAAGAAGAAATTCAAATCTGTTATCAGTTTATTGAGGTCCTAAACTGCATGAATCAGAAAAGAATAAAGGAGTATAAAGTAGAATTATGTCTGCCATCTTTATGATGGATTATTTTATGAAGCCATCTGCACCAAAATGATACCTACAGCCCATAAACAGGTTGATCATCTATCATTTCCAATAAGAACAGTACTGGATTATGCACTAACGTCATTTTGGCATGGGCTGGATTCAGAAACAGGCTTTTGGTGTTTGTATTTTGTTGTGACTTAGATAAAGATCATATGAATTTGCTATTCTGAAGAAGCATTGCTTGATGTGAACCATGCCTTGCACAAAAGAGCTCTCAGAAGACCTATGAGTAAGAATTGTTGACTTGCATAAAGCTAGAAAGGGTTACAAAAGTATCTCTAAAAGCCCTGATGTTCATAAGTCCACGGTACAACAGTCTATAAATGGAGAAGGTTCAGCACTGCTGCTACTCTCCCTAGGAGTGGTTGTCCTGTGAAAATGACTGCAACAGCACAGCGCAGAATGCTGAATGAGGTGAAGAAGAATCCTAGCGTGTCAGCTAAAGACTTAAAGAAATCTTTGGCACATGCTAACATCTTTGTTGACAAATCTGCAATCAGAAAAACATTAAACAACAATGATTTCATGGGAGGACACCGTGGTGGAAACCACTACTGGCCAAAGAAAACACTGCTGCACATTTGAAGCTTGCAAAAGAGCTCCTGGATGTTCCATAGCACTACTGCCAAAATATTCTGTGGACAGATGAAACCAAAGTTGAGTTGTTTGGAAGGAACACACAACACTATATGTGGAGGAAAAAGGCGCAACACGCCAACATCAAAACACCATCCCCACTGTGAAGTATGGTGAAGGGCGCATCATGGTTTAGGGCTGATTGCCTGCCTCAGGGCTTGGATAAATTGCTATCATCAACAGCAAAATGAATTCCCAAGTTTATCAAAACATTTTGCAGGAAAACTTAAGACCATCTGTCCACCAACTGAAGCTCAACAGAGGATGGGTGATGCAACAGGACAACGACCCAAAACATAGAAGCAAATACGCCTTCTGGAGTGGCCCAGGCAGAGTCCTGACCTCAACCTGATTGAGATGCTGTGGCATGATCTCAAAAGAGCGATTCACACCAGACATCCAAAGAATATTGCTGAACCTAAACAGTTTTGTAAAGAGGAATGGTCTAAACTTACTCATGAGCTCTGTACAGGTCTGATCTGCAACTACTGAAAACTTTTGGTTGAGGTTATTGCTGCCAAAGGAAGGTCAACCAGTTATTAAATTCAAAGGTTCTTTTTCCATCCTGCACCATGAATGTTTACATAAATGTTCAATAAAAACATAAAAAAATATAATTTTTTGCAGCATTAGTTTAAGCAGACTGTGTTTGTCTATTGTTGTGACTTAGATGAAGATCCGATTACATTTTATGATAAAATCAAGCAAAAACCCAAGTAATTACAAAGGATTCACATACTTTTTCTTGCAACTATACATCTCCATTTCACCCACAATTTCACTCATGCTCTTTTGGTTACCGTGACGCAAAATCCAGTATATCACTTTTGTTTACAATGCAATGGTGTTGTAATGTGCTAGAATAAGATGTACTAATAATGTTTAACAGTTAAAGATTGCTGATCAGTGAATACACTGCCAAATGTAAATGGTGCCAGGTTTGGTGTTTATGGAGCTATGTTGTAAAAGAAGGTAGACTACAGCTTCTAGGATAGTTTACAATACGTTTAAGTGAATGACAAAAAACATCTTGTATATTGTGTAGACACTTCACTTTTGACAATATAAGATGACACTGGGCAAGCAATATTTTGAGAGAAGTGTATGGTAAATTTGCTTATACCTCTTCCCTTTTTGTATCCCACAACACTGTCAAACAGGCTAATAGAAAGACAAATATGATGATGGCAGATGAGTTTCTTTTTTTTTTTTTTAAGTTGTAGATTTGCTATTGCCTGTTCTCCCCAAGATGGCTGAGGAAATTTTCAATAATCTGAAGTGAGGGCTTGGTACACACAAAGCAGGATAGATAAGAATGCCAAAAGCAGCGCATTTAAGACGTCACTCAATGTGAAGCAATGCTGCCTCCGTTGGGCAGAGGCTGACAGGAGGTCATCTGAGGGCAATAATATGGGCTGACTGTCAGGAGCTGTACTCAGCCCTCAACCCATTCGCAGCATTGCTCAATCTGTTGTCGTGTAAGTCCAATAAAACATTTTTAAAAAGCAGTACAAAAAAAGCTAAGCCTAAACCACATTCATATTTGTCTTTTGCTCCTCACAAAATCTTACAAGTCATAGCAAAAAATGTTCATTTTGCATACAATGAATATTTGATTATGAACGCCATTTGAATTTTATAGCCATTGTACAAAAAGCAATTGGTCATAAGTAGTGTGTATGTTGAAACTGCATTTTCTATTTTCTTTGCATAGGGTGTGAACAGTTCAGGTGTTGGTTGGGATAGGTCCTTGATGATAGTGGTTGTTTTATACAGGTGTGATGGGCTCTTTTTTGCAGTGAGTCTCTGTGTTACCAGACTGGAACAGCACTGGGACAGTTACTTTTCCAGATGGAGTTTTTGGCCATCAATCATTCAACATTTAAAAGTGACCAGCAGCTTATTCTAATGCACAGGTATACCAGCTGATTCACACATGCAAACATGATAGGACAGGCCAAACATTCTCATCCGTTAAAAAATCTTAATAATATATGATCTCTTAATATCTTCATTTTTCACAGATTATTTTGATTATGATATGCCATTAGATTATTAAACTGTTTTCCATAAAAGCAAAAGGCATTAGTACTTTAAAAATGCTGAAGTTAGGTGAATTTAGACTAACAATGTCACTGGATTAGTTACTAGTTAAAATTAAATCAAATTACTTACTGATTACCTTTCTGTTGTAAAACAGGCATGTTTTCAAATATATATATTTTTTTTACTTTGTAACACATTCCACCATGAACTACCTCCTTCTGTAGCTGGCCTTATCACAAGATAAGCAGCATTTCCATGACACTCTTGTGTTTACATTATTTTTATAGCTTGTTGTTAGGGAGGGTTCAGCTGCAACTCCTAATCTTCATTGTGCAACACACATCAATTTCCAGAAAAGGAAACCTACACTTTTTCAATTACTAAGATTTGAAACTGATTCATTTCCCCATTCCTTAAACCAAGCCCATCACTGGGAAAGGGCAGTCTAATTCAGACAAGTGAAAGGGATATTTCTTTTTTTTTAAACTTTAATCGTAACTTTTAATCCTAAAGTGTGAGGGGTACATACTTTTGCAATATATATATATATATATATATATATATATATATATATATATATATATATATATATATATATATTGCATTTTCATAGTTGTTGTCATGTGATGTTAAGGGACTGACATAAATCTCTGAATGATCTATTTAAATTCCAGGTTGTAAGGCAACAATAAGGGAAAAATGCTAAGGGGGATAAATACTTTTGCTTGCCACTGTATATTGTTGAATATTATATTCTAGTAAGTTGTTAGTGTAAGGTATGCTGAATCAGTTTCAAGGTTAACAGTCTGGAAAAAATTATGACGTGAAGGTCAATACCTGTGCCACATTATATGCCCATTGCCCAACAGTGAGACTAACGGCACATGCTTTTATGGCTCTTTGATAGGTCTCATTGTACACCAGTTAGGCATTAATCGTGGGCATTGACACATGACCTTATGTAAGGTCCATGTTCCTTGCAGCGTCTGTTTTGCAGTATGATGAACAGTATTACAAATAAAAGGAAAAAGATTTAAGGAAAACTGCAAGTTTGACCAGTACCACTAAGTCACCTACATGTTCTACTTGTCTGCTGGGAGGTATGGAGCAATACAAGGTGTGTTCTATACATGCAATAAAGTTAAAGTAATTGCCCACTTTCTTATCTCCATGACTGAAGTCGTGACGTGACGGACTTTGAGATTATATTTATGGTCTTATTATGGTCTTATTTCATCATTTTTGGAAATATCGTTCATTGTTCCACACTCCAACCTGGAACACGACCTCATGATGGGATTTTCTGTAGCTTTCTTGGTCTCAGCCCTTCTCCTCTGTTTATGTTCTGGCACTGGTAAGACCCTTACAAACTGCCTTCTTACAATGAAACCTCTACATGTCTTTCACTGATTTTGTAGGACTACTGATATTGACTCAGAAGCTGTGAGACACACAAATTACAAGAAAGGCTTTTGTTTTTCTGAAATCTGCTAACATAAATGGACTAGTAGAGACCTCTTTGAAATTTAAAACACTATTATGAAGATTGTTTTGTGTATTTCATGAGAAAAGTGGTAAAATTTTACAAAAAAACACACAATTAAACATTATAGTATAGTATAGTATATTTAGTTAATCATTATTATTCATTATAAATGCCTCTGTCATCAGACAGGTCTGCAGTTATGTAGTGTCCCAGGTACTTAGCCTCATCACTGACTTTGAGAATAATGTCAGACAAGAAGAAGTCAGGGAAAGATAGTTTTCTGTCCTCTTTACTCCTGACGATCATGATGTTACTCTTTTTTGCATTGTATTTAATGTCAAGTCAAAACCATACTGCGAGCAAACCCTTAATAGATGCTGCAAACCAGCACTACATGGACAAAAGATCATCAGCATACATTAAGTGGTTGATGATATTATTACCAACCCTACAACCAGTCCCACACTCATTCAACAAGGTAGACAGATCATCCATATAGACATTAAAAAGAAAAGGTGACAAAATGCTTAACTGTCTCACACCATTACATACGTTAAAGGGAGCTGATGCAGAGTTCACCTATTTTACATACATAGACTGGTGAGCATACCAAAGCACCAATATTCTGACTAGATATTTTGGAACCCCTCTATCAAAAGCTTTAGACACATCAATAAAACACATAAAAAAATGTGTCGGACTCTTGCTCAGATTTAATTCATCAATCACCACAAATGGTACTCAGATCGGGATTATATTGATTCAGAGTAATTTTTAATAAATATATAACAAAAATCATTCATTCCTATTGCCCAGAAACGTCTAAATTAGTATTTTTAATTTGCTCCATCGTAGAAATGAATGGGATAAAACGTTAATCTCGGTACCAGGCTGTGTGCGCAAATTTTTTAAACACATCATTCCTGGAAGGGTCTATAGCAGTGCATACTTTTAAAGTGCTAGAAAAACAACAACTTTTTGATCACTTTTGTGCTCAACACAAACTGTGGGTCCTTCTTGTATAAAAAGGGTTAAATGTGAGCATTTAGGAGATATGGATACATAATACCCTAGTATCAACACCAAAATTCTAGTTTAAATGGCTCTATATTTCATTATATACAAGGGATGTAACAATATTGGCAATATTGCAATAGCAAAAGTCTCACGATGTTGTGATATGATAAATTAAAGTCAATGAACGTCAACTAACAGCTTGTGGGCCACATCAGGCCAGCCACAGCTTTCCATTTGGCTCGCAGAGTAGAAGTCTGCCGATATATCAGACCCCAGCTTCCCCAACCACCTTTAATTTATTTAGGCTCTTACTCTGCAGTTCACAGAAAACATCTAAAATCGCTTTATATCAGTCTGAAAAGCTCAAAACAGCAATAAAAAGGTTTTGCTAATTTTTCTGGCAGAACAAAAAAATCCAAATGCATTTTGTAGCTCTCCCCAAGCTCTAGCTGCACAACAAGTTTGATTGAGATTGTCTTGTTGGTTTTCTCAATTAATTAATCTGTTTTTATTTTGTCTAATTCTAACAAATTTGTTTCCATTTTGATAAGCATTACTAAAACAAATGGATATATTAATTTGTTTCATAAAGTCATGAAAATCAGCCTTCAATTACATATTGGTCCATATTGGACATTTTGTCACTCTCAACCATCAACAGGGAAGAGCGTAAATGAAGCCTTGCTCATAGCAAATAGACATAAATGACAAAAAAAAGTGACAGGCCTCAGGTATTAGAAATGGGGCTTTCGCTATGCGCAAATAGAAAATTTATATAAAAATATATTATACTGCTTAGGATAAAATATTAATTGTTGTATTGGACAAATGTAGTTGACGACCCCTGTATTAAATAATCACATATGGCCCTGCTCCGCTCAATTATTTCTCTCGCCCGGTGTCCAAGAACATGAAACAATGGTTGCTCCTTTTCCTGACTTGACAACAATTTTTGTACCTAAGAAGAACTAACTTTTATTACACTTATTTAGTCTTAATTTTTTAAAATATGTCAATAATTATGGCACTAAAGGCTCATCAGAGAGAATAAGTTTAATAGTGTGAGCCTCCCCACAGTATCTCAATAAATATTGTACTGTTAGGTTAATATCTTGATAACATCGTACTGTATTAACATCTATACTGATTTATACCTGTATATAGTTATCACATGACTGAACTTAGTGCATGGTCATGCAGACAATTCAAGACCAAACAAAGCAGCAGATGAAAATGACCAGTACGCGGATTACAAAGATTGTAATTCATTTTTTATACTATTCTATACTTTTTATACTAATACTGAGATTTAATGGCACAGTTGCAGCTTAACAAACAAGTACTACAAATGGTCCAGTTGGTTAAATGTTATTCTAATAAAGTGCCACACCGGGGCATTAAAAGAATATTTTATTATCCTATATAATGTACTAATATTGACAGATGAATGCCAAAAAGTAAAACAGGTTTAAGGCAGGTTGATGGATAACATATTTTATTGCTCTTTATTTTATTTTTAGTTTTATCAGCAACAGTGACAGCTACAGAGTTCACATCTCAATCAACTGATGGTACTTCAGCATCGACAACGGCTGCAACTGTAATTTCATCAACAACAGTTGGAAGCGACATAACTACTCCAATGTCCACATCTGAGTCAACTGATGGTACCTCAACAACAGATCAGACTGGAACATCTGAGGCAACACCTGGTGTCACGACAAACAGCGACATCACTACAGTCACTTCAGACCCGACAACTAGCTTAACTGACACTTCCACTACAACACAGGTTATGACAACAGTGACAAGTGCTGTCGCTGACAGTTCTCCAACAACAAACCCAGACTCCACAACTGCTACAGTGTTGACATCTCAATCAACAGTTGTGTCTTCAACAACTGACCAGTCAGCTACACCTGAGGTTACAACTGGGCAAACTCACATCACTACAAACAATCAAAGTGAGATGACACAAGAATCTTCAACAACGGCTGCAACTGTAATTTCATCAACAACAGTTGGAAGCGACATGACTACTCCAATGTCCACATCTGAGTCAACTGATGGTACCTCAACAACAGATCAGACTGGAACATCTGAGGCAACACCTGGTGTCACGACAAACAGCGACATCACTACAGTCACTTCAGACCCGACAACTAGCTTAACTGACACTTCCACTACAACACAGGTTATGACAACAGTGACAAGTGCTGTCGCTGACAGTTCTCCAACAACAAACCCAGACTCCACAACTGCTACAGTGTTGACATCTCAATCAACAGTTGTGTCTTCAACAACTGGCCAGTCAGCTACACCTGAGATTACAACTGGGCAAACTCACATCACTACAAACGGTCAAAGTGAGACGACACAAGAATCTTCGACAACGGCTGCAACTGTAATTTCATCAACAACAGTTGGAAGCGACATAACTACTCCAATGTCCACATCTGAGTCAACTGATGGTACCTCAACAACAGATCAGACTGGAACATCTGAGGCAACACCTGGTGTCACGACAAACAGCGACATCACTACAGTCACTCCAGACCCAACAACTAGCTTAACTGACACTTCCACTACAACACAGGTTATGACAACAGTGACAAGTGCTGTCGCTGACAGTTCTCCAACAACAAACCCAGACTCCACAACTGCTACAGTGTTGACATCTCAATCAACAGTTGTGTCTTCAACAACTGACCAGTCAGCTACACCTGAGGTTACAACTGGGCAAACTCACATCACTACAAACGATCAAAGTGAGCCGACACAAGAATCTTCGACAACGGCTGCAACTGTAATTTCATCAACAACAGTTGGAAGCGACATGACTACTCCAATGTCTACATCTGAGTCAACTGATGGTACCTCAACAACAGATCAGACTGGAACATCTGAGGCAACACCTGGTGTCACGACAAACAGCGACATCACTACAGTCACTCCAGACCTGACAACTAGCTTAACTGACACTTCCACTACAACACAGGTTATGACAACAGTGACAAGTGCTGTCGCTGACAGTTCTCCAACAACAAACCCAGACTACACAACTGCTACAGTGTTGACATCTCAATCAACAGTTGTGTCTTCAACAACTGACCAGTCAGCTACACCTGAGGTTACAACTGGGCAAACTCACATCACTACAAACGATCAAAGTGAGACGACACAAGAATCTTCGACAACGGCTGCAACTGTAATTTCATCAACAACAGTTGGAAGCGACATAACTACTCCAATGTCCACATCTGAGTCAACTGATGGTACCTCAACAACAGATCAGACTGGAACATCTGAGGCAACACCTGGTGTCACGACAAACAGCGACATCACTACAGTCACTCCAGACCCGACAACTAGCTTAACTGACACTTCCACTACAACACAGGTTATGACAACAGTGACAAGTGCTGTCGCTGACAGTTCTCCAACAACAAACCCAGACTCCACAACTGCTACAGTGTTGACATCTCAATCAACAGTTGTGTCTTCAACAACTGACCAGTCAGCTACACCTGAGGTTACAACTGGGCAAACTCACATCACTACAAACGATCAAAGTGAGATGACACAAGAATCTTCGACAACGGCTGCAACTGTAATTTCATCAACAACAGTTGGAAGCGACATGACTACTCCAATGTCTACATCTGAGTCAACTGATGGTACCTCAACAACAGATCAGACTGGAACATCTGAGGCAACACCTGGTGTCACGACAAACAGCGACACCACTGTAACTCCAGACCCGACAACTAGCTTAACTGATGACACTTCTGCTACAACACCGTTTATGACAACAGATGTCTCCTTTACAAGTGTCTTCACTGACAGTTCTCCAACAACAAACCCAGACTTTACAACTGCTACAGTGTTGACATCTCAATCAACAGTTGTGTCTTCAACAACTGGCCAGTCAGCTACACCTGAGGTTACAACTGGGCAAACTCACATCACTACAAACGATCAAAGTGAGACGACACAAGAATTTTCGACAACGGCTGCAACTGTAATTTCATCAACAACAGTTGGAAGCGACATGACTACTCCAATGTCCACATCTGAGTCAACTGATGGTACCTCAACAACAGATCAGACTGGAACATCTGAGGCAACACCTGGTGTCACGACAAACAGCGACACCACTGTAACGCCAGACCCGACAACTAGCTTAACTGATGTCACTTCCACTACAACACAGGTTATGACAACAGTGACAAGTGCTGTCGCTGACAGTTCTCCAACAACAAACCCAGACTCCACAACTGCTACAGTGTTGACATCTCAATCAACAGTTGTGTCTTCAACAACTGGCCAGTCAGCTACACCTGAGGTTACAACTGGGCAAACTCACATCACTACAAACGATCAAAGTGAGACGACACAAGAATTTTCGACAACGGCTGCAACTGTAATTTCATCAACAACAGTTGGAAGCGACATGACTACTCCAATGTCCACATCTGAGTCAACTGATGGTACCTCAACAACAGATCAGACTGGAACATCTGAGGCAACACCTGGTGTCACGACAAACAGCGACACCACTGTAACGCCAGACCCGACAACTAGCTTAACTGATGTCACTTCCACTACAACACAGGTTATGACAACAGTGACAAGTGCTGTCGCTGACAGTTCTCCAACAACAAACCCAGACTCCACAACTGCTACAGTGTTGACATCTCAATCAACAGTTGTGTGTTCAACAACTGGCCAGTCAGCTACACCTGAGATTACAACTGGGCCAGTTACTACAGTGACCACTTCAAATCCAACAACCCAGCCAACAATAACACCACTTAATTGCCGAAATGGAGGGACATTCAATGGATCTTTTTGTATATGTATTGTTGGATTTAGTGGAGACATCTGTCAATTTGTTAACGATATTTCCTCAGGTAATTTGAATTTCTATAATCTGTTATATTTATATTATCAGTAATAGTACTGTATCTTAACATATTTAAATATTTGCAGATACTGTAAATAGATCCATTGAGGTTAAAATTATTATAAAAGAGGAGTATACTCCAAAATATGAAGATGTCACCACGCCTGAATATAAAACATTTGTTTCAAATTTTACCACCCAGGTAAGTGACGTGTTATGATGTCTTATCACTAAAAGAAACGTGTGTGTGTGTGTGTGTGTGTGTGTGTGTGTGTGTGAGTGTGCGTGTCCTGTGCTGTAATGGATATTAACATAACATACTTACTGTGTTATACCACATGGTACATTTAGCCTATATAGTTTTTAATTAATCAGTCTTTAGTATCCCTGTTCCTTATAGGATCATGGGAAGAATAATATAATCTTGCAATACATTAGTCATTCACCTAGTTTAACAATACACCATAAACCATTATTCTTCAAAATGTCTTATATGTTATCATTACAGATGAGACCATTTTACAAGGAGAAGGTGTCTAACTTCAAAGAAGTAGTGGTTACTAAAGTTAGGTGTGTTTTATTATTTTCTTATTCAAGTTTAATTTTACTGTTCACTGTCATAGTATTATTTATAATGTAAAGAATAATAATTTTGTTTTTGTTTGTTTTAGCCGTGGAGGCCCTTTACAAGAACTCTTATATAACCAATTGGCAGAGGTAAAACCTACACCTTCAGCACTCAGTATCATAAATTAGACAACAAAGAGTCACTGTTAATTATTTATTTTACTATAGATAAAACTATCAGCTGAAGATGTGGCCATTTACCAGACTGATAGACAAACACGTGCAGAGGCGTAAGTCGTTCAACCATAATCCTGTCAAATATAAACTCATTAAGCTATATTGATTTCTCGGGGTGATGGTGGCGTAGTGGGTTAAGCATTTCCCCAGCAACCAGAGGGTCACTAGTTCAAATTTCAGCTGAAGTGCTGGGCAAGACACTTCACCCTAATTACCTTCTCCAGTCACTGTATGTGGCTGGTTGCGACAGGACAGGCATTTGGCATGTGACTGGTTTGCTGTGGCAACCCTGAGTAAAAGGCAGAATCTGAAAGAATAAATATATATGTATTAATTTTGTGCCTTAACTTTCTATGAAGCAAAATTAGCAAAATTAATAAAATGATTATATCTAAAAGTAGGCTGCAGGTTAACTATTTCTTTCTAAAGGCAAAACTATAAACATTTGTCTTTACTCAATGTGCTAAGCTGGGCCTGGTTGTGGCCTTTCAAATTATTGTAGTTGTCATGAGCCACTACTGTACCAGCCTAAATGCAGATTTATTAGGAGTGAGACCTAGAACACTCGTAATATTTTCATTCTCAGATTAGTTTGATACCTTCCATTTGTGATCAAACATTTCAGCCAAATTGGATAGTTCCAAATTATATAAATTTTATTTAGCACATTTACACAGTTCATAAATGTAAATGATTTCTATGGTGTGATATTTGTGACACCTTCGTGCGCGCTAAGAGTGAATGTTGAACGCACGTAGTGTCACTGTCGCGAGCACATACTTTACCATTTGAAAAGAGAATAATAATTTGAGCACACAAACCTTTGCTCCATGCGCGCTTAACTCTGCCTACATGCTCGCTCAAAGTCTACCTAGGTGCGCAAGTACGTGGATGCCTGCTCGCGCAACACCTTTGCTCGCAACTCATTTCTGCTCGCAACTCTGGCTCTGCGCTCGCTCAAGGTGGCACAGGGCAAACTACGATTGTAGCAAGCAGGACAACCAATCACAGACTGGGATTCACAAATGTTTCTGATTGGCTGTCTTATATCCAATAATTTATGTCAAATACAGGCGGCAACGTTGGGAACGCCCACAAAACGTCACTTCCGATCCCCCGTGGGAGAAAACAGACCACTCACAACAATGCACAAGAGTTACTCTGTCGCCTTCTTTTCTACAAAAATACAAACAAGAGCTGGATATACATTTTATATTTTACATAAAAAAGACATGGAGACATACAGGAGGACACAGCCGTCCAGCAGTCCACATTTGTCCATAAAATACCATCACTGTCTGATGTTAGCTGCCTACAACATGCTAATCTAATCAACGTCAAGTTGCATCATAACAGAACTCTCTCTAATATAAAGACACAAGTTTAATTCATCATATTTAATGTAAACTAAAATGTGCTTCTGTAAATGTGTTAAGGCTTATTTGACTCATGGCTCATCATAACGCATGGCGTTAGCATGGCTTGTTCAGTGGCGCTAGCATTAGCATTAGCTCAGCAGCTGTATGAGCTCTGTGCCATAAAAGAAAAGCATGGCTTATGGACTGCTCCCCCTTGAACTGCCACCTTATCGTGGTGGGGGAGTTTGAGTGCCCGAATGATCCTAGGAGCTATGTTGCCTGGGGCATTATGCCCCTGATAGGGTCTCCCATGGCAAACAGGTCCTAGGTGACGGGCCAGACTAAGAGCAGTTCATAAGTCCCCTATGAACAGTATTATATCGAAGACTGTGACGTCGCCCGGTATGGCGCAGCCGGGGCCCCACCCTGGAGCCAGGCCTGGGGTTGGGGCTCGAATGCGAGCGCCTGGTGGCCGGGCCTTTGCCCATGGGGCCCGGCCGGGTACAACCCGAAAGAGCGACGTGGGCCCGACCTCCTGTGGGCTCAGAGGAAACCGTAGGGGACCGGTGCTGTGTGGATCGGGCAGCAGTCGAAGGCGGGTGCCTCGACGACCCGGTCCCCGGACACAGCTTCTAGCTGTAGGGACATGGAATGTCACCTCACTGGGGGGGAAGGAGCCTGAGCTTGTGCAGGAGGTTGAGAGATACCGGCTAGATATAGTCGGGCTCACCTCTACGCACAGCTTGGGCTCTGAAACCCAGCTCCTCGAGAGAGGTTGGACTCTCCACCACTCTGGTGTTGCCTGCGGTGAGAGGCGGTGGGCTGGTGTGGGCTTGCTCATAGCCCCCCAGCTCAGCCACCATGTGTTGGAGTTTACCCCAGTAAACGAGAGGGTCCCGTCCCTACGCCTTCGGGTTGGGGACAGGTCTCTTACTGTTGTTTGTGCCTATGGGCCAAATAGCAGTACAGAGTACCCAGCCTTCTTGGAGTCCCTGGGAGGTGTACTGGAAGGTGCACCGACTGGGGACTCCATTGTTTTGCTGGGAGACTTCAACGCCCACGTGGGCGACGACAGTGATACCTGGAGGGGTGTGATTGGGAAGAACGGCCTCCCCGATCTGAACCCGAGCGGTGTTTTGTTATTGGACTTCTGTCCTAGTCACAGTTTGTCCATAACGAACACCATGTTCGAGCACAGGGGTGTCCATAAGTGCACGTGGCACCAGGACACCCTAGGCCGGAGGTCGATGATCGACTTTGTAGTTGTGTCATCTGACCTTCGGCCGTGTGTCTTGGACACTCGGGTGAAGAGAGGGGCTGAGCTGTCAACTGATCACCACCTGGTGGTGAGTTGGATCCGCGGGCGGGGAAGGAGGCCGGACAGACTCGGCAGACCCAAACGTGTTGTGAGGGTCTGTTGGGAACGTCTGGCTGAGCCCTCTGTCAGAGGGGTCTTCAACTCCCATTTCCGGGAGAGCTTTGACCAGATCCCGAGGGAGGTTGGAGACATGGAGTCCGAGTGGACCATGTTCTCCACCTCTCTTGTCGATGCGGCCGTTCGGAGCTGTGGCCGTAAAGTCTCTGGTGCCTATCGTGGTGGCAATCCCCGAACCCGGTGGTGGACACCGGAAATAAGGGATGTCAGCAGGCTGAAGAAGGAGTCCTATCGAGCTTGGTTGGCTTGTGGGACTCCTGAAGCAGCTGATGGGTACCGGCAGGCCAAGCGTGCTGCAGCCCGGGCGGTTGTGGAGGCAAAAACTCGGGTCTGGGAAAGGTTCGGGGAGGCCATGGAGCAGGACTATCGGTTGGCCTCAAAGAAATTCTGGCAAACCGTCCGCCGCCTCAGGAGGGGGAAGCAGTTCTTCACCAACACTGTTTACAGTGGAGGTGGGGAGCTGTTGACCTCGACTGGGGATGTTGTTGGGCGGTGGAAGGAATACTTTGAGGATCTCCTCAATCCCACCGACACGCCTTCCGTTGAGGAAGCAGAGGCTGGGGACTCAGAGGTGGACTCGTCCATCACCCAAGCTGAAGTCACTGAGGTGGTTGGAAAGCTCCTCAGTGGCAAGGCTCCGGGGGTGGATGAGATCCGTCCTGAGTACCTCAAGTCCCTGGATGTTGTGGGGCTGTCGTGGCTGACACGTCTCTGCAACATCGCGTGGCGTTTGGGGACAGTACCTCTGGACTGGCAGACCGGGGTGGTGGTCCCTCTTTTTAAGAAGGGGGACCGGAGGGTGTGTTCCAACTACAGGGGGATCACACTCCTCAGCCTCCCCGGGAAAGTCTATTCCAGGGTACTGGAGAGGAGAATTCGGCCGATAGTCAAACCTCGGATTCAGGAACACAGTGGACCAGCTGTATACCCTCTATTGGGTGCTCGAGGGTTCATGGGAGTTCGCCCATCCAGTCCACATGTGTTTTGTGGATTTGGAGAAGGCGTTCGACCGTGTTCCTCGTAGCGTCCTGTGGGGGGTGCTCTGGGAGTATGGGGTCCGGGGCCCTTTGCTAAGGGCTGTCCGGTCCCTGTATGACCGGAGCAGGAGTTTGGTTCGCATTGCCGGTTGTAAGTCAGACCTGTTCCCAGTGCATGTTGGACTCCGGCAGGGCTGCCCTTTGTCACCGTTCTGTTCATTATTTTCATGGACAGAATTTCTAGGTGCAGCCAAGGGCCGGAGGGTGTCTGGTTTGGGAACCACAGGATTTCATCTCTGCTTTTTGCGGATGATGTTGTCCTGTTGGCTTCATCAAACCAGGACCTTCAGTGTGCACTGGGGCGGTTTGCGGCCGAGTGTGAAGCGGCTGGGATGAGAATCAGCACCTCCAAGTCCGAGGCCATGGTTCTCGACCGGAAAAGAGTGGCTTGCCCTCTCCAGGTTGGGGGAGAGCTCCTGCCTCAAGTAGAGGAGTTTAAGTATCTTGGGGTCTTGTTCACGAGTGAGGGAAGGATGGAGCGTGAGATCGACAGGCGGATCGGTGCAGCGTCTGCAGTAATGCGGTCATTGTATCGGTTTGTTGTGGTAAAGAAGGAGCTGAGCCGAAAGGCGAAGCTCTTGATTTATCAGTCGATCTACATTCCTACTCTCACCTATGGTCATGAGCTTTGGGTCATGACCGAAAGGACAAGATCCCGGATACAAGCGGCCGAAATGAGTTTCCTCCGCAGGGTGGCTGGGCGCTCCCTTAGAGATAAGGTGAGGAGCTCTGTCACCTGGGAGGAGCTCGGAGTAGAGCCACTGCTCCTCCACATCGAGAGGAGTCAGTTGAGGTGGCTCGGGCATCTGTTCCGGATGCCTCCTGGACACCTCCCTGGGAAGGTGTTCCGAGCATGTCCCACTGGGCGGAGACCCCGGGGAAGACCTAGGACACGCTGGAGGGACTACGTCTCTCGGCTGGCCTGGGAATGCCTTGGGGTCCCCCCGGTAGAGCTGGAGGAAGTGTCTGTGGATAGGGAAGTCTGGGCATCTTTGCTTAGACTGCTGCCTCCGCGACCCGGTCCCGGATAAGCGGAAGAAGATGGATGGATGGATGGATGGCTTATGGACTGACTTCTACCTGGAGTTAGTGTAAATATAGGTGATGGGGCTTAGCTGCTTCATAGACTGGTCAGAGCTCAAAAAGCTGCTGCGCTAATGTTAATGCTAATGCTAGCGCCATTGAATGAGCCACGCTGACGTGCGTCAGTCTGCAGCTTGTTATGATGAGCCATGAGTCAAATAAGCCTTAACACATTTACAGAAGCACATTTTAGTTTACATTAAATATGATGAACTAAACTTGTGTCTTTATATTAGAGAGAGTTCTGTTATGATGCAACTTGACGTTGATTAGATTAGCATGTTGTAGGCAGCTAACGTCAGACAGTGATGGTATTTTATGGACAAATGTGGACTGCTGGACCACTGTGTCCTCCTGTATGTCTCCATGTCTTTTTTATGTAAAATATAAAATGTATATCCAGCTCTTGTTTGTATTTTTGTAGAAAAGAAGGTGACAGAGTAACTCTGGTTGTGAGTGGTCTGTTTTCTCCCACGGGGGATTGGAAGGGACGTTTTGTGGGCGTTCCCACCATTGCCGACTGTATTTGATATAAACAATTGGATATAAGACAGCCAATCAGAAACATTTGTGAATCCCAGTCTGTGATTGGCTGTCCTGCTTGCTACAATCATAGTTTGCTTTGTGGCACCTCGAGCGAGCGCAGAGCCAGAATTGCGAGCAGAAATGAGTTGTCATGCGAGCAAAGATGTTGCGCGAGCAGGCATCCACGTACTCGAGCACCTAGGTAGACTTTGAGCGAGCATGTAGGCAAAGTTGAGCGCACACGGAACAAAGGTTTATGTGCTCAAATTATTATTCTCTTTTCAAATGGTAAAGTATGCACTCGCGACACTCACACTGCGTGCGCTCAACACTCACTCTTCACGCGCACGAAGGTGGCACAAATATCACACCATAGATTTCTGTTTTTTTCTGTGCTGACTGAAAATATTTGTGTTATAGTGTTAAAGTTGATCATGATGTGGTCCTACAGCTTCCCAACAACAAAACTTCTGAAACTCTTTATAATGATGAAATTATAAACGTTACGAATGCTGTTGAAGAGCTTGTCAACTGCAAAGGTATTTGTTTGAGCTTTTATATTATATATTAATGTAAATATATAACAATGTAAATATTAACATTTATATGTAAATATTGTAAATGTAAATTGTAAAAAATTAACATTTACATTGTTATTGTGCCTGAGCGTACATTGGCTCTGGATAGTCTCTAGCTTCAGATAATACTGACAAAAATATAAAAAGAGCTTAAATCTCAAATTTAAATTTATTTTGTAGATTGCCCTTACGAAGTTTTGGGCAAGCCCAATGTTACCACCACACCAGTGGACATGCATGGTACGTAATTCCTTACTGGTGTTCATATTGTTGTTATGAGGAAATGAGGATTTACTAAACTTTTTCTTTTTCAGCTTTCTGTGAAAAAATGTTGGCAGATGAAGACATTGCTGAGTTCTATGAGCCTAAAGATATAGATGGAAAGATAACATGCATTACTGTCTGTAACGCTGTGCATGACCAACCAAAAACCTGCTCCTTTAATGGAAAATGCAGAGTGAATGCGAACACTGGGCCGTATTGCGAGTATGTACGCTAAAAATCATCTCATACAAATCCTATTATTTTTTATTAAAAAGCTTTCATATACTGTCTGTTTTAGATGTGACAATATTAATACAACATGGTACTTAGGGGAAGACTGTGGAATGCCTATACAGAAGACTCCTTTTTATGTGGGTCTTAGTGTCACCCTTGTTTGCCTGCTAATATCAATAGCTGCCCTGACTGTATATGTTGTGACCAACAAAGAAAAGCAAGCACGGTAAGCTAAAGACATTTACAGCCACACTGTAATTGAACTTGATCTTTTTAATCATAAGTGTTTTTAAGATCAGCTAATAAGCAGCCTGAAAACTACGTAAATAAAATGACTATAAATGTTTGCAGAAGGAGAGACATAAAGGAGAAGCTTGTGGACGAGTGGCTAAATGATGACGTTGAGTGGACAAAACCAAATGGTCAAAATGGTTCATCAACTGGTGAGTGTAATTTCAAGAACTGCAAATCTACACCTATGAATAAAACCACAAGAGATTAGTTAGAAGATGAGATCACTTTAAACTAAAAATGAAAAAATGTACCTAGTTCATAAATGTTTTGAGCACATCTGGCTTCCTCCTACTGTCCAGATACATGCATGTATTGGTGGATTGATTAAGCAACTTGCCCATAGTGAATGAAAATGAGAATAAATGGTTGTCTGTCTGCCTGTGTAAGTTTCCACCTGCAGATAACTGGTAATTGTTCAGGCTGTATGGAGCTATATTTGTCTCAGTAAAATTAATTGATGAAAAATTAAAATAAATTGATGCAATAATATATGCTTTGATGAAACTAGAATGATTTATTCAAAATGCCTAATTTGTGACTTGCATGCAGCGATTTTTGCAAATAAATTCTAATTTGCAAATATATTATTTGCAATTATTTCACAAATCAATCATGTTTGTCATTTATAAATTTGAACGTTTGCATGTGACTAGTCCAATCTGCATTTGTGGATCACTCCATTTGTGCATTCATCATCTCTGCACATTTGGATCTTTTTGAGACATTTGTCCCTCATTTTGAGACAGTAAGATTTATTCACAAAAGAAATCCTGTTCCAATGACAACCACTGGGGGTATGCAGCTATATTGAAATTTGCAAATATATCTGTTGTAATTATTTCATTCATAAATCTGAATTTTGCGAGTAAATAGTTGATTATGTATTTGTGGAATGCTCTATGCTATGTGCGCATTCAGCCCTTCTAATGCGCGAATTCTTCGTTTGTGGATAATTTTGAGACATTTGTTCCGCGTTTTCAAACAGCTTTGGATTGATTCAAAGGAAATCCTGTTCCACTGACAGCCACTGGGGGCAGTGTTAGCGTTTTCACCAATGTCTTTGGGTACAGACCAACCACCAGAGACCAGCAGTATGTGCTGTAGTTAGTCGATGAACGGTAGCAGTCAGAGCTTACGCGAGTCGAATCATGGCAGGACATCAGCCTATCCACAGTAACCTGTGCTAACATGAATAGCATAAAGCCCAACTCACACTGGACGTGTAGCGCCACAGTACTTCAAAATAAAATGTGTTTTATCTGTTCATATCCAGAAAAATTGATAGAAGTGGCCCAGGCTGTGTGAGGACAGACCGAGCTGCTCTGTTAGCAGGTTATTAGTGAGTTAGCAACAGAAAGGAGTTTTCCCATGCTCTGAGTGCAGAGGAGTCAGGAGCTGCGGCTTGTGTCCCTCTGATGCAGCATGCTACTCTCCCTCAGTGTTTACAGCTGTGTCTTTGTGTCACACAGAGCAGAGAACTGTCTGTGTTACTGCACAAGTATGGAGGAGGAGCATGTGTTTTCAGCCACTGAGCGCACCGAATGCTATATTTGCAAATTAGAATTTATTTGCAAAAATTGCTGCATGCAAGTCACAGATTAGGCATTTTGAAAAATCATTCTAGTTGCATCAATACATTTATTGTTGCATCGATTCATTTATCAATTCATTTTATTGAAAAAAATATAGTTCTACACTTATTCCACTAATTCATGCAATTTATAATCTATAGTAAGGATGAATTTGCCCATACTACGCTCACTATCTCTATGGCTTTTACAAGAAATATACTGTACATAAATATAACTATGATTTGTTATTTTTATTATTTCAATCTATTTCCAGAAGATTACAGAAACCCCTCATTCACTGCTGAAGCGGGCCACAAGAACCCGATGTACCGTTTTGGGACACCTCCTCAGATAAACGGACAAACAAGAACAGCCCACGCCACTTTAGACTGGCTCTCCAATGGGCCTTCTCTTAACAATGCAAATGGAGCCAGTATCACTAACAGAGGAGACATTGGCCTTACTTCACCAGTGAGTACACAGCACTGTTAATGTGGTAACTGAAATAAATGTGCATGATGTATTACTTTACTTTGGTAAATTTTGCAGATGCGAATCAGCAGGCCTCAGATTCAATCATCATTTGATATCTGAAGGGCCATGCCTCTGCACAGAATCTCCTCATCCTAGAACGACAGATATGACGTAATCTTTTTACAGAGATGATGCTGGTAAACTGAGATGGCTGGGACAATATCTTGCCTTGTTGTGTATCCAATAGCCAAATGATCAGTGCCTGAGAAGGAATGAATGGCTCCAACAAATAACAAGCCATGATAACTGTTCAGAGACAATATGAAGATGGTACTAAGGTTTTTTTAAGCCACATATTTATAATGCTTGCAATCTATTTATTATCCCAATAAATAAAAGATATAATGTAGTCATATCAGTGGTGTAGTCTACGTTTTTGTAGTGGGTATACTGTGGTGATTTTCCAACAGCTCATATACACCTGCGTTAGAGTCGCTTAATAGCATGTTTTTTGGGATGGATTTTTTGGTGTATACATACAATTTGAAGGCATACAGTAGGCTAAATTGAGCCTATAACAACATTAAAACAAAGTCATACATGTGCTGTACCTACAAATACAAATACTTTCAACATATGAATTGTCACCATGCATCTGCTGTTGTGTGATGGGCCCTAAAATATCCACAAAGCGATAAAAGAAGAAATGCCCAGTAAAAATCCCTACCTTGTCCTAAGAGTCAGATTGTCACTGTTGATACTGGGCTCTTTTAGCATCGTTTGGCTGGAGCTGTATTTGTCTTTAATATTGTACATTCTTTGTGTACAACCGGCCTTCTGCCTTAGTTTCCTATTCTGTTACCTGACAAAATATTCAGTTTAATGAACAGAGTGAAAACATTTGGTCAGTGACTTGTCTTAGTAGCTTATTAATTTGCTAATTCCTAATTTGACGAATTAGCCTACATACATTTTAGCTCAGAGCGTCTCTAACCCCTCACTGACATCCAATGAGAGCATGGGGGAGGTGGGACAAGTTTTAGAGGAGCCAATGAGAAATAAGTTAGTTTTTCATATAGCTCCGTTTGCTGTGCTGCTGCTGCAATGGGAACAGGAGAGGAGCGCACATAGAAGTGTCTGTGGAGAGAGGAGCGTGTGTAAAGAGTTAGCACTGGTCTCTGTAAACAGAGAGACAAAAGTACCGAGGAGATAATGATTGTTATGCATCAATACGCACTTTGAAGTGGGTATATGGAAATTCTGCAGTATTCCTAGTTCCCAGACTACAATACTGAGTCATATGCTTAACAACTGCTGTTGTATAACATGACAAACACAAGGTGTAAAAATCATATTGGACAGTTACAATAGTTACAACTTGTATCATTAATAATAATAACAACACATTTTTCTGTTTGTGTATATTAAATTATTTGAAAACCAATAAATCACAATACTATGAGTTGCTGTAGTACTATGAGGAGAATGAACATAATTATGCACTTTATGTAAATAAACAATTCTTGTAGACATGTTTTGTTCTTTTTTGGCGTGAATAAACATAAGTTACATACTTTACATTGAACACACTAAAATTAAACACATTAATATAATTTTATTTTACACAGATTTTGGAGCTGATAAAACCTGACAATTACAGACCAGGTTTTATTGGGTTAACTTTCTCCATGACCATGAGATTGGCGGGAAACTAAAAGCTGGGTGTGGACACATAAAAGCCAGACCTTTGCATGACTGGTGGACTTCTGGGTTATGCTTGAGTTGCGTGTGGTGACTGAAGATGTAGAAGAACACACAACACACCAGAATTACATTTGGAGGTGTGCTCCATTATTGAACCTGACCAACTGGAAACATATTACATATTAGCAAGTAACGTGCCAGTGAATTTCGAGCCCAATCTCTTCCCTGTAGAACAAATACAAGGGGTCCTTAGCAATTTAACAACATACTGTACCTAACAAACAGCAAACAAATTACATTTAGCAAGCAGCATGTGCTAGTAAATCTCCAACCAAATCTCTACAAAGCATAATACATCATGTTAACATGTCCTTACTTGTCAATTTCTTAAGCAAAAATACATAACTAGCACCATCAAACATCACAATGGCATTATAACGGTTCAAGCAGGCTAAAAGCATCAGCATAGGTATAGGAACTGGTAACATTTGCAGTCAAGAGCCAACAGTGTTCAGCCAGGAGAAAAGGAGAGCAATATATTTTACCATGGCAACCACAGCGAAAAAACAATCTACCATCAGGAGGTAAAAAACTTTGAGCAAATCTAAGTAAATATCTAAACTGGCCTTACGCAAGAGAATACAGGAGGCTGTTGTAAATGCTTTTACCATGATAATACAGTGATATCAACTAATACAAGGTCACTTTCATATCTATTGTCCATTCTGCACACTCTACTGACTGCAATAAAAAACTGACAACTGATAAGTGCTGATGCTGATAAGTAACACTGTTTAATGTTGGCTGCTTCTAGATTAAAACTTTACTTATGTTTAGGCCTCCTACTGAATGTCACAAGTTTGCCCAATAATAAAAATTGAATCATAATTTTATTACGTTTTCTGCATTTTCTTAAATCTGGATGGTTTATATGGTAGTACATTATGTCTATTTATCAATCTATGCCTACAATTTTTCAGTCATGAGCAGCCATCCAGTGTCTATAAGTCTTTTTGTACAGAGTTTTATTTCTTATCAATAAATTTAGACAATTAGAGGCTATTTTCCGACTAATAATTTTTATGACATGATAATCGCCATGCAACCTGTCTTTCCATGGTGTTTAGGGTTATCATGGAAAACCTCCACATAAACCTTTGAACCTTTTAGTGATGAGGAAACGCCTCTGGATGATGCATTTCCTGTGTCTTTTTCCCTTTATTTTTGTGACATATGACATGCATGTTTCTGTGAAGACTGTTTCTACGAAGCCTGTACAAATCAATTATAGTCATTGTTTAAAATTAACTTAAGATTATTTTTAGTCTTGGCAGCTTTTAGACATGGAAAGTTAACTTCAAGTAATTAATTCAAGTACATTTTATAAAGCATACTTGAGTAAGTTTTGAAAAAAAAAAACTTTTACTTTGTTACTAGTTTTTTACACTTGATTTAAAGTTAACTAGTTTTTAAAGTTTCTAGATAGACATTCTGTGTGTATTTTGTGGAGCAGGGTGGGTATGGTCAAATGAGTAAAAGTAGTACTAGTAGCTGTGGTATAGGAGAGTAGCAGCAATAAGGAAAGAATGAATTATAATTTGTGGTAAAAATAGTAGCAGCTGTAGCAACAGTAAAGTAGTAGAGGGTAGAGAGTAATAATAGATTTTATTGGAACATTGTTCTACTTCAGTAAACTTTACATTCAATGCTTGTTTAATTATACTATATTATAAGTAAAATTATACTGGGCACTTTTACTTACCCTTGAGAAATATTATTTTGATGTAGGTACATAAATTAAGATTCATAAAAATACAGATATTAAGTACTTTTTCCACCTCTGGCAGCTATTGTATAATTATGAGTCTCTTTTACAACATTACAAATTGTTGTAGTTTATACTATATTTAGACCCGAGCCCCAAGGGTGGCGCAGGGCTTATTGTTTATTATTATATTTATACTTATTTAGTATAAGTATACTATACTACACTACCATGAAAGTGGTCCACAAGACATTTTCCAGTTTGACCTTATGGTGGTCAACGTAAAAACATTAGTAAAATAGAAGACTAAGAGTATATTAAATCAGATATGACTGTATCAAGCAGTGATTCAAAGGTAAGCAACAATAATTTCTGAGAGTAAAGAAAAATACACAAGGTGTGTATACAATAAGCTTTGTGAAGGTCAGAAGGTAACTCTTATCTTGAACAGGCCAAGAGTCATATTTGCACCAATTTGACAGGTAAAGCTGACATTATACAGTAGTCCTTGAAGGGTTAGCAGTATGCAAGCAGAACTATTTTGAAATGTTAAACATGTTTTCCAATGCTGTGACCTGATCAATGGGATTGAGCAACTAAGGATATAATTTTGTGATCAAAGGGATTCACGTTATCATTTTCTTCATTTTACTGATTTGCTTATGTTCTGTAGAACATTCTCAGGTAAGTGTGTGAAGATTGAAGAAGTTTTAATTTTGTCACCTTTTAGGAATAATAATTAACCCTCCTACAAGACATTTTTTGATATTCTGCACTTTTTTTTTTTTTTTTTTTTTGTGGATAACTTTTTCTGTGTTGATTCAAATGGCACAGATTTTGCCTCAGGTGTGTTTTTGGATGAATCTTCAGATTTCAGGATTTTTTTTTTTTTCTTAAAAAGGTGTCTAAAAAACTAGTCACACCTTTACCCCTAAGACATTTTTTTGTGCCATTGACTCCCATTAAAATGACATTTTTATTATGCACTGTCACTGCAATATAATGTCCCATTTTTATCAAGTATTTTATGGATTCATGATAGTGAGGGATTGGAATTTTAGTTTTTATTGTTTTTTTACTAGGTGGCGCCATTTCCCCCATATATGATAGATAGAGGTACAGATTTGGAAATGGCCACATTAGTGTTTGTATAAATGATCAAGCCTACAAGGCAAATAAAAAACATTTTTTGAACTAAAATGATTTGGGTGTGTTTTAGGGTTGTCATAAATTGGTGTGAAAGTGTTTGTTGAGAAATGAGTTTGTTTATGTGAGCACACATACAAAATGTAGTTCTTACAGCACCACATAAACTGGAATTTAAGGGATTAAATTTCATAAACAGAATTAATTTTTGCAATGTATGATGAGGACTGAAGTTAATTATTGTAACAATGAAAAAAACTGAATTATTGACTATAAGGCGGACTCTATGGCAGTCTTTATTGGTGCACTTTTTTTTTTTGTGCTTAGAGTGAAAGGTGTGACTAAAACGTTAGGGCTGTAGGAGGGTTAAAAATGGCAATACAAAACATAATTAAATAATGCATACAGTGGAGTAACAGCATACAATAATTAAAGATGGTGTGGTGACAGGCATTTTAAGAAAATGTACTTGTTGGTTTTTATCTTCGATAATTTGAAAATTTGTTTGAACAATAATGAGGTGTGAGTCACAGTCTCCCTGTGTGCATCCACAGACATATTTCTCTGACAACTTATGTTTGATGTAAAAGGAGTTTAGAAAACAGATGTCCTTCCTTCTCTGTATATTTCATTATTAATTGTCTGATGAAATGGCTGTGTCCTCTCCAATGTTAGAATGTTAAGAAAGATTGCGCAGCAATAGCTCAGCCGGTAGAGATGTTGGCCCACTAACGCGAAGGTTGGGGGTTTGCTCCACGCTTCCGGCATTGCATATTGTTGTTGTGCCCTTGGCTGTATGGATGTGTGCTTGTGTGTTTGGTAGTGGTCAGAGGAAGCCAAGCTTCTATTACCAAGTGTGACTGAGGAGTGACTGAATAATGCAACAAATTGTAAATTGGGTGTATTCAGTCTATGTGTTGAGAATAATTAGAGTTGACATGTCACTCTTTGCTTCAATTTAGTATGATACACTTAATATTATGATATTATACTTTCTAATATTATGGTATGTTTCAGGTGAAAGGAAGCTGTGTTCAACAAAGAACACAAATGGCCTCAGTCTGTTGTATGATAAAAAGAATCATAAGTATTTAAGAATGACACAGGACATAAGGCGGATATCACAAGGAAAAATGTGACAAAATATTATAGAATAAAGATGTCAGATTAAAAAAAACAAAGTGTTAACAAAAGCATGGATGAAAAATATTATAAAAAATCAAGACAAAGAAATTAGATTAATAGCGACATCATTCAAGAATGAATCTGGATATCAAACTGAGCAGAAAAAATGTCAATAGGATTGTATCCATGTAAAAAAATATATAAATTTTTTGGAAAATGATGGATAATGGATATTCCACCATGAACAACAACCCAAAAGAAAATATTCAGTGTAAAATAAATAAATTGGTAAAAAGGGGGTCAAAAGAAATGAAGAGGAAGATATGAGAAGACATTCTGCTGATGTGTCTTCAGAATCCTTTTTTACAAGTGCCTTTATTGACAGTTCAAAAACAAACCCAGTTACTTCTGAATCATCCAGTAGTACCTCAACAACAGATCAGACTGGAACATCTGAGGCAACAACAAATGTCACCACAACCAGCAATGCCACATTAACTCCAGACCTGACAACTACCTTAACTGATGTCATTTCTGCTACAACACAATTCAAGACAACAGAAGTCTCCTTTACAAATGTCTTCACTGACAGTTCTCCCTCCTCCCATGAATACCAAGCATTTGTTGGAAACGTCACCATTCAGGTATAAAGAAGCAAAGTAAAAATTTTGCTAAGATCAGCAATTTTAACAAATACAATTATCAAGAATTTAGGTATAATAACAAAAAATATATAATTATTAATATATGATACATACGCAAATTATTAGCGTACAATTGCATATAAATATGTTTTTATTACAAATGACAGATTATTACATGACACAGAAGATACAAAACTTTAAATAAGTTGTGGTAACTAGTGTCAGGTAATATGTTTGGTCTGAATTCTAATAATAATAATACAGTAGTTGTTACAATGTCATACACAAGTTTGTTATTTTTGTGTATTTCCTTTTTATTTGTATTTTAGACCCACAAATCAAATTGCTCAATTTTCTCAAAATACGTAGAACAGTCCATGAAGAAAACAATGGAGTGATCTGATAGATATCTACCGATATCTACCAAGAGCGAAAGGGTGAAAATATATTCTTCAAAGTTTTTTTCAGTTTTAGATGCATAACTATGTTTATGGATTTGTGATGACGTGTATGTGTTAACATGAATGCATTATTTTTCTTTCAGAGTTCACGTAGTACATAATGTTGTTTTAGATATTCCGAACAATGCAAGTGGGGAGCACATATTTGAGGAAAATGCTTCTGCAATTAAGGCTGCAGTTGATTTGACTGTAAACTGCACTGAGGGTAAAATAAAATTATACATACTAACTAAAAAATATGCATATTACTTGTACACAGAGAATATGCATGCATAAATAAAATGCTATTTTGCTTATTTTTTAGAACGTCCTGACTTCAACATCACAACACCCACAGTGGCCACAAGCCAGCTGGATCTGTCAAGTTAGTAGATAAACTTTTTGGTTTGTGAATGTACAAGTGAGGAAGACAGTGTATGTGTGAAAAGGACTATGTGTTTTCTATCAATATGTGTTGTTGTTTTTTTTTTTTTCTGGCTTTTGACAGATATCTGCAATAACCTAGTGGATAATTCAGATTTTGCAGTACATTATAAAGCTGTAATAACTGATAAAAAAGTTACTTGTGTGACTGTCTGTAGCAGTTATCATTCCAAATCTAAAAGATGCTACAACAAGGGCATCTGTTTAGTCCACAGGGACTCAGGACACATATGCAGGTATTCCTCATATAATAGTTACAGGGCAGCAATCAAAACTGATTCTACTAACTAAGCGTTTAGAATATATATAGTATATAAAATTGTATGTTAAACTGTATTCTTTCCTTTTCTGCTTCAGATGTCATAACCTTAATGAGACTTGGTACTTCAGTAATGACTGCAAACTGTCCGTACACAAGACTGCATTTATTGCCGGTGTTAGCATGGCCCTTGTTTGTCTGTTGGTAGTAGCAGTACTTACCACATTCTTAATAAGGAACAAACAAAAGCAAAGAAGGTAAAGACAAAATTTATTTACTAGTGCCTTATGTGAATCACAGTACACACTCCTTGATACCTAGAGGTAATATGTATGTATCATATACTAATCAGGCATCTGACCTCTGACAGGTAAAGTAAATAAAACAGATTAGCTTTTCATCATGGCAACCATTAGTAGGTGGGATATTCTGTATTAGGCAGCAAGTGAACATTTTGTCCTCAAAGTTTATGTGGCAGAAGCAGGAAGAATGGGCAAAAGTAAGGATTTTTGTGTGTTTGACAAGGACTAGATTGTGATAACCAGACGTCTACATTGACATCATTAAATCATGAGAACCTGTGCTGGGTTAATGCTATGACTATTCAATTTGTGTTTTTACCAGATGTGTCAAAATAATCAAACTGTTGTAGTCAAAATGAAAATTTACCTATAACACTGTATTTCTCTACTGTGTCCTGCAGGATCAGAAGCATTACAGAACAACTGGTAAATCAATGGATGACAGAGGAATCTGAGTGGTCTAGACCAAACAATGGCATATATGACAATAGTATTTTTTTCTTTTATAAAAAATCTTAAAAGAATTAGACTGCTACTAAAATGCTACTAAAATAAATATGAACTTTGCATTGTAGGAGATCTGAACAACCCATCTTTTACACATGAAGAGGAAGACACTGGTGTTGGTAGACAAACTACCCCCAATGGACCTGTGTCCAGACCTAGAGTATGGACTACCAAGTATCACATAAAGTACAATGAAAATGCATAAATATGTACTGTGTATCCCTGCTGACTAAAATCTAGGGTTAGGTTTATGCCTGATCCCATCACATAAGTTGTTATCATTTTCTCTTGTTATAAAAGTGTCTATACTACAATTAGATAAATATTTACAGATCTTCAAGCTAGTTATGTAGTTTTGGATGCACTTTAGTATGTAAATAAAATGAACTTTTCTTCAAAATTGTGCCTGTCTCGGATTCCTTTAGTTATTACACTAGAGGTCCAATACTGTATGTACTGTAATGCCTAAATGCAGCCACCAAGGGACACTGTTGTGTAATTCTGGCTTCCTAACCACCCATTACATTGCATTAAATATGAAGGAAAGTACAGTACAAGTATGAAGACATGTAGAGTATTTACTCTTCATACACTATCACTCAATAATTATAACTAGTGTGTACATGTGACAAAAAATTGTGCATGTATGATAACTACTAATGCATTTATTATGTTATAGAATTTATAACACCAGTAATCCACAGATCCACTTGGACTTAGCCTCAAAATCAGTCTAATGGCTGACTGAGGAATCACAATGATGCTGACGTAAAAGTCTTTGAATGGGAGCGCTCCAGTTATTTGAAAGGCTGCTAAAAATGTCTTCATGACTAAAAGCCATGAATGTGAGGGAGGGATATTTTTAGAGCAAATCATTTTTAATAATTTAATAAATTTCTGCTTTGTGTTATGCAGATAATTTGGCTATTTCAAATTGTATAGGGTCATATACTGTAATTGCATGGTGTAAAAGAAAAAACAAGATGGTATCTACATCAATTTTACATTAGCAGCTATTATATTAGTTTTAGGTTTATAACATTCTTAGGGCTGTGTTCAACGCTGTTGGAAAAGTGGAAAGTAGAGAATACAATACTTTCTTTAGAAATTAGAATTGAACATAAAGTGTACTTTTTGGAATTTCCAAAATCCAATAAAAAACTAAGGAATAGTCCACTTCGCTAGCAAACATCAGTGTGGCTACTGGAAAGTAAAATAGTTCACTTGCTGTCAATTTTCTTTTGGTCCACCAATATCGAAAAACTTTGCTTTATGTCTTATGTCTCATGACTTTTCCTGGTATGCAAACTAAAGTAATTTGAATACTCTTAAACAGATTCTAGTTTAGACCTGGTTTAGTCCTGGGGTTATGTAATGGCCAATATTTCTCTGTCTGTCAGTGTGTCTTAGCAAGAGAAGACTGATGGACTTGAAAAAAAAAAGAATCAGCCCAGCAAATTGGGAAGAGAGATTGATGTGTTGTGGCCGGTTCGTGTTGCTGCAGTGGCAATTAGATAATAGGTCTGGATCAGCAGCACACAGCCTGCTCAACACTATAAGAAATGAGATAGTCTTATAGCTCACTTTATAAACCCGCACCAGCCCGCTCTGATCTACTCTGGGCTCCTGATTTATCATAGTATACACTGCGGTGTGTCTGAGTATATTAGTCTAATATTTAAAAGAATTAATGGGTAAAATCTCTATTTCATTAGAGGCCCAAATTGTGGCTGTCTTGGGATTGCTGCAGTTTTAAAGGTGCAGTGTGTAAAATGTTGCAACATTAAACTAAATGGCATCAGTTAAAACATTTTTTAAATATTACACACCAGTCTTTACATTTGGGTATATATTTCTATTAGACTTCTAAAGCTCCAGAAAATCCTGTGAAAATGTTGTACCAGCAGATGCCGCCAAAAACTACACACTTACCTTTAGTCCAGACATCTGTATTTTGACAGGTTCATAACTATAGATATATGACATATGGAGAAACCAGCAAATTATCAGTTATCAAGCCCTACCCATGACCATGCCCTCCCAAGGTACTTGTTTTGACATTTATGGCCTAGGAGTACATGTGGGATTGTCATTGTGGAAAGCAGCTCTGTCTGGTAATTGCTAATATTACAGTTGTGTTAATGAGGTAAAAGTACATCAAATAGTTTTATCCTTGTCAAATTCTAATGCAAAGGATAACTAGAAACTTAATACCCAATTACCTGTATTACCAATCAGTCATTTCAAATATATTAGACATATTTCCTTTAGTTTTTAAAACAGCGATAGTAATACCAGTGCATAAAGGTGGTGAGAAAAAACAGGTTAGCAACTATAGGCACATAAGCATATTGCCTGCTGCCTCCAAAGTGATTGAAAAACTACTGACTGAACAGCTTGTTCAATGCAGTTTGGGTTTAGGAGCAATTAGGAGCAATTATTCAACAGAAACTGAAGGTTGATTTTTATTTATTTATTTATTTATTTATTTATTTATAGAAAAAAACTCAAATCTAGATTAGATAAAGGATAAAGGAGGAGTGGCTTCAGCAGTATTCTTGGGTCTCTAGCCTTTGATACTGTAAACCCTTCAGTGCTATTATCAAAGCTTACAAAATGTAATCTTTCTGAATGTACATTAAGATGGTCACAGTGTGTTTGTATAAATAATATACTCTCCTCATTAAAACCTTGTACATTAGGAATTCCACAGGGCTAAATTTTGACCCCACAGTTCTTTGCCTTCATATTAATGATCTGCCAACTGATGGTGTAGATGGTGAAATACAAATGTATGCCAATGACAGGGTCATATACACCCAGAAAATTGTGTCAGAAGTGGCTGATAAGCCTCCTAGCTCTTGATAAAATTGCCCAATGGCTACAAACTTCATGTCTAACATAAAAAGAAAACTGTGTAAACAATGTATTTTGGAGAAAATTAATTTATAGGTCTGCAAATTAGTGTACAAGGACAAATGATTAAAAATGTTAACAAAGTGAAATACTTGGGTCTGTATCTGGATTTGACCTTGATCTTTAAAAAACACATTAAACATGTAAGCAAAGTTTAAAAATACAATAATGCAAACTTATTTTGCATATACATACATACAGAGGCATCAAAGGCATTCTTTTATGCCAAGATTTTTTCCTTTAAGCTGCTGGTACCAGGCTGGTATGACTCTGAGGAAATCAGTTGAGATTTTTACTAAACACGCTTTGAAAGTCTTTGACAAAAGATCATTGAATTATCATCACTGTAAAGTACTGAATAGATACAAATTTTAAAATTTGGACAATATGAGCCTTTATTCTGAAATGCGACTGCTCTTTAGAATCCTAAATAACACTGCTTCACCTCCTTTAAAATTATTTTTTCAGCTTCAATTAGAACAGATGACTAGAACATCAATCATCTGTAAATTCAGATTTCACCATTTTTCTAAAGAGCACTGTGATTGGACAGTCTGCTTTGTCCTTTACTGCAACAAAACACTAGAACTTGCTTCGAGTTGAGCTTAAAACCTGTACCAAATACCACACTGTACCCAATACACTCATGAGCTAAAACAAGGGCTTTTGTCAACATTTCAGTCTGCCCAACATTAAGCAGCTTTCTCTAATGTTCTGTCTGAGTGAATGTATTGGTGAGCTGGATTAATTATGTGGTTAGTGCACTGTATGTATTTTAGACACTTAGGATACCACCACCAAACATGCAGTTTAGTGAGTGTTTTACTATTATTTTTTAATTAAATCCTAACAAAATAGAACATATTTGTCAAAGATAATGATGATCTTATTTAGGAAAAAACTTAAAGCTTGTACAACTGTATGAAAATAGTGATTAGTTCTATTACTTTCTGTTCTTACTACTGCTACTGCCCAGAGAAGATAAATATAAACATATAAACACATATACAACACATAAATAAAGATGTGTTACTCTCAAGATACTGTAATATAGATTTGTGATTTTTTTTCCTTTTGTCTAAATCTGCTATTGGTGTTCTTGGTTGTAAAGGTCAAACTAGTTAAACAATAAGTCAGGGATTCATTGCCTAAACGAGACCTGAAAAATAAATCTAAGAGTAGATTTATTGAAGTTTAGCACATATTGTGAAAATAAAGAAAATGAGTCATGCTGATCAAACCAAAATCATTAACCCTAAAATTCTGTGATTTTTACACATTACTTACCTTACAGAGAAGTGGATAGTCCATTTAGCAGATGGGATTTATGGCACGCAGCAGTGCAGATCACAGTGAACGGTGTCTGCACTTTTAGGCCACACCATATTGATTTTGTAATATACCGTCAGTGGTGCTGCTATTTACTAAGAGCTATTTGCCATTATGCTGAGACAGAAACTGGAATGGAGGGCAACCAAGACCAAGGCTCTTGAGGTTCAACTGAATCAGCTCTGTTTCATATTTTGTTACTCTTTTGAAACTGTTAAGTTTCTTTGCACAAAATTGATGTTTGGTTAGGCTTACAAAAACATGGCTGTATAATTCCAGTAGTACAACAATAGGGACAGTGGTTGATTAGCTAAACTTAGTAACTGCATTCTACCTAACCAAACCCTATAGACTTCCTTGACCATTTTATTTGTCAGTGAAAAGTACATTTAGATTTTAGTATGTCGTGAGACTGATATTAAAGTCATTCATTATAGGGACTTGCATTTAGGAGACAAATTGCAGGTTGTAATAATATAAGATGGCATCCCAGAAAAAAATGGAAGTCTAAATGTCTGCTATGTGTGTGTCGGTGTGTGTGTACATTTTAATGTACCCAGAGGATGGAGGAGAGCTGGGACGGGTCAGATTCAAGGCACTTACACTGATTAAAGCTCTCTCTGCTGCACTTCTGCCCCTCCTTCTCTTCCTTCTGTTAATCTTCTCTCCTCTTTCCGTCCTCTCATTCTCCTGCTGCGTCTCTGTTAAAGCAATAGACAGATGAGTTAACAGGATCAGTATTAGATAATCATGCATAAACTTACTTTTTACCTATGCCTTGCACAACTTACTTGGCACAAATGTTTTGTTTTGTTTTTCAGCAGCTACCATGTTTTTTGAAGTCCACCAGACCCTCCTCTTGCATCTACAGAAAATAATTTTGCCTTCAAAATGTTTGTAAACATTGCAATGTAGTTTACACACTTAATATACATCATACATTCAGCCAAGGGCATGAACAGTAAACATGGTGGGTCTCAGAATTCTGGGTTTAATTCTACACTTGCGGCTTGTAGTGGAACTGAACAAATGGACAAGAAATGGATCAGCCATCATCCATCCAGTGTGTGCTTCCTGGTTGTCTTTACTTAATTATTAGAAGAAGAAAAAAAAAAAAAACAGTTCATAAAAACAACCATTGGTAAATTTCAAATTCTAGTTTTTCTTTTGCCATGTTTGTATAACATGTTAAAATTGAAATTAAACATAAAAAACTGAATATGAAGGAAGGATTTACTGAACACAATTACACAGCAGTGTAGTTAGATATTGTGAGTGAAATTTTTTGTTAAAAGGCATGGACACCAAACCCATTTTCTTTGTGTTTTTTTTATTTATGTTTTATAATAGGACCCATAAGACCCATGGTACACCCATGTTGTCATCGTGTCTTAGAATTCTACCAGATAGCTGAAAGTCTTTGCAGTTTGTATGAGTATCAAGCTTTTCCATCTGCACATACATATACAAATTCATTCCCACAACTCATATCCTGTATAAGCTGAGCAGCTGTTGTCTCCAGTGGCAATAAAAGCTTAACAGTTGTCATTTTCCAGACTGGAGTGGTAGAGACACGGTTATACATGTATGTGTGTTTCAAGGACAACCAAACCCATTTAAGTTATTTTTGTTGCAGCTGATGCCATAGCCACAGGAAGAAACTCCTCCATGTACTAAGAGTTTGTTGTTGTTGTTGTTGTTTTATCACTGTGATCACCAATTTGTTGGGTATTCTAAATTAAATACTAGGTGTAGTGAAAAAAAAAAAAAAAAATCAAGAAAGGTCCACACCTTTCATATTGTAAATAGCAATATTGTAAATAGCCAAATATGTTGTTAGTTGTATATGTTTTATTAATTATTAATATGTTTAAATATAGGTTTGCCCTTAGTTCTCAATAACAAATTATTGTGGGCTTTAGGAAAGGATGAATTAGCATATTTCGTTCCATGTCACTGGTATGTATCATTTTGAATAATTAACGCCATGTTACTGCATTACATTGTGTTGCTTCGGTCTTTTAAATTAATTTTAATGTTTTTAATTTAATTTTTTAATTACGGGCAAATTTGTATATTTTGTTGCTACGCAGTTTAATGGACAAAATCTTGCTAATAGTTTTTTGTTTGGGGACGTAACCATCTCCCACACAAACTAAAGTATCTGTAATAATAAATAATTATATAATGTATTTTGCTTGTTTACCTGTCTTCGCCTTTTCTTATTACTCGCTAAAATTAAAAATACATTTGAGGGAGAAACCGTCTCTTTAATTAAATGTTTGTTGTGACTAAATCTGGTTTCTTCCATTGGACGCGCTCGCGCACAGTGTTTGACAGCGTGACAATGGTGTTCTCGCGATAGAACGGTCCGCAATGTTTACTAGCAGTATTTATTAGAGGCAGTCTCCTCCTACTGTCACTCCTGTAGGATCCGGCTGTGTGAATATTTAGTCGGCGCGCTTCTGGGAGGAGGCATTACCGACTTATCATCTGGAACAGCTGACCGGAGACACATCTCAGTCGGAACCGTGCTGTTGTCCACGGCCCTCGGCTCTCGGCTCGTGGTTTGCTTGGTCAAGAGCCAGGCCAGAAAATACGAGCAAGTGGGCTCTGGTTGGCTTCGTGAGCAGCAGCCAGGTAAGGCATGCATTACCTTCATTTTTATAATTCATATGACTTAGTAGCTGTATGGATAGCACCTTTGATATTGCAGTGGTAATATAAAAACCTAGTGCGTGCAAAAGTGCGTCTTTTCTTTCGCCTCTACGTCTCTCTTGCCTGTCTCCTCATCTCACGCTGATGAACTGCTTGTCCTTTAATCTGTGCGACATCAGCGGTAGCCATGGTTACTGCGCTATTTTTCCGGTCACGCTATTAATCTATTAGTGGGACTTGTGTTCATTTCACTGCATGTCACGTCTGAAAATTTGGAGAACGAATATCTCACTGTAATAACATGTAATAGGCTACATCTCTATCACTTGGGCTAGCTTACACTTGTCTCAAAGGAATTAGACAGCAAATGGTCCTTGAATATTAGGCTTATTATAGTTTAGCTTATCATAATTGTAGTTTATTTAATGACATTATTAGTATGGTGTAGTATAGTATTAGTGTTTTGAATGTTTGCCCCAGTGCAGTTTTTGGAAAACAAAAACAAGTCTACATTTTGAGTTAACTTAGACACATTTAGCCTCATGCATTTAGCATTTGGTTTGTAAAAGCATACAAGTAGCTCAGCATTAGAATTTTATTTTACTATTCATTTGTTTTTATGGGCATAGCATTGTTGTAATTTCAGTGCTTTCTATTTTATTTTATTTATTTATTAATTTTTTTTTTTTTTTTTTTTTTTTTTTGGGTACTTTCTAGCGTGAATATAATAACAGTGTGTAGTATTTTGTGTGTTTGTAGACTTCGGATAAAGGAAACACTTTGTCAAAATTGTCGAAACTGCCATATGCAGCTGCCCTGTGTAGTTGGTGTCCTCTTTCCTTACTCACGACTGTACATGTGCCTCAGACTTAACAACATTAGATATTCCCCTTCCTCTGCAGGTGACCAAATCTATGTCATTATCCCATAATATAATAATAACATGCTATTTCATTGTATGCTATGTGAATACAACCTCGATATATGCAGGAGCAATGTTGTGGAATTGCCTTTCCTTTTTGATCTGTGTAAGCTTGTGAGATGCTAGATCATATCTTCACCACATAATCGCGTATTGCCTTGTGTTATCATGGTTGTAGTATGTAGGCTGCCCAAAGTAAATGGATAGCGACGAATTGGCTGTTTAGGTTGTAGTGCGTATTTGAAAGGCTGACGCACAGTGAATCTGCTCCACCCTCCTCCTCTAGCAATGGATTTATTGCTTCAGTGAGCCATATACTAAATGCCATTTTGGCAGCTAGCAGTGGACCTTTTCACATTTTCAGCAGAATTTGTGCCAAGATATAATGCAGCATAGATCTTAATTTTTTCACTATTGCAATTTGGTATGAATTATTATAACAGACGCCCAGAGAGTAGCTGTGCCATACTTAAATAGAAATATAAAAGGCTATACCATCCTATAAAATAAGGAACAGGGCTTATAATACTGCAGCTGAACAGCTGGAGCCAGTACAGTTGAATATTGCTGAAATTATACTGTGACTATTAATAAAGACTACATCTGAAAACAGTGTGTGGATATGAAGCAGTGTGTGTGATGCTCTGTGTTTGCTGAGGTTTTGGCCCTGAATTAAATTTGCTCTTATCTAGTTTGTCCTGTGTCATATTGTGTTTCTGTAGAACAACTGACAGTATTGATGCTGCTGTTTCACAAACAATATTATTTTCCAATCTCCAAGACTTTCTTTACTTTATTCATTTTTCCTGTTATTTTTTACTGCTGGTACAACATTGAATGGGGTTTTCTGCATTGGCTGTTTGATGGCAGCAGTTGCAGAGGCAGTGTTTGAGATGTAAGTTGAATTGTCAGACTGTAGGTGGAATAAGTGAGCAGACACATTATGTGGTTGCATGCAAAAGACACTGTTGAATTTCTGTCATTGTAATATAATATGTGCAAAAGCATATCAATCAAACACTATTTTGTTTTAGTGTTGTGTATATTTTGTGTGTCCTCGAGCTGTTGCTGCTGCGCTGTCACGTGCATTTCTAAATGATTTAATAGCATTGTATTTTTTCTCTGTCAACTAATCTGATGTGCATCACAGGTGCCTTTTTAGCCTACACAATATTGTTAGTGCAGCCACAGCTTGCATTTCACTGTAAAATATAACATGACATAGAAGTCAGTGCTGAGCCGCTGATGCTTGGAGAGGACATTAAAATCCTCACACAGACGTAATGGAGCCACTACAGATCACAGCAGCCTATGGCCTCACTACTGTAAATCCTGTTTGATTGCATCACCCATTAACCTTTTGCTTTAGGCATACTGTAATTCCTTTAACACTGATTTTACTGCGATGCTTTCCAGATAATACCTAAAATTTCAGATAATTGATGCTGCATTGCATTTTTGATACATCACAGTAGTGTCCATTGCAGTGTTTTAAGATGAGTAAAATACTGAATTTGGATAATTCTGTTTTAGATTGAAAAGTCTTTACATACATTGTTGTTTCAGTGCTATGGCACATTTGGCTGTCAAAATTAAATATTCTAGCAAATTCTAAAATTAAATTGAAAAAAAACTTCAAAAGTACAAAACTGAACATGGTAAAACTTGCTGTAATATATGGTAATATGTGTCACCTTATTAACAGCAGTGAAATTACATGCTTGTATTTTTTTACGTCAGAATGCAATCATGGAAGACAGTGGATCAATGCAACCTCAGCTGCAGCTTTATACATACAGTATCTGAACAAACAGTATATGATGTGTAGAGAATCTCTATCGACTACATCATATTATAAACTGAGGATACAGCCTCATACCCTAACATTTCTGTAAATCTTTCTTCTGGAAAAAAATAAGTGTGTAGGACTTACAGTAATGTGAAATGATCAGTACAGGTCTGTCCTGGAGAGCATGACCCCTCCCCCACGGAAACCAATCCTGCTGTGAACTTCATACACAAATTCTTCAGTCTAATTTGAGAAGTGACACACTTTCTCCCCACCCCCTGCACCCAGTGTCTCAGGGACGCACTTCCTCACACGCCTCCTTTCTCATCCTTTCCGTCTGTCATTCATTCCTCAGGTCTTCCTTATACTAATTCAGATTTAAAGCCGCTATTTACCATGATCCCATTAGAATATTTGGCATTACTATGATTACACTTGCTAATATATCTACTCACTGGCCTACAGTTTTTCCACAAGCCTCTCAAAGATAGAAATGGACACATAATCTGTGTTAGTGGCAGTAAAATTAATGGTAGGCGTTCATCATAATTACTCCTGGTGGGTCAATATAGCATGAGTCATTGGGATTCTTGGCACAATATTGGTTTAAAAGTGGATTAACAAAGCATATGCAACAGCACTGTCTAGAGCTGTAGACAAGGAGGGAGTAACAATGGGTTGTAGGTGTTCAAAATGTCACAAATGTATTATTTAGCACTTTTTGGCTCAGTGTACCAACACATTGGGAAATAACAACACAATGGTTTAATCTGGACAACCGCTCACTGTGGATTTCAGTCTAGCATGTGCAATGTCCTGGACTGTACATCAAGTTCTGTAGACAAGGCAACAAGCCTATTTCTGCATTGCTTTTCTTACATTTAATTTAATTTAATAATTTAATTCATAATAAATACCACCTATACCTTTTTTATGTTATCACAATTGTCTAGATTCTACCTAAGGGGCTCACTGTATTCCCCTATGCTTGCTGCAGCAGGGGCTGGATATAGTTGTCTTCCACCTGTCAGGTGGTTGTAAAGGAGGAGCTGTTTATATTTTGTAATGTATGGTTGTCATAGCAACAGGATTAGTTTGACGGCTGCGTAAGGGATACGCTGCAGCTGTGTGAGTGTTTGTATAGATACTATTTCTGACCACTGTCCCTCTCAGTTTGAAGATCTATTTTGGCGATGTCACCTTTCCCTTGTCCTGACACTCTCTAACAAACAATGCACTCCTATTCCCAAAAAGAACAGTCATTATTTTAATTAAATTCAGAATTTTGCTTATCAACTAGGAGTACAGAGCATCCAATTTGTTATGGTTGAACAATTCTACAGCTTTGACTACATATTAAGAAAGGCTTTTTCATAGGGAATTGATTGCAAACCCTTATTAATATGCAAAACTATTTCTGTGCTAAAAATAAAGTACTTGTACTTTGCCAAATTAGAGAATAAAATTAAGAATGATGTATTTTTTTAAGACAACCATACATTTCTAATGCAAAAATGTCCATTCTTTATTTGTTCTTAGTGTTTAACACATACAATATGTTTCTCCTTCTGCCTTTAGTTTTTTAAACTGTTAGAACATATGAATACATAGGCTTGTTTGAGGAAATACACATTAGGCATGTGCTAAGTGGCTATTAATCTATCCAGTGGTGGGGAATGCCTTTTTATAGAGACCCTTGTGAATCCACACCTGTCTCAGGCTTTGATATTGACTTGTGACAAGAATTAAATAAGTCTCCCTGGTCACATCCTGAAAAAAGTACTCCATAGATGCTTCTATACAACATCATAAGGTTTCTGCTTGTGAACGTGCTCTGGCATCTCCAATCACTAAAAATACTCCTGACTGGCCTCTACATGGATGCTCTCCTTAATAATCTTACTTTTTTGGCTCAGTTTTACATCACATTAAACCCATAACAACACACAGGTCTGGGTTATGGATCATGAACACTAAAAGTTGACATAGCTACAGAGTGATGGAAGGTAATCCAGCCACAAGGGGACATAAGCCGGTGTACTTGTTGTGTCGGTCCCAAGCCCAGAGAATTGGAGAGGGTTGCATCAGGAGGGGCATTTGACATTAAAATTTTTGCCAAATGAATAAGCACATCATAATCATCATCATCAATGTGACTTTCATACTATGATGAACGGAGTAAGATGATTTGCTGTTGCAATCGCTGAAGAAGAAGAAGAAGAAGAAGAAGAAGGCAGCCGAAAGAATAGAAGAATATGTAGAGTGAAGGAATGTGATGCTTTAGTTCTTGGTAAGTAAATGATTTGACAGGGCTGAGTAACATCAACAGCTAAATTAACTTTCAGTGCTCACCTTAGATACTAGCATTGTAATGTGATGGACAGTCTGAGAGGGGCCTTTTCCACTCTACACCATTACTGAATCTGTGACACTTCCCTCAAGAAATGAATAAGTTATTTGTGCTAAAGTGCATTGAAAGGGCATAATTATGTTCAGCTGAAGTTGACATTGCTTACCTTGAATTCTAAACTCCTCAAAGGCAATTGTTTATAGGTTTACTGCAATTTACTTTCTCCCAAATAGAAAGACTTGTTCCCTGGTTGAATAGTAGGTAAATACATTTTCAATACACCTTTATTTGTTGAAATGTTGGCACAAATGGTATTGTCCTGCAGAGCTCTTCGATTTCAACCACACACTAATAGTGAAGCCGTGTTACAGTGAAAGGTATGTAGCTCTGACATGATTATCTGTGTTGTCAAGCTACAGGAGTCTGCGTTGTCTTGGTGTTGTCTTTAATATTTAATGATCCACAGCCTGCTTGCATTTATCTACTTGCTGTACTGTAGCCTCAAGTTTACATCTCTAGTGTTGAGTGGGGGTGAGATGTCAGTAAATGTAATGGACACAAAAACATTGATATTTAAAAGATGGGAAGATGAGAGTTTGGGAAACCCTAGGATAGGGCCAGGAGTGTGTGGAGAACAGATGTGGTTAAGACATGTACACATTGGAAGGAGAAATAATGAGTATGTAGTAAATCTGATGTACTGCGGTGTGCTTTGTCAAACTCTGTGCAGTTATTGTGTTGAATACTTTCTTACATACAATACAATACTTTTTTCTGGCAAAATTGCGTTTTTAGTGCTGGTTGTCTGTGATGTTTTTATTTGGTTGCTAAGCCATTCAACATATTTGCAAAGTATGCACTAAACACTAAATATCAAACACTTCAGAATTTATCCAAACCACTTATTTTCTACATTTTAAACATTTAAAAATAATTAGCTTTTTTTTTTTTAAACATCCTTCTCCTTCTTGGTGATAAGTGCTAACTTTCTGAAATTCTTCCCTAACGCTAACTTTTACTCTTGAGGTTAAGTCCCTGAGCTGTCCGTTTTAAATGTCACCACTGCAGACACCCAGCAGACACTGATATTGATATTTAATATATTACACTGTGAGTGATGACACCTTATTCCTGTCTCATTTTCCATGTAATGAATCTGTCTCTGTGAGTGTGCCCTCTGTCTGCAGTAAGCCTCTTATTTTGTGTGTCTTTGCAGGTCTAAGGGAAGCAGTTCACACTTGTTCCCTTCTTGAGAGTCCTGCCCACAACTCACCACCATGCAGATGTCCATATTGCTCCTCCTGTCCCCCCTCCTTCTTTTATCTCTTCTATTACCCATGTGCTCCTCTCAGAGTGACACCGACCTCATAGTACAGACCCGTACAGGGAAAGTTCGTGGGATCCGCTTGCCAGTGCCGGACAGAAGTTACGTCACAGCCTTCCTGGGCATCCCCTTTGGTGAACCACCTCTGGGGAAGAGGCGTTTCCGTCCCTCTGAGCCTAAACGTCCTTGGACAGGAGTGTATGAAGCAGTCGCCTACCCTAATGCCTGCTACCAGTATGTAGATATGACTTTCCCCGGATTTCAGGGCAGTGAGATGTGGAATCCCAACAGAGAGATGAGCGAAGACTGTCTGTACCTAAATGTGTGGGTGCCCTCCTCGCCACGACCACACAATCTGACTGTGATGGTGTGGATCTATGGAGGAGGTAATAGTCCACTGTATTCATCTAAAGGTATTTCTGTCTATATCAGAAATGCTTTACATATTGAGGAAAAAACCCTAATTTCTCTGAGATCTTTGGTACATTGTCAGAATGTTACAAAAGGTCAGTGTACCATTAAAATGAGACTGGGACAAAAAGCAGCTGAATCAACAATGTCTGCTGATGGATTATGGAGAGTTCTCCAAACTCCAAAATTAAAGCAGTAAAAATGTAACAGACACTTGAAAGAATAATTAGTAACTTATGATAGTTAGTTAATTAAAATAATGTTATACTGGTCCCCTGTGGTGTAACAACATTTTGGGGCATGCATTTCCAGGTTTCTACAGTGGTTCCTCTTCGCTGGATGTGTATGATGGCCGGTACCTAGCCCACAGTGAGACTGTCATTGTGGTTTCCATGAATTACCGGATTGGTGCCTTTGGTTTCCTCACTCTTCATGGTTCTTCTGAGGCTCCTGGTAATGTAGGCCTGCTTGATCAGAGAATGGCCCTCCAGTGGGTACAGGACAACATACACTTCTTTGGTGGGAATCCCAAACAGGTTTGTACCCTTGTCTCTGTAGGGCATTGTGTAAAAGAAATTGGAGTATCCTGTGTATTCTGGCTCATTTTGCTTGTTAACAGGTGACCATATTTGGTGAGAGTGCTGGTGGAGCTTCAGTGGGATTCCATCTCTTGTCCCCAGACAGCAGGCCTACCTTCACAAGGGCCATCCTCCAGAGTGGAGTCCCCAACTGCCCTTGGGCTTCTATCAGCCCCGCCGAGGCCAGGAGACGAGCCACACTGCTGGGCAAACTAGTAGGGTGCAATGGGGGCAACGACACAGAGCTGGTGGACTGTCTTCGCGGGAAAAATCCACAGGAACTAATTGACCAGGAGTGGCAGGTAGCTAAAGGTTTCCACTGACTGATAACTCTGCTTAGACTTAGAGCTTATAGTTAAAGCAACACAGTCTAACTTTTGCTCTCTGTATGCATGTGTCCATGGGGCAGTGCAATCCATGTGCATTTGTTGAGAAGCTAACAAGCAAATTTTTTACATGTCAGCAGAAAATAGTGTGTGCTAAAGTTTGAAGTTTTCGTTTTCAGAGAGGAACTAAAGTAATGACAAAAACAATGTTTTAGTTTAGTTTGTATATGGTTTGTCTCTTTCGTTCGCCTCCTCTGACAGGACCCTCTTTGTTTTATTCGTTGGCATTGCCATGGTGTCACGTTAGGTGCCAAGTAGCTCCACCTAGGAAAGCTCAGAGAGTGACCTTCCCACTCCCCTGAGTTACATAATGCTAGAGGATAAGAACAAGAAGTGCTCAGGAGTTGGGGCAGCCCTGCTTGAGTTAATCTTCCTCTAAAATAATTTAGCAAACTGTTATTTTAGGGTCTGTATACTACAGGGTCACTTTAGCTGTGAAGTGGAAGCTTTCTTAAACAAAATGATAGTGATTTTTGTTACATATTTTGTTACTGTTACATGATTTTTAACATGATCTCTTTAGGTCCTCCCATGGTCTGCCCTTTTCCGCTTTTCTTTTGTTCCTGTTGTGGATGGTGAGTTTCTACCAGACACTCCAGAGGCCATGCTTAACTCAGGAAACTTCAAAGACACTCAGATACTGCTTGGAGTGAACCAAGACGAAGGCTCGTACTTCCTGCTGTATGGTGCTCCAGGCTTTAGCAAGGACAGTGAGAGCCTTATTTCCAGAGAGGACTTTCTTGAAGGTAAAGCTAACTCTGATTACATATGACCCAGTATAATTAGGGCAAACCTCTTTACATCATTGTCTCTTGTTGATTACAAGGTGTCAAACTAAGTGTGCCTCATGCTAACGACATCGGCCTGGAGGCAGTGGTGCTGCAGTACACTGACTGGATGGATGAGAACAATGGACTGAAAAATCGCGATGCAATGGATGATATTGTAGGAGACCACAACGTGATCTGTCCGTTAGCTCACTTTGCCCGCTCCTACATCCAACACAATGCTCTCAAGTCCAACATGGGAGGAACTAACACTGGGGTGGTAAACAGCGGAGGAAACTCAGGTGTGTCTCACTACACAAAATGTTTGCTGGAAATTGCTTAATGTCTGAATATTCAAGTCTGAACGCAGCTGTTATTTTAGTAAAAACATGGTTGTGATCTGGCAATATGCATTGTTACAAACCCAATGCCAGGTTGGGTACTGTGTAAAAATAAAAATATAAATAAAAGAGTCATGCAGTATGAAAAATAATAACTCGTGACAAATTTGATAGCAGCAGCGCACCTCAGCTACAGGTGGAACAGGATCAACAACAAGCTAGAAGTGATACTGAAAAAAAAAGTTAAATCATGTTCACCTTTGGATGCTTTTTTGCCTTATACTGTTATAATTTGCATTTGCTAAAATTATTTGCAAATGATTGTGTTAGTATTCTTTTGATACATTGACAATTAATTATTAGAAAATGTTTTTGATAATGTCTTTGCAGGAGGGCTCTATCTCTACCTGTTCGACCACAGAGCATCCAATCTGGCCTGGCCCGAGTGGATGGGAGTGATCCATGGTTATGAGATCGAGTTTGTCTTTGGGCTGCCATTGGACAAGAGACTCAACTACACACAAGAAGAGGAAAAACTCAGCCGACGCATGATGAGATACTGGGCCAACTTTGCACGAACAGGGTAGGCTGCTACAAACTTTCATTACAGTATTCTCTGTAAAGATTTATGTACATATACAGTATTATCTATTCCTTAGCTGCATGATTAAATGTATTTTGTTTCAGAAATCCTAATATAAACCATGACGGGTTGATGGAGAGCAGGAAGCGCTGGCCCGTGTTTACACTGAGTGAGCAGAAACATGTTGGACTCAATACTGAACAGCTGAAGATTCACCGGGGGCTGAGGAACCAGATGTGTGCCTTTTGGAACCGCTTTCTACCTCGGCTCCTCAACATCACTGGTAAATCTTTCTTCTTCTGTTTTTCTCTAAGATTTATGTACTATGTCCAATATCATAGCTGTAATTATCCATATTTTTCTAAACAATTCACAATTGCAACTTTGATGGAGAAATAATAGTAATTTTTATTCATTGAAATACAGTTTATTGAGTTTGATTATTTGAGCAAGCCTTACCCACTATATTTGGAACAATCTCAAACAAAGATTAGGCTATAGGTATTACTCAAAGTGTTCCTTGGGTGTCTTTTGCCATATGAAAACCATAAAAAGGTTTAATTGGTGCTAGTTCTTTCTAACTTTTCTTTCTCAACAACAATGTGCATACATGATACATTATTAGCATAGCCATCTCCTCTTGAGTGACAGCCATCTTGTGTCCTCCTGTGTTTGTTTTCAGACAACATTGACGAGGCTGAGCGTCAGTGGAAAGTAGAGTTCCACCGCTGGTCCTCCTACATGATGCACTGGAAGAGCCAGTTTGACCACTACAGCAAGCAGGAGCGCTGCACTGAACTCTGAGTGCCCCCGGAGAGAAGAAGCTATGGCCATTTTCCTCCATAGTCCCTCAGTGAAGTCTAACTTCATTCAAAAGCTTTTTGTGTTCAGTAATCAGAGTCACAGGCACTGTGAATTTTCTATTTATTTATATATTTATTTATTTTAGTTTTTTGTTTGTGACTCTATGAAAATGAGGGGTTATGAAGGGAACTTGTCATGAATGTGGAGAAATCTTTGAAATGTCAAAGCTGTGTCATTACCTCGGGTGTGTGTGTATATGTGTCGTATGGGTGTGGCTTGAAGCAAATCTCAAAGGTCCATGACGGTGCACCAGTGCTGGCTTCACTTTGTTTCTGTCAGTGTGTGTATCTACAGACTCTCCACCACATCAGGGATTTATTTAGACTCAAACATGTATCTTGGTCTGTCATTTCTGTCAGCCTCTGCTGCTATCGTTTGTCACTGTCCTGCCATACATAAAGATTTTGTGTGTGAAGCATTAAATATAGATTATTGTAGAAATGTGCAACACAGATAAAGCAGGTCACCCCATACATGCTTTGGGAGACACATGCTGTCTTTACCTGCGTTCTCCATTGGCAGTGCTCCCAATAATAAGAATGCTTGAACTCCCAAATGCAATGTCCCATTGCCACTTTAAATGTTTAAGAAAGAGCCTTATAAAAGCTATATGGAAAGACAAATTTATGGCACCAGCAATGGGCAACAGAAGAAAAGAGCCAGCCATCACTGCTTGCAGCTTTTAATGTTGCTACTGTTGTATTTTTCTTTGATATTATATATCATGGTATAAAACAGTCTGACTGGCTGACTGAGGATTGGAGCCAGATTTGGAATTAGCTTGTCACGTGTTCTTAGTCTACTTCTCTTTACTGTTGTGATTTGATTTTTTATTCTGTTCCTCTCTTTCCTCCATGTTGTTGTTGGTTTCTCCTCTGTCCTTGTGTCTTGCGTCTCTGTCACTCCCCAGCTGCGTCCCTGCTTCCCGCCTCTCCATCTCCGTCCTCTTTAATCTTCCAGCTGTCCTCTCCATCTCCATCTTGCCCCACACCACTCTCCGTTTCATCCTTCACTCCTGCCCTCCTCCTCTTCCTCACTCCGGTCCCTCTTCCAACTTTTTTCTTCCTTGTCATCCCGTGCCCACTCTTCTTCCACATCCATCCTTGCTCCCCTCCTCCATGTGCCCCCTCCCTGCTCCTTCTCTGTGCTTTCTCGTTAGTCTAATGGAGGTAGAGTAATTCACTGAGCCGCGGGATAATGTGACAGAGCGCTGGCTCAGCCTCTGGCCTGCCAGCTAACAGGAACACTGGATGGATAGATGGGCGGAGGGGTGGATTCTGAAAGGCTAGAGACGAAGAGGACAGAGAGGGAGAATGAGTGCTGGAGGTCGGATGATTCGATTAAAGATGACAGCCAAAGAAATGCAGTTGCATAACTCAACAACAAGCTGTAAACTGTGTACTGCTTACCTATATTCATAAGAAAGCAGCCAAAGTTAAGTTTTAGCAAATCACGGCCATAGCCATGCCCTCCAAGGTTACTGTTTCTGGGTCCTCCAGTTTGTGTGTTTGCCTTAATAAAAAAAATAAATAAGGGTTCACTTGATAGTGGGAGTCTTGCATACGAGGAATTGTAAAATGCGTTTGGTAAAGGCATGGGACTTTCTGATGGGTCACTCAGTAGCCAAATAAAAGGCTAACAAATGGTCAGTCAAATTTAGATTTTATGCAAGCTGTTTTTTTTCATCTTTTATTCTAAATGTCACTCTGTAAGTACCTCTGAGGTATGTATAAGGAACCAAATTCATTGTAGATTGCATTTTAGAACAATCAAAATCTTTACATAAACATGCAGTTTATGTTTAGCACCTGTCTGATAACACCGAAATTAGAAAGTTGCCATTTAGTACACACAAACTGAAAAGTGTATACATTGGGGCCATTTGTGTGCACTCTGGATGAGTGGTTAAAGTCTCGTAAAGACTGTTGGCCTGACTCTGCTTGTGTGTGTCTGTGTGTGTTACGTGTTATCTGTGTCTCCTCCCTTTAATATATGTCTGTGTGTCCTATTATAACCGCCCTACCACCATCAGTCCAGGTTGTTGCCATTTTCATGTAAACATTGGGAGGAAGTTGTTCCTGCGCTGTGATTGGTTGATGGCTTTCCCAATGAAGCGCACTCTGTTGGCATGTAAAGCTCCTATTTATGGACTGGAGTAGTGTAGTCTAGCTTAAAAAAAACGATTGTACCTGACAATGAACATACCAGTAATGAATGCATGTATGACTGGCAGTGTGAGTGACAGCTCTTCCCATCCAATGGGAGACCACGCTTAAGCCCTGACCCCTCCCCATGGCCTTCTACCAAACCCCTGTGCATGCCCTCGTGTCCTGCCAAACTCGGACTGTTATTTTCTGTAAAGTTTGTACTTTTCAACAAAGCTATACCAGAGTAACTAATATATCTGTAATGTTTTATGTTTGATGTTAGCAATAACATAAATGCATAAGTTAAGGAATATATTTGATATTTAAATGCAATGGAAATATAACTATAATGATGGATAGAGGTTGTGTTTTGAAGCAATATTATTCTAAGTATAAACTGAAATGAGTGCCATAAACATTTTTCTTGTGCTTTTCAGTTGATTTGACTGTGTCTCAGTCCTCTGCCTCACTGTTGTTTGTTCCAATCACTAGTACTGTAAGTGTTCCCAGTACGTCTCCGTGTATCATGAATGCTGACTTGGTTAAGCTATAGCAACAGAAATAAAGACATCCTGCTGCTTCTGTCCAACTAGAGCTGTTTTTACTCTCAACAGCATGCAACACTATAGTAAACAAACAATTCAGCTTAAGGTCTTTATAATCTCCAGATTCCTAATGACATTTTCCTAATAGCACATTTTTGTGCTATTTGTACAGTCAACATTCAATTTCCACAATGTTTAATAATCAATAAAGATGTGTTTGAGAAAATGATTCATTCCAATGAAGAAATTGTTTAAAATCGATAGCTTAGTTTGAATACTATATATATATATATATATATATATATATATATATATATATATATATATATATATATATATATATATATATATATATATATATATATATATTCAACACAAACATTATCAAAAAAAAGAAGCTGATTAGTTTGGGTTGGTCCAGGGAGAACTTGTATTGTCATCTACTTTGCATACACAACATGAGCCTGTAAATTTGATGCTTATATCAACAGTTTAAACTAGGCTTGACTTGGTCATTGAACGTTATCACTGTAAACAGGAAAAAACAAACAAAAACGGTTTTATAATGTATACACATAACACATTTTTATTGTTACATAAAAAATATTTTTCTATGAAGCAGCACAAGTAGGCCTACATTTTGTACTCAGGGGGTGTACATGGGAACTCCTGTTCCCTTACTGAACAATATTAGAACAAGTTATTGTATGCAGTTTACAGTCAGTGTGTAGTTTTCATTTGCACTTTAATCAAAATTTGCTTTTATATAATATAATAAAAACATTCCTACTGAAGTAAAATATATTTAAAATACTGCTCAGCTATTTTTACTTATGGCTTGTTGAGTCCTTTGTGTATTTTTCTGTGCCCAAAGCTGCAATGTTATTATGTTATTTCTTCATACTATAATAACATAATAGCTTATCTAAAAAAAAAACTAAAAAAAAAAAAAAAAACAAACGTCTGAAATAAAGGTCAATTTAAAAATTCTAATTCAAAATAATCTTATTCGTTTTAGACTATACTACCATCTCCTGGCCACTGCCGGAACTACAATACTATTGAAACGTGACTTTTTAGAGTAGACAGTCAGCAGTAGACAGTAAAAATATCAAACATTTTAATATTATTTTAAATATAGCAGAATTTTACTCTATCCTAAATTTTTATAAAGGCTGCTGCCAACCTCCTTTTCACATGCAAATCTCAGCAGAAAACCACCCCACAGGACACCAGACCCCACCTCCCATGTTGTCTCAGAGCCGTCAAGTTACCCTATCTTACGCCATTTTAAACGGAAGTCACCTGCTGCCTAAAACTGCAAACTTATAACTTCAGAATTAACGGATAGTTCATATAAAGCACATTATAATTAGATAGAATACAAGTGGTATTATAAGAGGAAAGATTGACAACCTACGAGACCAGAATCAAGAGCCCCAAAGAAGAAAGTAAAGCGCAAACCGGAAGTAGGTCTACTAAAAGTAAATTGACCAATTGTTTTGTGTGCGTGAAATTCCTCAAGTTTGAGTCTTTTGTTCGACTTTCAAGTGAGTGAAATTCTTGCATTGTAACACCCTTTTAATGTAAATTCCTTTCCACACAAAGTTCATCGTTTGGACTGACACATACGAGCCCCGGGCCGATCTTCTTGGGCGTGTTTCTTCAGACAACAGAAGAAAAGTACAACTCGGATGGACAGTAAGGGCAGGAGAGTCTGAAGAAGGAGGTATGTGGCAACACTCCCAACAAGGCCACCGCCGAGGATCACCGCTGGATTTCTAAGTTTAGAAAAACGGTAAGGGTCCTTTTCTGTAACTTAACAGAATTTAACACACTTTTACATCGGCCCATGTTTCTTCTGAACTAACGTTACCACCATTAAGTATGAAGAAAAAGTGGCATGCCCAGATTCAATCAGTTACAGGCTTTACGCTATTTGAATATTAGTAAAACCCCGTATAGTAGTACGTACAATGTGTTCATCACTGGGTTAACTGTTAGGTAATGCAGCGTGTCCCACTAAATGTACATATCTGACAAGGTTTGGCCACAGTACAGCATGGATATTATACGTTCGGTAAATATCTAGTATAAACTGGTACAAATTTACAAAAAAGCCAGTAATCCAGTGATACAACGCAATCTTCAGTAAAGTATGTTGAAGGAAGAAGCTAAAGCTGTGTAAAGCTGGGTTATTACCAGAATTACAGTACTCTGAAGCCACACCTGATTCTACAAGCTTTGATGTCAGTTTGTCACAGTAGCTCTAGTACGGTCTAATACACTCTTATTGTAAATTAATGTCTAGCTTGAATTATTATTTTGGTATCAAATGAACAAGCTGTGCTCCTAGGTAATATTGTGCTGACAGTGCTGACATTAACAGACTAGGAAGTACAAGGTATCTGCACAAAGATACATACTTTTTATGTAAATAAAAGTAGATTCATTACTGGTTACAAATATTGTGTTTTTATTTGTTTTACTGATATAAATAGATTTCTGTTATAGTCAGGTCATAGTAGTTGGTGGTATCATAATTGTATATAGGACATGTATACTCATTATAACCCAAAAAATCATTGTTGGATACCTATTTTGTCCTTAATATGATTACATTCACCTAATCTAAGAGTGTTTGACACAACTCACCCAGTGTGAGTTTATCTTTTATCTTCAAATGATAGGATGAAGGATTGAGTGAACACATCACCTACAACTAAATAGGATCTGCCTGTCTCTATATCCCATCTTTAGCCAACTGTGTCAATAATAGTGAATATTTTGATAAGTTTGGTCTTTGATGCTAAGCCAAATGAACTGTACTCTGTACTAATTTGAGCCGACTGTGTGTTCAGATGGAGATGGAAGGGGAGAAGGAGAGGCTGCAGAGCGATGAAAAAGAGTACAACGAGGCAGAGACTGACAGGACTAGTGATGAAGAGGAGGAGGAAGACTCTGAGGGGGCCACTCTGCTCTGGCAGGAGGGCTACAACGAGGACAATGAGGGGCTCCCCATCATGCACTGGGAGGCACTTAGTCTGCGCATCGCCGAGCTGGAGAAGCAAGAGGAGGAACGGAGGGAGAAGAATGCAAAGGTGAGATATGTCACATAGGGGTGTAACGATACAGTAACTATATTGACATTGATTTTTTCCCCCCTACAATACAACTATATTGATATGCATTACCTTGTATTAAATTGTAATGTTTTATAAGTAGTGTATATTGACACATGGAAAAAAAATTGTTAATATAGGAAATATTAACGATTACTAAGGGCATGGGGTGGAATATAAGGGATTTCCATTTTGTGAGGATATAATGAATTGAATGAAATAAATCCTTATATTAGAAATGTATATGTTAAAATTATTATTTTTATTTTTTTAATTATTATTATTAATAAACTTTATTTAAACAGGGAAAACTCAATGAGAGAGTACTTTGCTCTTTTTCATGAGTGCCCTGTTTGACACATAAACATACAATAGATGAAAACAAAATTTACCAAATCATGATATAAAAAACATTGTACAATTACGTCATCACACATAAAGTCCACACACATACACACACAAGGTTATTTTAAACAGAAAAATTGGTATTGTGAGTCTTATATGATAGCCTTAAAATGTTTAAAAGACAAAAGTTTGTCCAGATGCAGTGATTTCTGTGTCTTATTCCAATAATGAGGAGAAAAATAACTAAAAGCTATATATATATATTGAATCGTATCGTTCCAAAGTAGCCAGTATTGTTCTTAAATTGTATAAAACAATTGTGATTGATATGTATTGTATCACTGCAAAAATGTATCATTACACCCTTAATGTCACATCTAAAAATCCATACTCAAGTAAAAGTTCTGTTACTTAAAGGTACACTACCTACACTAAAGCTACACTACTCCTGTTTCCTCAGATCCTAACGCCACTTTGCATACCCCACATCCATATAGCATATTGCATTATTTATTTATTTATTTTTTCAAAGTAAAACTGAACCAGAGTAGACCGATGTCATCCCTTATTAAACAGTGTGGATACATTGCCAATATTTATGCTTTGCCTTACTGTTCTCTATGTATGTTTGGATTTTTTTTTTTTTTTTTTTTTTTTTTTTTTTTTTTTTTGTGTGTGTGCACTGATTCACGTGAAAGCAAATACACTGGAATAACCAAGTTTTTCTTAGTACTTCTGTAGCCACTATTGACTATTGAGTTGACAAGCCGAGCAGATCAAGTTGAGCTAATGCAGAGGCAGACGAGTTGACCGAAATGTATGCAAAAATCTGATAGGCCCAAATTTGCCAGTATAAGCTGAACATTCTCTTCTGATAAAATCCTTATTAATGAAGCCTAGATGATGTTTTAAAATCTTTTCACAGATGATTCCTATTACAATATCCTAAAAGGTGACTGAACTCCCTCCCTCATATTCTAGAAGAAAAATGTGTGTAATGTCTCTTTTACGTTGTATTATGAAGGATTTATTTCATTCAGTTCATTATATCCTCACAAAATGGAAATCCCTTATATTCCACCCCTATGTCCTTAGAATCACGTGGAGGTGACTGTATCTGTAACACCCCGCTTGCTGCCTGTATTTCCCCATTTTACCCTTTTGTTTACATGAGAGCAATGTTTGTGGGTGTGTAGCTCTCAGCCAATCACACACTCACAAAAAAGAAAAAAATATATATAAAAATAAAAACCAAAGTGTATCACAGTAGGTTAGAGTTCAACCAAAGCCAGCAAATGTAATAACAAGTATCTGATGTGTTTTTTAGGCTGGAGGTTCGCCAGACAGAGGCTGGATGGAGGACAGGGGGAGAGCAGAGAGCTGGGACTATGAAGATGATTCCTGCAACAGTCACGTGATGGCCCTCACTTCTCGGTAGATACATACTTTACTTACAGTATGTTGTCCTACTCTCTTGGTATATATAAATGTAACAGTCAGTGTGTGTTCAGCCTACAGACCCAGATGAACCTGCAGCTCTGCTTCATTAACAATAGCGAGAGTGAGGACGAGGAGGAGACAGACAGTAGTAAAAAGGATGGCACCAACAACAAGGTAAATGTATACATCTTTCTTAACCTACCCCGCTATAGCCATTCACTTCTTTTAGGCGAAGTGGGTCTGGGACATCTTCCTTTCAAGCCCCATTTCAAAGAAATCAATCCCTCACACCATAACTGTTTATCTAAAATGAGGAGGTTATGCTTCAGGTGCTTATTTATTTGTAAACAACAAGCCTAAAAAGTAATGGTTGGATTTGGATGAAAAGCTCAATCATGGACCAAGAAAGAAATGGTTCATTTTTGGTGTGGGTACAGAGTGGTACCTTGGTGGAGATCTGCACTCTTTGCATATATTGGTTCTGTCCACTAATTGATTGTATGGGACCAGATTAATTGTTTGTATAGGACAAAAACAGACTTAGGATGGCTGCCCCAGCTATATACTCTTATCACCACCACTTCAATTATATTTTTTTATGTTTATCAACTATTGCAAAATAATATTTGACACCTTCTGGCATTGTTTAGGAGTCTGCACAATCACAAAAGAATCCATCTCAGCCTTCAGCCAAGTCGGATAAGCCTACAAAATCATCAAAGTCTTCAAAGTCAGGCAAATCAGAGAAACCCAAATCATCCAGAGGTTTTAGGAATACTCTGAGGAACCTAAGGGACCGACTGAGAACGGATCATAGAACATCGGTAAGACCACTGTCCGATTCACTTCTTTTCTATTACAATAAAGAAATTAAATGCAAGCTCAGCTATTTTAAACTATGCTTCCTGATAGCGTAACATCCCATTATCACCAATGCATTTCACATTAGAAACACTCCGTATTAAGGAGTAAATCGACAAGTTGTTTTGCTGTCAGCAACAATTGGTATGTAAATCATGCAGCAGTAAGAGCACACCATGTGTTGCAGACTCGAAGAAGGGAACCCATCCCTTCAGTTTGAATAAAATGGAGGAATAATGAATAATGAGGGGGGCGTACAGATGCATGTTTGGTATTATTTATCAAGCAACACAGAGACATTGGTGGCACAATGTAAATAACCATATGATGTGTGTTTGTCAGTCTTCAGCTCTTAAAGATGCTGTTGTCCAGAGGAGGCATTTGGAAAGCAGTGATCTCCAAAACTTCAGTATTAAGGAGCTAAACAAGCTTTCTACCTCCCTCAGACAAACCATACAAGGTACAAACACATAAATTGCTGTGGACAACTGTTGGACTGTATTTATATTATTGTTTGTGTTTAGTGAATAATAAAAGTATGTACTTTTTGTCTTGTATTTGAGAAATAATGTCTTCTTATTTCATGGCACAATGTAATATGAAAGATCTGTATTAGATGCTTGCTTGGGTCTGAAGTTGGGGACTCTCCTATTGGTTGTTGGGCCACGACACTCTTTACTGAAGCAAAGAGTGGCCAAAACACTAAAAGTGCATAACAGAAAAACATAAATAGAGAAAGAAGAAGCAAACTGAAATATGGATAAAGATTAGCAAAGCAACCACTAGATGTTTGACAAGGCAGAGATAATTGAGGAGTTACACTGGTCTATTGCTGAACTCAAAGCTAAAAGTTTAAGGTGAAACTTTGGTTTTTGTGTAATGTCTATTTTGTAATTGGTTTTGCATGACATTTGTTAATAAAATAAAAGCAGGACAGATTGTCATGTTATTGTTAGAGATGGGGTTGTGAAAATTTGGGATTGAAGATATACTGTATCAGTTAACCACTCGTGGAGCATTTTTGTTTTTAACTGATCCCCTAACTGCCATTTAACACTATTGCTCTGTGTGTGCACTTTAGATCTAAGTTCAGAGCTGGTGGGACTGCTCCAGATCCGGGACCAGCTGAGAACAGAGCAAGACGCCATGCTGCTGGAGGTCCAGGACCTTACATCAATATGAAACGTGTGTGTTCTTTATTCAGGATGCGTTCCAAAACACTTAGACCTGGGTCAAAATCTGTGAACTTTCTCCAAATCAGATGATGGCGCAGAGGTGTCCACAGACATCTGGACTGAACAAACACTTGAAGAATGTGTCCTCCAAAAGGATGTTCAACTGCACACTATTGTTTGTGGTTTTTAGTTATAAGATTAATTCCACTACAGTGTATCAACACACTTTAAATGCAGAGCCCTGGGAGTGATCTTTGGCAGCTGTAGTAAAGGATGTGAGACTGAGACCTGCACCAGATAGCCTTTTACGAACATACGCTGTTACACGTTTGTTACTCTTTCAGTGTGGTCAGCAGTCATACTGATGCTACTTTCATCTTTAGACATGCAGAGGAATTCAAAACGTGGCTTTTAATGGGCTTCTTATTCAAAGTCTTAGTTGCATTTCAAGAAGTTGTTAACCACTATTGATGCAGTCTTGCATCTTTTTGTCTTCTTTTTTAAACAAACACTAAATCTCATTTTAATGTATTTTTTAGTTTTGGGAGCACCTTCAAAGACAAATTCATACACCTTCAGTAGCCTATAGTCATTTTTCAAATGCAGTATTCTACTGTGTAAAAGGGACTAATGAGAATAAGCTGCTAGTCATTTGTTAGTTGATTTATTGTATGTGTTAGGTTATTAATTATTTTAAGTCTTTAATGGGAGCATATACAAATTGTCCTAGTCATGCATGCCTTGAAAAAAATATTTTTCAAGTACAACATGATCATTGATTTTATTGTTTGAAAGAAGCTTTAAAACAAGTTTTTGTATTTTACACCCATTCGCCAATTGGTTTTGCTATTGTTGCTATTTAAATAACTGTAGGCCATTTTCTTTATTTGTGTCCCTTTAATTCTACATATGCTGGTACTGCCTGTTTTTTACTGATTGGTTAAATTTCTATCCAATTCCTTTTAATTAATGTCCAGCTCAACAAGGACAAGATTTGTTCTTTGTATAGCGAATTAGGATGGCTGGCCATGCTAAGTCATCAGTAGTTTTTATAGGGTCCAAGGTGCATTACTGAGTCTAATGAATGCATTTCATAATTATGCATAAACAACTAAAAAGTCTGTCCTGTATTTTATCAATTAGCATTATGCTATCAGTTAAGTAAAAAAATGTGTAAGCATACATTAATTGCATACATTTCCAGTTTTTCCAATTGTGTTTTGAGTAAATACATGTCTGAACTGAAGAGAAAGTGTTTTATTTCTTCTTACATGCACAACATTGAGCTGAGAGCATTCACATGCGCACAAAGTGGGAAGAGGAGTTGGATGACACACAGAGGGAGGGACTGGGTCACCATAGAAACCCATGGGATTGTAGGAGAAGGATCAGAAAAGAGTGAAAACTGAAGTAGCCAAAGTGGTTAAGGTCACTAATGGCCTGCACCTCCACAACCAGAGTGTGACCTCTGTTGGATTAGAAGATCTCCACGAAAGGATTTATTTTTAACGCTGTCTATAATTGGTCCGCCTTTTGTTTAGGATGTTTTATGTATTGTCTTGTCATCATTTTAATGAGGCAGAGACGGCATGAGCCATATGGGGAAACAGCCACCCGGCGCAGGTAAGCACTGGGCCAGACACAGATTGCAGCGATGTAGGTATTTATGAGTTCAAGGCTATTTCATTTACACGTTCACTCTGCTCTTTATGCTTCTGTGAGGTCATACAACCTATTTTAAGCTCAGCCTAGTCTAGGAGTTAATTGTGAAACTTTCAGTCACAATTTGACAGGGGTAGCATCAATAAAATCATGTATGTCAAAATACTGACAATTATCCTAAATACTAGTTTTGATAAATTCCTTTCATTGAAGAGCTTGTACCTCATATTTTAGACATGTTATTGCTATTGTTTGGCAGTAGAAATTACTATAACATAATTTTATCATGCAAAGTTATTTTAAATTATTCTATTATGACACAAATCATTCTTTTTCATTTCATTCAATTAAAATCTAATTTAGTCTTCTAATAAGCTGATAAAGTTGATAATAAACACACTCTTGGGTCCCTACCCACAATTTGAGAATCACTCCACTTTACTATTTTGGATTAGCATGTTCACATAACTATCACAAAAACATCTTATTACAGTGAAGTTGTTATAGTCACAAAATGTCTTTAATTTATATGACATAATATACTTATGTTTACCATTTTTATTAGTTAGATTAGATAAAGCTATATATAATGTAGTTATTTAAAGTCATCTTCAGTAGTATAATGTCAATGTATCACAGAAGTCATCTCAAGGCACAGAAATAGAAACTCTAAATTTGCCAATTTGTTGAGTTGATATACTAGACCCACACGCTTTTTAACACGTTCCTTGTGTTGTACTAAAACATGTCATGTTACTGGTTGACGCATTACCCCTATTTACTCGAGCTCAATAGTGCTGGTATAAGCTGCCAATGGCTCACTGAGCATTAGCACAAGAACACTGGGCGCACCTGTCTGTGTGCTGATCCTAATATGGACGGCTCCAGCTGAGAAAGATGCTCCGGCGTCCGCATCTGTGACAATAGAAAGTGGGCAGATAAGGTCACAATGACACCAAGAATATACAAATAAACTAGTATGGAGAAATTTGTGTGTTAAAACAGCTGAAAAATGGGGATGAATGAGAGAGTGGGGAAGTGTGGTTACTTATTGGTGAGTTAATGGGGTGAGAAGAGACTGATTCAGCAGCATACCCTTGTGCACAGGAAGGCAAACAAGCACTACGTCCAGTGGCACACAGGAGGTCAGATTGTGTAACATCCACTGTCCTCTCAGCCTCCTTTCAGCCAGTGTTCTAGGAAATGAATGGAGAAAAAAGTGTCTTAGTAACCATGACAAGCTAATGCAACCTAATGCATCAATTTTCAGGGACCGCAAGATCAGCCGTGTTAGAAAACGGAGCACTTATTGGTGTTTGGAAGTCCAGTCATATGGCACAGACCATGATCTTGTGTTAGAGATTAACACAAGATTAGAATGATGAAGGGGTTGGAAATAGTTATTGTACTTGAAGATGCACTCTGCAAAGTTTTATAGTGAAACAAGGTAAAATATAACAGTAATACTATTGCAGTACTATAATATTGAGCAGCACACATTTCAACATACCTGTCCTCATTTCTTGTGATGAGGGAGTAAACTAAAATCACGTTGTTGTGAGTCACGATGTTTTGAGATTTTTTTGTGGCTATGGATATGATGATAAATCAACATATAAAATAGACATGGGAGTCAGTGTCTTTTGCCAAGATTAACTTAACATTTGGCCCTGAATTAAAAAAAAAAAAAAAAAAAAAGCCTATACAGTAAAAAAACTATTGTACTCTGGCATGGTTCTTGTCCAACATAACATTCAGGACTACTTGGCATTAGTCTTTAGCCCATGTAGCATTAATTGCTTTTATAAAAATGGCTAAATGTAGAGCCACTGGTTAATGTTCTCTACCCAGGCACTGACAGTGAATACATGTAGGTAGATACCATTTGTCAAAACTTCTTTCTTTAGTCACCAAAATTGCTAATTTCGCAGACCTAGTTTGTATTATCTGCCACAGTAATCCAATTATTAATTCAAATTACACCATACAACAAGTTTGATGACTTTTTTGTCAACAGCTGACTAACCGACAACTATTTTCTTTTCTATTTCTAGGGCCCTATAAACCAAGCCATGTGAAATCTATTCATGAAAATGAATGAATGACACACAACGCAAGAATGAACAAAGGACAACGTTTAAATGTTAAGACGACAACACAGTTCCACTCATCCTTGGCTTGAAAATAACTCTTTATAATGGCACCTAAAGGTGAATTTCATCCCAATACAAGTGTCACCCCACTCCCTGACCTCCTAAACCTCTCTTGGGCTTCTGTCTCACCCTCCCCTACCCAGCTGGCTCCATCGTGTAACATCGATGAATCTTACAAATACATCTTCCTGCCTATTTGTTACTCCTTCACCTTCCTCTTCAGCCTCTCTCTGAACTCAGTGGTGCTGTACCGCTCCTTTCGCCAAACCAAACGCTGGAACGCATCTTTGATTTACATGGTCAACTTGGCATCTACAGACTTCATGTACGGTCTGTCATTGCCGTTCCTTGTGGCTAGTTACATAATGCGTGACCGCTGGGTGTTCGGGGACTTCATGTGTCGATTAGTTCGTTTTCTCTTTTACTTTAACCTCTACTGCTCCATCTTCTTCCTCACCTGCATCTCAGTCCACAGGTACCTTGGTATCTGCCACCCCATGAAGACCATAACACTGGAAACCAAGAAGGCAGTCAAATTCACATGCGTTATAGTTTGGACTGTAGTATTTGCATTGACCTGCCCCATCTTTCGCTTTGCCCAAACTGGTTCTGTAACAAGACTGGCAAGTGTTAGTGGCAACTCAAGCCAACTTTATGGACAAATCAGGGAGGTGTCTTTTTCAAATGGGACGAGAAGCCATAGCGGGCCTACAGGTTTCATTGAGGAGTACCAGAACTGTTGGGACGACGCTATAGATAAGGAGTTTTCTCTTTACGTACCTTATGGCATCATTCTACATTTGTTAGGGTTCTTTGTGCCATTCACAATTATTGCCTGGTGTTACTCGCATGTGGTTCTCACCATATTTAGGACCCTGCACTCCCAGCCTCCATCCTGCAAGCACCCAAAAAACAGCGAGGACACAAATAACCCAAACAGTGCTGACAGAAGAGGAAGCAACGGAGTAAGGTGGACCAGAACTCCCAGGCATAATGACGGGATGTCCATTTTCCTTGGTGCTCATTCCCCATACGCCAGTCGCAGACGCAAATCCATCAAAACCATCATCACAATCACTCTGCTCTTTGCTCTGTGCTTCTTCCCATTCCACGTAACAAGAACCATCTTTTTCCTCCTGAAAGTGACCAAAGGTGTACCCTGCCACACAATGACAATGGTATCCATGTGCTACAAGATAACCAGGCCTTTAGCATCGTTCAATGCGTGGCTCAATGCCCTCCTCTACTTCCTGACCAAAGACAAAGGTGGAGCTCAGTGCTGTGATGCGGTCAACACCAACCTCCAGCAGCATGCAGGCCTCCTGGTGCCACTCAGGAAGGTGGAAGCTGGAGAGAATGCAGGAAAAGAAGAGCCTTAAGAGACAATGTGGATGGATATTTTTGCTAAATTCATAAATTATTGATAATAAAAATGCAATGGAGGTTGTCTTTTACTAATTCTAACCAAAAATTATGAGAAAATTGTATTAAAAAATATTATTTCAAATTGTCCATTGGTACATTTAATTAAGCTTGCTGTCTTGATTTTTAAAAGTTAAGTCAGTGAGTGATAGTGATACAATATTTTCTTGATATAGGAGCATCCCCCTGCCCTTGGTGAAGAAAGTCATACATAGGTTTGAATCTATACCAGGAAAGGCATAAAAATGGTAAAAATCTGCCAAATTACCCATGTAAATGATTTGCTGTGGTGACACCTGTATAAAAAGTGAGCAGCAAAAAGGGTCAGTAACAACAACTAGGAGCAATCTGATCTACAAATTGACCTGACATGCATAAACTTCACCTAAAGGAACCTATGGGGAGTTACAGTGGTTTGTTTAGCCTTAATAAATGAAAAGACTAAGGTGCACAAATGCCAAAGAGTAATTATAATAGCCTACTAACTAATTTGAAAATAAAGTGTTTGATTAAATTCTTGACTAAGTTCCTTATTATCAACATTTGCTGTACATCTATGTAATGATTCTGAATCAGTTGGTCATGGAAGTGGGCATAAGCATAAATTTTAGGGCGGTTCAAAAATTTGTTTTAGGCCTACTAAATAAGTTCTAGTTCTTAAAGAGCTATACCATCGAAACTACCTTTTATTTATGTCCCCAAACTTCTACTGTATGTCTAGTTGATTACATCTCTCGTATTTGGTGGGCTTATGTTGGTGATTCAGGCTAAATAGGCTACATAGGCCAACTATAGCTAACCTATACAAATTATAATAAACTAGGCTATAATAAAAAAAAAAAATCAGATTAATACAGTAGCGATATAGGACCTACATAGACTTAGTACTTGTCCTTAACATAATCCCACAATTAAAGTTGTTTTTTAGAATTTTTGATTATATTGCTGTTTATTATTTAGGCCAAGTAGTCTACCTATTTTTTCTCATACCATAAATTTTATAGTTTTATCTTTTATGGGTAGGTCTATTTTGAGTGTTTGCATTTTAAATAGCCTAGCAGCAGCTAAAAAACACGTTTTAAAATGTGAATGCTTTAAATTAATTTTTAATAATTATTAATTAGCGTTATATTCGTATAATCATATCTGTACAAGTGTAGGCCTAAGTTGTTATTTTATTCAATTTACACAGAGAGCTACCAATCACCTAAATTCCCTCTTCGTATTTACCGCACGCAGAATGTCCTGTAGGGGGAGACAGCTCCGTTCTGTGTCCCCTGTTCAAAAATTCAAAATACAACCACTACTCAATTTCCCGACCTGCACCACGGCCCAGGGAAGAAGCGACGGTTATAATAATAAATGAAATAAAATAAATAAAAATCACAGGAGCAATATTTTCGGAAAAAAGACCCACGGTTTTGTAGGGCTGGGGGAGAGGGACAATTTGCTACAGGTCAATTTTGGTTGCGTGTCCGCTTGGCTCGGTGTGTGTCCGCTGTGTGTGCGCGTGTGTGTCACGGATGTGGAGCAGAGCAGCAGAGGAGTTGGCGCCACTTTCAAATCCTCCTCGCGCATAGAAAGACTTCAAGGCTTCAAATTCTTTTACACTAACTTAAAGCATATTTTTTCCAACTCTTTCTAAATGGAAAATACTGAATGCATTTATTACTCTGGGAGGTTTTTTTTTTCTTCCAAAGGTAAGACTTAAGTGTATTATTTGATAGTTTCAAAGACATAATAACTTTGTGTCGGCCTATTATATTAGATTGTAGTTGCTAGGTGACGGTGTAGATCGTTTGTAACCGCTGCTGCTAAATGAACGCGGTGTTCCTTTGATGTAAGGGCGCGGAGGCTACAGCGGATTACGGTGAGACAATGGCCGGACTTCTTTCAGCTGTGCACGACTCAAATCGACCCAACTTTTCTAAGCCACCTAATGTTTTTTATTTGTATACAGTCATACACCTTATGTTTATGTAGACCAACTTTTACGACCAGCAAAGTCTTCTATATATAATTCAGAAGCAGTTTTAAAAATGTTAGACGATGTAAAGTCAAAAGAGCGGACACTCCCCCCAGACAGTCACAGCCCCCTCCCAAAGACCCCAGCCCACTTCTATGCAAGCGACAAAGTAGCTCCTAAAATAAGAGACTATTGCATTGTTGTGCCCAGTAACTCCAAGTCAAAGACTATACACCATCTTTTTCAAAGCAGTTTTTTGATAATGCATGATAATATAGAAAAGGCAATCTAGAGCCTAGGCTATAAAACACATTTCTATTTGAAATTAATTGTTATTCATTTTAATAATTAATTTGAGTGAATGAAAAGCATTATGTCAAATTTCCCTATTTTAGTTTTATTTGAATTAGGGATTAGTACAGTAAAAAGAAAAATCCTCGATCTTTTTCTGTAAGCTCTATATATATATATTTTGTACAGCTACATAAAGCCTGTTTAGGGTGTGGTGACTTGGTGTTTTTAGTAAGTAAATTTTCTTGGTATGTAACTTTAAAGTTAACTCAAGTTGGCAAATTTGTTCATTAGGCTATGTTATTATTATTATTTTAATATATTTTGTGTATATCATACATACCTACATATAAATAATAGTACTAGCTGACTTATGCTGTGCCAATAATGTTCTATTTTTCTGTTTCAGACATGCTGCATGCACAGATGTAGTACAGGAGCCGATCTCCAGGGCACGCTCTAGCAGCACGTCATGTTTTGCAGATTTATGCTGAATCACTCCAAATCTTGATGTGCTGCCTCTGGGAGCCCTGGGCCCAGCGTCAGACACCATGTCCGGACACCACCCTGCCCTCTGTGAGGCTAAGACAATATTACATTAGTAGACACACAACATATTCATTCATTCACTTTCATAATGTTAAAAATAAATAAACCAAATATTCTCAAGGTTTGTTTTTAGGTGCTTAGCAAACAAATCATAGTTTAGAAGCCAGATGCAATAGGTTTGGAATGACAATGTAATTTGTGTGTTTTCTATATTTAGGTTGGAAACCGTAAGCTTTGTGTCCAGAACTTGTGTCAGGCTTTAGCAGCACATCATTATTGGTACACCCTCTGTGCACTGCCAGTGTATGATGTGCTGCTTCAGTCAGGTACATGCACTCTCCTCTGGCAAGCTCATGAGAGATCCATGTGCAAAAACCATTTAGGTGCTATGTTGGAATTATGTATTTTCTTAGCCATCTTTCTAGACGTCTTATTAATAAAATGTAATACAAAAACGTTCACGTTTTTTCTTTAATCAAAAAATAGAAAAGTCTAATAAGACCCTTCTAAACAACAAATGTTATGCCATTTCTACATACATGATACTGATATTTTTCTACAAAAATAAAACATAATTTATTACATGTAACGTGGGTTACATTTCTTCCTAACATTTGAGAGAAAGAAGTGGGAAGTCAGCGGGAGAGCAAAGGAATGTCACTGGGATTCATGATGAAACTGGAGTCCAGGTTTAAATTATCTGAGGAAACAGAAAAATCAAGTACCCTATTAATTTATTCATCATTATTTATGAATAAAGACATTTCTAATGTAAATGTTAAATTATCATCTATAAAAACTTTGCACAGGGTTCAAATTTAAACAGAAAATAAATATATTTTGTCACAAAATAAAGTATGTTCTATAGTGGGCTTTAAGTAAAATGTAATCTACTGTAATTGTCCATATGTCACATTCACCTTGGTCAAATGTGTTTAGTTTCTTGGAGTTGGATCCATCGCCAAGTCCCTCGATGTCCACCAGATCACTGTTGACGTCCAAGTCATTCAGTGCACTGAGAGTCACATCTAAACACATAAAACAAAACAGTTTTCTATTTATTAGCATAAGAAGTCATAGAAAACAGTCAGGCTCTTGAAATCTATTTGGTCATTATAACACAGAACACAATTAACAGAAATAGTAGGTACCAGGAGGCAGTATACAGTGCACTGAATTAAAAGCACATCAAACATTAGCAGTGGAACCTATATAGTATGTCTCAATCCAAACACTCAAATATAACGGTTTATGGTAAGGACAATTTCAGTTCACCTGCAGTTTTCTGTTTCTTCAAAGGGACTTGAACTGAAGTTGGATTCTGGATTCGTGTAGGTGTGCTCACAACCTGGCCAGTAGACACAGCGACTACAGTGCCCTGTCTTGCCGTGGCAGCACTTGTCTTCTTACTTGTCTTCTTAGGTCCTTCAGATGACATCAGAGAACCTTCTTCATATATCTTCCTTTTTACTGTGCTCTTTGACTGTGTTCTGAAAAAATTGACAAATTCAGTTAGTTCAGTGGCCATACAGTGTGAATAAGAGACATAATGTATGAGATCTTTACCCTGCAGGGCTGGTGTCAGCCACTGGATGAAGCTGCATGGTCAGCTCTCCCAGTTTGGTAAAGGCTGCCCCAGCTGCAGAGAAGATTTCTCCAACCTGATAAAACAACATAATTAAATGGGTAATTTTTAAATGCAAACGCGGATCAGCTTGTTTGGAAATATCTTTTACCTCCATTTTTGGGCTATCCCTGCATAAGGATTAGTTACTTCTATTTTACGAAAAAAATCACTTACACTATAACTATAGGAAAGATCGCATAAATAATCATAATAGGCACGACCGTTGCTGTGTTTACATAGAATTACAAAATGCAAAGTTCTACACTTGAAGGCAACCACCCATTCCCATTGATTCACAGAAACCACTTCACTTTAAAGATAAGGCTATCAACCCAGTTCTATTAAAACTAGTGAGACGTGTGTGAAATAACTTACTTTGGTTGAAGCTGAGGTCATTTTGCTGTTTTAAACTTATAAAATATACATATAAATAAGGTTTATTATACAAGACGTCACAATGCTTTTAATCTAGTGTAGCTAAGATGCTAACTTTAGTTTGCTAGCTGCTACTCGTAGCTCACAGCAGTTAGCAAAGGCGTTCATACGATCTGCATATAGGGGTTTATCCAAAACATACCGAAATGTAAACATTCAAAATATTACAGAGAGCTATACGAGTTTAGTAGAGACGAAATGTATTGACGCAAACGAGCCATATTTAGATTCATAACACAGGAGGGGAGGGACCCTGGACACAGTGGGCTGGTGCTGCGTTCAGGATCCTCTCAACGATGGGGTTTTACATTATTTATCATAAAAAACTTTATTTTTTTATTATTATTAACATTCTTGGTACAATTAAATTCATAACATACAGAGGAGCAACAGACTTGCAAGCAGTATGAATACAAAAGAGAATAAGTAATAATCATACAAAACACGGAAGGTTGGGGCGGGGGCACAGTTCTTTATGGAAGACAATAAAGTTAGTTTTGGATTTTAGAAATCTGTTTTTGTGTATAAAATTTTCCCTAGGATCATCATGGTTGTCAAATCATGCAAAGGATCAAAATTATACCATATATAACATTTTCTTTTTTAACTCAGGAACTGGGAACATTTTAGATAACCAGTGATGTAAATCATCCCAAAAGGCATTTGTATTTTTACTTTTTAAATCCTTTTGGGATTTACATCACTGGTTATCTAAAGTTGATCAAAATTAGCTTGATTTATAGCTTTGATTGCATCTTTGGGCACTGATCATGAGTAAGCCGGGTAGATGATTTACAGAATGAGCATTTGTTACAGAATGAGCAGTTATTCCATTCATATCCAAAACGCTTACAAAGAAAATCAGCTGAGGGGTATATTCCATTGAGGATCTTAAAGTGAATCACTTTTGGTGTAATGGTAAATTTGAAGAAATTTGATCTTAAATAATCAGCATCCTTTTTAGATAAAAAACTTAGAATGAAATTGCAGTATGAGTAAAACAGGTACAGTTCTTTATTAAAGGTATGCCGAACAGTAAAGTTGTTTAGTAGTTTAGAATCAAATAAGTTGTGACCATAAGTTGTTCACCAGAAACAAGGGGACATTTGGATTTACACCATTTTCATACAAATTAGTTCATTACAATAACAGGTAGAGGTATTATATTAATAATTTTTTTATATTGACGTTTATCACCTATTTATATTTTGAACTAAAGTCCTCAAATGATAGCATGTTTCCTGTACAATCCAACAAGTGTAACACAGACCATATACCCTTTTCTAGACAGTTTTGTAAAAATATAGATTTGAGGTTATGTAATGCATATCTGCACTTCCATATTGGGATATTTTGGGGACTAAAACTATATTTGTAAATAATTTTCCAAAATAACAAAACTTGTTGGTGGAATAAGGAAAGTTTGTGGGGGAGCTTCTTTAGGTCGTAGTCACATCTAAGGAGAAATTCAATGCCTCCTAGCTTCATAAAAATTTCATTAGAAACATGAAACCAGAAAATGTTTGTTGTTTAAGAAATTGTCTTTGCCAATTTATCTTAATAGGGCCATTAATACATTCAAGGTTTATCGCCTTAAGGCCACCCTCCTCTGTATACTGTGTAAGCATCAATATAGATTTAGAGAAAAAATGTCAACAGAAATGGCACTTTTGAAATTTGTACATAAAATCACAACAGATCTAGACAATAAAAATATTTCTCTTGGTATATTTTTAGATTTGGCAAAACCATTTGATACAGTTAATCATAAAATTCTGATTAAAAAATTAAGTATATATGGTATAAAAGATGTTGCTTTAAAATGGATAAAAAATTATTTAGATGAAAGAGAACAGTATGTTTATATTAATACTCAGAGGTCAAATAGAGCTAAGCTACTTTGTGGGATTCCTCAGGGTTCCATTTTGGGGCCACTTTTATTTTTAATCTATATTAATGATTTAACAAATGCTTGTAAAAATGTACTGTCTCTTATGTTTGCAGATGACATGTCTTTTATTGTCTCATTCAAATGTTGACAGTCTGATAAGAGAAGCAAATGAAGAACTGTCTAATATGTCAGAATGAAGATTTAATTTAGAGTTAATGAACTATCTCTTAACATACAAAAAACTCATTTTATGATTTTCAGTAGGAAAAACAAAAATTACTGTAAAGAAGACATTAAAATATTAATTGATGACATCAAAATTAGCCAGGTGTCTCAAACCAAATTCTTGGGGGTTATAGTTGATGAAGAATTAACCTGGAAACAACAAACTCAATTTGTTTGTAGAAAAACTATTAAATCAATATGCATTTTGAGTAAAATTTGTTGTATTATTAATCGTCCATGTATGATGACATTATATTATAGTTTAATCTATCCACATATAACATATTGTAATATCATCTGGGGCGCTACAAGCCAAATATATCTCAACAAGATTCTAATTCAAAAGAAAGAAAAACACTGTCTTCATCAGCACCTCTTTTTAGAAAATAAAATTTTGACAATATTTAATGTTAATATCTATTGTAATTGCCTTTTCATGTATAAGTATGTACACTTAACTACTGATTTACCTATTGTTTTTCATCATTTTTTTCACTTTTTCTTCAGATATTCACTCCACAGATATTCACTCCTATTCAACACGTCACTCCAGAGACTTTCATCTCCCATTTTGTAGAACTTTAGTCAATCAATGTACTCTTAAATATCGGGGGCCTTCTCTTTGGAACAGTTTACCTCCAGCTCTTCAGTCTATATCCACACTTCTATCTTTTAAAAGACAATTAAGAATCAAGTTAATTTTTAATAATGTTTAACATTTTTTAAATACTTGGTGTTCATTGGATTTCGTGTTTAATGTTGACATATGGGTGACATATGGTTTTATAAGACCTTCTGGTCTTCTTCACCTCTTCTGCATACTCTTTTAAATTGTGTATTATTGTTTTTATCGTTTGTTTTTTGTGCAAATAAATAAATCTACATCTAAATATTATTGTGTATTGAACGTCCCTTAAGGAAACTCTATTATCTGAAATAATATCTGTAATCCCTGTTTTTAATCTATTCACAAATATATGAGTTATGATTTTATAGTCAATATTAAGTAGAGTTATGGGTCGGAGATTGTCATTTACTTTTTGGTCTTTGCCAGGTTTGGGAATTAGGGTAATGACTCCTTGTTTCATTGTAACTGGTACAGTGCAGACTTCTTTGAACATACTGAATATAAGATCTTTTAAACTATCTGAGAAATGCCTATAAAAATAACTAGTTAAGCCATCTGAGCCTGGGGATTTATCTAACACTAGACAAAAGCCTTTTTCCACTACATTACTGCATCACATGCATTTCTAAAACACTCATCTATTCTAGGGATTTGTTATATATATATATATATATATATATATATATATATATATATATATATATATATATAGTAAGTATTATAAGTATTTGAACACCCTGCTATTTTGCAAGTTCTCCCACTTAGAAATCATGGAGGGGTCTGAAATTTTCATCATAGGTGCATGTCCACTGTGAGAGACATAATCTAAAAGAAAAATCCAGAAATCACAATGTATGATTTTTTAACAATTTATTTGTATGATACAGCTGCAAATAAGTATTTGAACACCTGTCTATCAGCTAGAATTCTGACCCTCAAAGACCTGTTAGTCCTCTTTTAAAAAGTCCACCTCCACTCCACTTATTATCCTAAATTAGAAGCACCTATTTGAGGACATTAGCTGCATAAAGACACCTGTCCACCCCATACAATCAGTAAGACTCCAACTACTAACATGGCCAAGACCAAAGAGCTGTCCAAAGACACCAGAGACAAAATTGTAGACCTCCACAAGGCTGGAAAGGGCTACGGGGCACTTGCCAAGCAGCTTGGTGAAAAAAGATCCACTGTTGGAGTAATTATTAGAAAATGGAAGACGCTAAACATGACTGTCAATCTCCCTCGGACTGGGGCTCCATGCAAGATCTCACCTCGTGGGGTCTCAATGATCCTAAGAAAGGTGAGGAATCAGCCCAGAACTACACGGGAGGAGCTGGTCAATGACCTGAAGAAAGCTGGGACCACCGTTTCCAAGGTTACTGTTGGTAATACACTAAGACGTCATGGTTTCAAATCATGCATGGCACGGAAGGTTCCCCTGCTTAAACCAGCACATGTCAAGGCCCGTCTTAAGTTTGCCAATGACCATTTGGATGATCCAGAGGAGTCATGAGAGAAAGTCATGTGGTCAGATGAGACCAAAATAGAACTTTTTGGTCTTAATTCCACTCACCGTGTTTGGAGGAAGAAGAATGATGAGTACCATCCCAAGAACACCATCCCTACTGTGACGCATGGGGGTGGTAGCCTCATGCTTTGGGGGTGTTTTTCTGCACAGGGGAAAGGGTGACTGCACTGTATTATGGAGAGGATGACCGGGGCCATGTATTGCGAGATTTTGGGGAACAACCTCCTTCCCTCAGTTAGAGCACTGAAGATGGGTCGTGGCTGGGTCTTCCAACATGACAATGACCCGAAGCACACAGCCAAGATAACCAAGGAGTGGCTCTGTAAGAAGCATATCAAGGTTCTGGAGTGGCCTAGCCAGTCTCCAGACCTAAACCCAATAGAAAATCTTTGGAGGGAGCTCAAACTCTGTGTTTCTCAGCGACAGCCCAGAAACATGACTGATCTAGAGAAGATCTGTGTGGAGGAGTGGGCCAAAATCCCTCCTGCAGTGTGTGCAAACCTGGTGAAAACCTACAGGAAACGTTTGACCTCTGTAATTGCAAACAAAGGCTACTGTACCAAATATTAACATTGATTTTCTCAGGTGTTCAAATACTTATTTGCAGCTGTATCACACAAATAAATTGTTAAAAAAAATCATACATTGTGATTTCAGGATTTTTTTTTTTTAGATTATGTCTCTCACAGTGGACATGCACCTACGATGAAAATTTCAGACCCCTCCATGATTTCTAAGTGGGAGAACTTGCAAAATAGCAGGGTGTTCAAATACTTATTTTCCTCACTGTAATATATATATATATATATATATATATATATATATATATATATATATATATATACAGCTGTATGTGAAGAGGAGCACAGTTGGCTGTAGATATGGAAAATTGCTTTTGAAATCTTATTATTAATTAGCAGCGCCTTTATAGCGTTTTGTTCCTGTCTCCTTTTCTCTAGTTGACAGACATATGCTGAATTCCTTTCCCTATCCTCTATCCATTTTGCTCTTAATCAAATATATATGCTCCTTTGCTTTTATTAATGTAAATGTTGTCTAACAAGGAGTGCAAAATGATAAATTTTTGTTTATCATCTTTGTTTAATAAATTCTATTGCAAATAGTATGAATTTCTTTTACAATATCCATTTCCCTTTGTTTCGCATGACCGGCTCTAACCAAAGGCTGTAATGGCAGGCTAGAGTGGTGACATAACAAACCATAAAAAGTTATTTACTAGGGCTGGGCGAAATGGCCAAAACATTTTATCACAATTTTTTTCCCCATTTATATCATGTGTTTTCAATGTATGGTGTAGAATAAAAAATATATAATATATCCAAAAACAAGAAGCAGACGAGAGAGAGAGTCCAGCTCATAAAAGTTTATTGCATGACTCAACAAACGGAGCTTATGTCCGGTCCACACAAAAGCCCCCGAGCTCATCCAAACATGATCTTTTATACATTTTTGATAACACTAATTTTTATATGTCCTTGAAAATAACAAGTTATTATTCGTCTAGACAGTTTCTACTCAAATTTAATTTGTAAATTTGGATCATCCCAATTGAACTGGTGCCAACCCCTGCAGCTGCTGTGGACACTCAGTTTGTCACAGCCACAAAAGTTCATCAGTTAGAGTTATATAAACCATTAAGTAGTGAAAATGTACAACCCATGTTGTAGGGCTGGGCAATAAATCGATTTTTTCAATTAATTCGAATTTGTAGGGCAGGTCGACTTGTTTAAATAAAAATCGATAAAAAAAATAAAAAAAACATCCACCACCGGCGCTCTGGGCTCCCGTAGTTCATAGTGGGTTTGCCCACCAGCCCTCCCTCCGCGCTAGAGGAACACAAACAACATGGCAGCGAGCAGCGAAGAACTCGTTCCTAAGAAAGGCACAGTATCGTCAGTTGTGTGGAATTGGTTCGGGTTTGCGGTGTGAGACGGAGCACAAACAGCGCCCTGCTGCAAAGTCAGTCCTTCCAGGATTTCACAAAACCAAGCAAACCCCATGAATTCAAGCAAATCCCGCGAATTCCGCGCGACCCTGCAACTTTGTCCAAACTCCGCAACTCTCTCAGCAGCAGCGCACCGGTAATGCGCAGCAGAGGTCGGGTTGAGCCACAGACAAAGCGGCGTAGAGGTGCGATGCAGAGGACGTAGGTGCGGTGCGGAGCTATAGCGCGGAGATCGAGCGCACATGAGGTCGCAGGAGCTCACCAGCAGCAGCGGTGTGGATGGGACTAAAGGAGGAGACGAATGCGGTGCTTTCTAGTTTTGTCTGGTGTCACTCTGAAAAGCTGTCTGCGTTGCCATGGTGATGTAGTTGCCTAAAAAGTAGAATGGGCAGCGTATTTAGACAACAATGAAGTTTGAGGTCATTGTTCTTTAAACGTTAATGTTGCAGGCTAATAACCTTCCTGAAAACCTAGCACAGCAAACTTCCTCTGTTTTTAATGACTGGATGTTCTACAGCACACAACAGGAATCACCAGAGAAGATTTGAGAGGAACAGAATCAGAATCAGCTGCAGGAGCCCCAAAAAACAGCCTAATAACACAGCAATATTATTTTAAAAAGTAGGTATGCTTGGCCTGTTCAAATACAGATATTTTTAATTAGCTCAATTACCACCTCACATATGTTTAAAAATAGATTTTGTTAGTTTTTACAGTTCTAGCTAATATTTTTAAGAAGAATTATAGACAAAAAAAAATTGCAACTTTTAGCGCAACTTTTAAGAAAATCCCCCGTAAAATCACAGGGCCTTCTGTTCTATTTGACTTGTCTGATTGCACTTCAACCTCAAGAGGAAATCAAAGCAATAAAGCTAAACTTGTTTTGGACAATTTCTCTGTTGTCTTCAGTCAGTCTTCACATCAGGAACCCAAATTAAACTCTGTCTCTCTGTGTGTGTTTTATCTTATCTACAGTAAGGCCCAGTGTGTTTCCCTCACAGTTACAAAGTCACACATTTCTCAAAGAACACATGAAGATGAACACATTACATTATCATGACATTGCAAACACTCAGCACTGACGTTTTTTACTATAATGAATATATAAAAATTATATCAAGCTTGATTATACGTATAACCAGCAAAATATGAATAACATACAGATTACTCAAAGCTTGAGTGTACCTTAATTACTTAGCATAAAAAAATAAAAAAACAAACCCTCGGTGTTACCAGTCTTACAATGACCTAAAATAGCAACATTTATAGCTTTTTTAACTCATTCAACCTCTTCAATGGCGTTTGTACTTTCACCGAGAATGTTAATTTCCTGAATATATGCAATGTGTCAGGTCAGTCGTGCTTCTTTGTGGTCCCTTCTGTTATCTGCTAATACATGTCTAAGAATGTAACCAGTAGGGAAAGTTCCAGCTCCCATAACATTGGTGACCCCATCTCAGGCCTGTGAGTGACTCTCCCTTGGGAACCAATAATTATCAACCAGCGTCCAGGTGGGATGCTGGGTGTTGCATATTATTAAGCGCAAACATGAAAGGAAACATGCAGGACAGGACAGGTCTACAGTGCTAGGACAGTCCTATAGACCCTTCTCACACAGCGTCATCTGATCACGTGATTTCCACGGAGCCGCCATGGCAAAAGCCGGTTGTCACGGCCCAATTTGGATCAGTCCTGCTGTCTGTTAGCCTAACAAATTAAATTTGTTTTACTCATCAAAAATAGTTTAATGTGTCCTATATCTGCGATAGCATCTACCAGCTGTCTTTTGAAGTAAAAAAGTTAATGTTGCACTGTTTGACAAAGTTTATTCTTTAAAAAAGTCACATAAAAGATCGCTCCTGCTGTAATCGTCAAATAAAGTAAAAACCAATCTGAGGTCAGCTCTTACTGTCTGCTCAGATTTATTAGCAGGGTAAACACGTTTTCACGGACATTTAGCAAACGGGAGAGAAAAAGAAAATGCAGTGTTCAGGACAGCTTGGTATTTGTTCATTTCTGTGTGAGGATATGGCGATTACAGGATTATTTTCACAACATGGAATACTTTGATGGAAATATATCTCGATATTTACTTGTGGATTTATATACAAACTGATTGAGTGTTACTAATCCTGGATTGGACTGGTTTTGGACAGAACCAGTGTTCAAAGGTAAAAAGGCTGTTTTTTCAGTTTGGGCATACTGAGGAATGGTCATTAATTACACATATGTCCTATTTTAAGCATAAAGTTAACTTAATTCCCATTTTGTACAGAACATAAGCTTTCTAACGATGTATATCATGCCTGTATTGACAAAATAATAACCGTGCAAATTATGTTTTCACAGAGTTTCTTTCTGAATCTGGTCGCCGCTAGCTTGAATGAGGTTAAACATATAAATCCTATTTCTCCATATCTCAGCAAATTTGCCACTTTTTAAGGCCTTAAATTTTGATTTATAATTTTAGACTTGTAAACCTCCACGGAAAGCCTACTTTATTTAGGTATTTATATTGCCTTTTCACTAATCTGCGTCTCTCATCTGCCTATGTGAGTAGGCACATGGACAACAGTTGTTTAGGGCACTTTCCATATTTGAAGGTCTGTCACCCATCCTGCCACTAAATATTTTTATGCCTCTAAGGAGCTCTCTGCCTCTTGTGAGCTTTTAAATGTGCCCCTCTAAAGTGAGCTTGTCGATTGATTGACTAAATAATTGTAAACGTTGTGGTATTCCAAAGCGGATTGTGTGTTGAAGGCTGGTAACCCGTAATTTTGACAGATCATAAGGGTCTTAAGCATCGACAAGTGAACATTTCTCTAAATATCACTGTCTGACCTGAACACTTAACGTTAAGTATTGTAACGGTGTAGAAAGTGGTAAATATGAACTCAATTTCTATAACTGATCACTAATCGCTAGCAGGCTACACCGGCTTTTTGCCATCCAAAATGGCAGCGCCAACAAACCAAGTCACGTGACTGAGAACGGTCTATAGAAACAGACATGACATTCCTGTCTGTTTCTATGGGACTGTCCTGTCACTTGATATTCCTGGAGCTCTCTCATTTTGTCAGACTATTAACAGTAAAATCACCTATTTAAAATCTGCGCTGGTCGCAAAGCCTTTTCAAGTGAAAAAATGTGGCATTGATGCGTGTCACGTGATGCCCCGCAGCAGTGCACTCTTTCAACCACTCTGAACCATACACTCCACAGAGCTGGGCTGTGTGGAAGAGTGGCCACTGCTTGAAGAAAATAATAACAAAACATGTTTTGTGTTTGCCAAAAGGCACGTGGAAGACTCCCCAAACACGAGAAGGTCCTCTGTCCAGATACAATTAAAATGAGCCATCAAGTGTAGCAGAAACCTAGCACCTGACTGTGCCCCCTCTCTAAAGTGAAGCCTGGTGATGGCAGTGTCCTGCTGTGGAGATATTTGTCATTGGTAGGGACTGGGACACTGCTCAGAACTGAATGAATGAAGGATGGAGCTAAACACAGGACAATTTTTGCAGAAAATGACTCAAACTGTGCTGTACAATGCATCCAACCTGAAGGAGCTTGAGCTGTTTTTAGATGAAGAATGAGCACAAATCCCAGTGATTTTATGAACCAAGCTCATAAACATTTTTCCTAGAAAAGTTGGAGCTGAAAGTCCTTCAGAAGGTGGTTCTACAGAGGACTAACTTGAGGGGGTACATACTGAGGGGGTCATATTTCTAATTTGCTTCACAATATTTTTTGTTTGCATTTTCATAGTTGTTGTGATGTGATGTAAAGTGACTGACATTCACAAGTTAGGGAAAGGAAAAAAGGTGAAGAAATTCTATACACATTTTCATGGAAACTCGAACAGAGAGGAAAGAAATAGATGTCAGAGTTTGTGCTGCAGTGACAGCCTGTTCATCGTACACCTTGATGTCCCATCATCCCATGTGAATATGCAAGTGAGAGGCAGGCTTTAGATGAGGCAAGTATCTGTGAGAGCACAGCGCTATTGGCTGTCACAGCCTGCTGCAAAGAGCAGTGAGAGGGGACAACATGACAGAAGCTGTGAAGTAAACCTCAAAGAGTAGAAGAGTACACAGCGCTAATTTGCATTTAGAGTCATGCACAAACTCAACTTATTTGTCCTCCCTGAAGTTAAAGCAGAGGGAGCAATGTATAGAACAGGAGCAGAGGCAGGGACAGAAAAATCAACTCCACCAAAAAATCCTTCTGCTCTGCTTCGAGAACGTTAAAGTGGCTGTCGAACAGAGGCTGAAGGGGAGAACCGCGAGGATGCAGAATAAAAGTAAAACCATCAGAAAAGTAAAACCATCAGAACTGGTTTTCAAATTCAGTACAGCCAGTCCTACAGCCAGTCCTTGACCCCATGATTCAATCCAGAAAAACCATGAATCATCTGCTATGGATGGGGGTCGAAAGGCATCTTGCATGTGCTTGATAATATTTGTAATGTTGTCAAAACAGGTATGTGAGCATGTTGATTGTCAGAATGGCGGCTGTGCTAAAGAGTTGGGTAGTAAGTCCTGTCATCTGGGCTGGTGTGGCTGTTGGCTGATCTTCTTCTGGGGGTCTCGTCCTGTTACTCCTGCTCTGCAGCAGGTGGTTGTGTGTCATCTGGTCAGAGTGCAGGGTCGTCTCCTGGGCCTGGAATCTTTCTGCAGTGGTTGCTGTGTATCCATGTTGCTCTCTCAGCTATCTTCATGGCGGTGTGCATTGTCAGGAACACCTGAAATGGTCCTTGCCAGCTTTTGGAGGGCCAATGTTTCTTCTGCAGGTCCTTCGCCATCACCCAGTCACTGGGTTGGAAATCATGAAGTTTGTTGGACGTTGTACCGGCCACTAGAGGGGAGTGGTTTGGTTACAGGGCCTACTCCTAGGCATGGCGGTCTGCCAAACAGTTTCAAAGGGACTCATGTCCACTCTGGACATTTTCCACATTCTCTTGTGAGTTAGAACAATGGGCAGAGTATGTGTCCGTGACTCTATCCTACATTAAGTTAATTTGCATTTGAATGAGCTGTTTTCAACAGCACCTCCACTGGCAGGGTGAAAGTCACAATGTTGTCTGTTAAAGGCCTCCATACACCAAGGCGACAATCGCCCATCTGAAGCCGTCTGAACGGTTCTTCCATGTCGCTCATTTCCGTCCTTTTGATATGTATGCGCCATCAGCCCTCATCGCTCCAGGACGGAGGCCGTCTGACTAGTTTTCTGCCGATTGGCCTTGTTGAATCGGCGTCTTTGGTCTTTGGCATGAAGCGCTCTGATAGGCCTAGCACTACAGCTGCCGCGCCAATCAGCTCACGGGAATTTTAGCGGCAGTGCCAGAGTGACGAGAGGTGAAAAGCTCCAAGCGAATTGCGCTGTTGAATCCAAGACTTAACCCACTTCGTGCACTTTCTTCTCCTTGTTGGCCTCTGTTCTTCTTCAAGTAACAGAGCAGCGGCACCTAATCCACACAAAACAACATCCAAACCGGCCATTATCACGCTTCTCAAATGTTCAAACAAGCTGAGAACAGTGGCAGACCAAGGCGCGCTACATGCATACGTACTCTGCAAACATTGTGTCACTTCCATTTATCTTTGTCCACTGGCTAGCGCCATCTGCCGCTTTGGGGGGGGTAATTACATCACGTGCATGCGCAAAACACGGTCTTTAGGTCGGTTGTTGCTTCGGTGTATGAAGAGGGAAAAAGGTCATCCGATGTGAGGAAACGGGAGGGAACGAGAGGAGACGGGAAGAGACGAGCTGTCGCTCCGTCTTTTCGGTGGCAGTCTGGGAGTCGCCTTGGTGTATTGAGGCCTTAAAGAAGAGCAAGGATCAAGGAATTGACTGGAGATGGCTATTTTAACTTATGGCAGAGTTGGCTATTGTTGGGCTGAAAATGCATCAAATTTCTGTGATCATATTTCAGATAATAAAAAAAGCAGCACAATTTTGTGCTAATGAGTGTTTTTTGGTACCAGCTGGTTTGATCTTAGAGTGTCCACAATAGATGTTCTTTCTTCTGAAAAACACTGCAGTGAACTATGGAAAAGAAAATAAAAAAAATAAAAAATGTTTGAATGGATCCGGTGTCATCCTATCCTTTGGTTAGCAAAAAGGGCATAAAACATCTCAGTTTTCTAATTTCCATTTGGTAATGGTACTGAGAGGTCCAACTTGTAGAAGTTGCGTTGGGTTGGTGCAAGATAGACTAATATGGCACTTTTGTATTGTGCCCAGTAGATATGGCTGAGCGAGAACTTAACAGTGTTTTCTCCCCACCAACCTTCCTCATTAGGCTGATCAGGTCCTGGAGACACATGGGAGGTACACTGCCGACTCTCCGTTGTGTCAAACTCCTTTGCCACTCTTGAAGTTGAATTTCTGCAAAGCAGAAGCTGCAAGCAGCTCAGAAAACAATTGTGCATGTGGCCAACAATACACATCATGTTATGTGTGTTAGAGTGAACACTAGAATTCAAAGTAATTAGATGCCAAATCTGAAATTTGGCTAAATTTAATGCCTTCAGATGTTGAGTTAAGGCAATAATGCAATTTATACATTTTGGTCTCTGCCCATTTAGGTTTCATAAAGGACTAGTTATTTCAATCCCAACTATTTCAGCTCAGTGCTGGATTTTGAGTTATTTTATGGAGTACCTTGTTTCATAAGCCACTCAGTGATGTTACCACCTATGCGACACATCTTCAGTTGTGTACCTCAGCATCTTTGGGTGTTTCGACCACTTATCACAAGACACCCTCCGCTGAGGCAGGCCCACCACAGGCTGATCAGACCTGGGTGTGTGCCGCATAGGGACTGAGTGGTAATTTTACTCCCCATTCTGTCTCTTTTCTTCTCAGCCACAGCCAATGACTACCCTTCTCAGCTGCTGTGGCGAGCTCTTTTATGGTCTCTCTCTGGACCTGTGCTCTAATGGCCACTTCTTTGAGAAGTCTTACAGTGGAGTTGGCGACAAAGCCCCTGCAGCCGACCTCCACAGGACACACCTTCACAACCCATCCCCTTTCTTCTGCCTCAGCTGCCAGATGGGCATAACACATTTTTTTCCGTTCATATGCTTCATCGATGGCATCTTCCCAAGGGACTGTGAGTTCAACAATAAAAGCACGGTGGCAGGCGTTGGACCAGAGGACCAGGTCTGGACGCAAATTGGTCACAGCAATCTCTGACGGGAAAACAAGACTTCGGTCTAAGTCCACCCGCATTTCCCAGTCTCTGGCTGCATCTAATGGACTTGAACCTGTGGGTGCGGTCTTGGCCTTCCGTTTTTCACCTTGTCGAATGAAGGCTATTGGCTTTTGGATAGATGTTTGGGTATTTAGTATTAGATTAATGGGACAGACTGTAGTTGAATTTTGAATTTAGTCCATTTTTAGTGGAATGGTGATGTTTTCTAATCGTTTAACCTGATGAACCAATAAATTACACATTACAATTCCCACTTAACCGTGGGACCACTTGAAATTAAAAATGTGTGCTAAATGTTTATGTTTCAATATGTACTTTTGTCCTTTGTGTGAGCATTTATGTGGTGCAGTACCTCTCTCTGATCAAACTTGTTGGTTAAGCTCATCAGCTGGAATCCATTCCTTTCTGACCTCCTCCGACCATCCTCAGTTTGTCATGTTGTCGGTAGGAGATGTTGTTAGTTGACATTCGTGTTGCCAATGTCCTTGTTGACCACAATTGAAACAGATGTCATAGTCCATTGTTGTTTCTCTGTCTTTTCCTTCCTTGTTTTTCCTTGGATAGTATTTGGTCATAAGCATTTGTGGCATGTCTTCTAAGTTCTGTTAAACGAGAATTATTCAAGCCAATGCAGGATTGTCTAACAGCTGAAGCAATCTATGGTGTTAGTCCATATGTTTCCCCCACACCAGGGGTATTGCCTAAGTCTCCAGGCCATGTGAAACCACTGTGAGTGTTATAGGTTTTAGTCAGCCGTGTGAGAAATTCTTCAGGATCTTCATTGTCTTTTTGTTCGCAAGTGTTGATTTTTTCTGTAGCAATTCTCACAGGGAAAGTTCCTGTGATGGCAGAGCATATGTTGTTCAAGGTATCTCTATACTGGGCATTGGATTCATTTTCCCAGGTTATATGGCTGCAGCGGAGAGCAGTATTCTGAAATTTATCTGCTATTTTATGCCAGTCTGTGGGTTTCATCCTCATGACCAGCAGTCTTTTCAGTTGGCCTGAACTCTTGGCAGCATAATAGGAGTTCCTTAGCAAACATCTGACCTGATGCTGTTGGGTTGGGCAGATGTTGAGAGGCTGCAGCAATCTCAGTAGAGATCCAGGGCCGAAAAACCTTCTGGGCCTGAAACTTCAACCATAGGCATGTTGAAGGCTGCTTCATGTGTATGGTGCCGCAGTCTGTGGGAAATGGGTTCTGAGTCCAGATTAGAAATTTGAATTGATGTGTGTGTGTCAGATGAATTCAGTCTGCCAGGCTGAGGTATCTTTTTTCTTGTTTCTGGTTCCAAAAGTCTGCTGGAAGGGCCCGCCTTGGTCTCAGGGTTGTGGGGGAGCTGAAGGACAGGTCTGGGGTGGGGGGCCATCAAGGTCTGGATCCAGCTTCAGGGCTACCAACTGTGAAGACAAAGAGTTCTACGAGTGGTATTCAGGTATTTTACACTTTTTTCCCCATACTTTCCCTTTATAATATCAACTATTGGACCTCCAGGAGTTGCAATCTTCCTTGACGCTTTACTCCCCATCTTAGAGTTTGTTTCAACCACCGTACATGGTTTTGATAAGGGCCTCTAACCCTTTTTGATATGGGACTCGAACCTGTTTTGATAAGAGCCTCTAACCCTTTTTGATACTCTTTGCTGGTGAGAAAAGCATAGGTCCTAATAACAGATATTATGTTACATAAATTGAGCTAAATTTCTTCAAAACAACAGAAACTTTTATCCCCAAATAAGCTCAATTAACAGTAAAAAAAAAAGAAGAGAGAGAGAAAGAGTCATTATTTCAAAACTCGCCAAGCAAAATTTGTTCAATTAAAATTGAGTTTGTGGTCTAATTCCAGCGGCAATGATCCAGGACATCAGCGGTCAGTCCTCCCTTCTCTGAATGTTTGAGGTAAGAAAATGGGGGAAAAAGAAGAAAACATGTACCTAGGATGGCCTGTCCCTGTCCGCACTCCGTCCCAGACGATTGCTCGAGGAATCCCACTTCTGACAGCAAATTGTTGTGGTAATTTCTAGTAACTTCTCAGCACTGATGAGTCATGAAACATGGACTTGGATCGATGATCATTTTATTTCTTTACAAAGAAAGGTCCGACAGAATTCAAACAGAGTGAATGTAAGAGTCATGCAGGTCAGACCCCGAACGGTGGGGTAGATAAGTATTTAAGCAGTACAGGGTGAGGGGACAAAAGGACCGGGGGGGGGGTGAACTTCCTGATACATATTAAAGGATAAAGGTATGTGGTGTGAGGTGGGGTGAGTTGGGCTTCCTGGTTACAAGGATCTGCTAATGTGAATGGTACCTTGAGTTTCCCCTACAGACATACATGGGGCAAAAAAGTATTTAGTCAGCCACCAATTGTGCAAGTTCTCCCACTTAAAAAGATGAGAGAGGCCTGTAATTTTCATCATAGGTACACCTCAACTATGAGAGACAAAATGAGAAAAAAAAATCCAGAAAATCACATCTACTTTCACCCCTGGTCCTGACCTTAGGAACTATCAGGAGGCCAGTACCGGAGGACCTCAGGGTCCACAAGGGTTTGTATGGTAAAAGCAAGTCAGAAAGATAAGAAAGCCCAAGGCCGTTAAGACATTTAAAAACCAATAAAAGAACCTTAAAATCGATCCTGAAACACACGGGGAGCCAATGCAATGATTCTAAAACCGGTGTAATGTGGGCCCGCCTTCTGGTCTTCGTCAGCACACGGGCTGCGGAGTTTTGTAAAAGTTGTAGAGGTGCAATACTCTTTTTGGGGAGACCAGAAAGCAGGGCATTACAGTAGGCAATACGACTGGTGATAAAAGCATGCATCAGCGTCTCCGTGTTGGCCCGAGAGAGAATGGGGCGGACTCTGGCTATGTTTTTCAGATGATAAAAACCTATTTTAGTAATATACTTAATGTGTGGATTAAAACCAAGCTCAGAGTCAAAAATAACGCCCAGGTTTTTCACTTGTGAGGATGGGTTTAAGGAAAATGCCTGTAGTTTAGATAAGAGTTTCTCTCTCTGAGCCTCAGGACCGATGATTAAAACTTCAGTTTTGTCCCGGTTAAGCTGCAAAATGTTTTCTGCCATCCAGGATTTAATATCTAAAATACAGTTAAAAACGGCATCCATTGGTCTTGTGTCATCAGGAGACACGGAGATGTACAGCTGAGTATCATCAGCGTAACTGTGGAAGTTTACTCCATGCCTCCTGATGAGACTGCTAAGAGGGAGCATATACAAATTAAAAAGAACAGGGCCTAAAACTGACCCTTGGGGCACACCACATGTCATCTTATGGATTTCTGAGGAGCACGTATCCATACTTACCATAAATGTTCTGTCTGTGAGAAATCAACTGTGGGAGCAATTATTAGGAAATGGAAGACATACAAGACCACTGATAATCTCCCTCGATCTGGGGCTCCCCGCAAGATCTCACCCCGTGGGGTCAAAATGATCACAGGAACGGTGAGCAAAAATCCCAGAACCACACGGGGGGGACCTAGTGAATGAACTGCAGAGAGCTGGGACCAAAATAACAAAGGCTACCATCAGTAACACACTACGCCGCCAAATCCTGCAGTGCCAGACGTGTCCCCCTGCTAAAGCCAGTACATGTGCAGGCCTGTCTGAAGTTTGCTAGAGCGCATTTGGATGATCCAGAAGAGGATTGGGAGAATGTCATATGGTCAGATGAAACCAAAATAGAACTTTTTGGTAAAAACTCTACTCGTCATGTTTGGAGAATTTGGAGAGAGTTTGGAAAATTACAGGCCTCTCTCATCTTTTTAAGTGGGAGAACTTGCACAATTGGTGGCTGACTAAATACTTTTTTGCGCCACTGTATGGCAAATGGCACAAAATAACATTAAAAGTCAGGATCTATAAAATTTCCACCACAAACGTATGACTGCAGAAGACAGTGATGCACAGGCACTGGTGCGAAAACCCTAGCTTCCCCCTGGAAAAGGGTCCTGCTAGCTCCTCTGCTGAGGAGAGCCACAAATATTCTTTAGGGGACGAACGCAGGCCCAACAGACCCAAGAGAGACAGTCAACCCAGGCACCATCCACCAGAGAGGCACAAAGAACTGCCTTCATGCTGTGATGAAACCGCTCGCAAAGGCCATTGGCCTGCCTGGTTGACCAACCAGGTCAACATGTACATGCTCAAACCACCTCTTGGGTATGAAAAATGGCTCCAGTGGCACCTTAGTGTGCAACACACAAAGTGGCCCAAGCCCTAATGTCCTTGCGGAGGCTGGGCTACACAAATTTGGCCCCCACCAGTTTAACGGACGCTTTAACACCAGGGTGTGCAAGAAAGTGAATGGCATCAAAAACCCGGCAAAACCATTATTTTTGCTGGCCACACGCTGAATATCAGTAGTGAATTCAGGAAAAGGAAAGCTGGTGCTGCCATGACTCCATAACCTTGGCCATAGCAAACGTAAGAAGCTTATGACTCTCAAATGCAGTAAACTCCCAGCCCTTCAGTAAGAACTGAAAATGTTGCGTGGCAAGGAACAGGGCCAGAAGTTCCCTGTCAAAACTACTGTACTTTTCAGCGTCGTGTAGCTTCCTGCTAAAAAAGGCCAGAGGCTGCCAGGCCCCATCTACCCACTGTTTGCACACTGCTCTAACTGCGCTGCGTAATCAGACACGTCGGTTGTCAGGGCAATGGGGGCCACTGGGGACAGGTGGGCCAACAACACGACACTGGTAAGAGCCCTTTTTGCACCGTCAAACGCCTGTACTCTTTCAGAGGACCTCCAGGTTACCCTTCTTGTCTCTAAGCGCATTGTATGGGGGCGCATAAAATGAGTGGCCCGAGAAATTAAAGGGTTGTAAAAGTTCGCCATCCCTAAAAACTCTTGCAGGTGCTTAACTGAGAGGGGGAGCGGAAAACCTGAAACAGCTTCCACCTTAGCGGGTAGGGGAATGGCACCCAGCAGCGACACAATGGGTCCCAGGAACTCAATTTCTGTGAGGCCAAACTGACACTTAGCCGGGTTCATGATTAACCCGTGCTCAGTGAGGTGCTTGAACAGCTGGCAGAGTTGTGACAAGTGTTTTTCGACAGTGGCACCAGCCACTAGCACATCATCCAAATAAATGAACAAAATGACAAACCCTGCAACACTGAGTCTATGAGTCACTGAAACGTCTGTGCTGTGCCTCTCAAAATGAATGGTATCCTTAAAAACTTGAAACCACCATCTTAGGGACATCTAGCAGATGTACCAGAACCTGCTGGTAGCCACGCACCAAATCAACTTTAGAAAAGACCCCCGGTACCAGCCAGGTTGGCAGGAAAATCCTGAATGTTATTGAATATTTATTTAAACATTCACAGTGCAGGATTATCTTTATGGACAGAATCTCCAGGCGCAGCCGAGGGCCGGACGGAGTCTGGTTTGGGAACCACAGGATTTCATCTCTGCTTTTTGCAGATGATGTTGTCCTGTTGGCTTCCTCAAACCAGGACCTTCAGTGTGCACTGGGGCGGTTTGCAGCTGAGTGTGAAGTGGCTGGGATGAGAATCATCACCTCCAAGTTCGAGGCCATGGTTCTCGACCAGAAAAGGGTGGCTTGCCCTCTCCAGGTTGGAGGAGAGTTCCTGCCTCAAGTGGACGAGTTCAAGTATCATGTTCACGAGTGAGGGAAGGATGGAGTGTGAGAATGGCAGGCAGATTGGTACAGCGTCTGCAATAATGCGGTCGTTGTATCGGTCTGTTGTGGTGAAGAAGGAGCTGAGCCAAAAGGCAAAGCTCTCGATTTACCGGTCCATCTACATTTCTACTCTCACCATGACCGAAAGGACACATCCCGGATACAAGCAGCCGAAATGAGTTTCCTCTGCAGGGTGGCTGGGCGCTCCCTTAGAGATAGGGATCCACATGTTCACCTTTTGTGGTTTGAGTGATGAGCTAAGCAGGCTAGCAGCGCTCCCTGCGGCACTGACTCTATAGAGCGCTTGTGTCACACACACACGTACCTGCGTCAGGCGAGTGGAGAGGACAGAGAAAAACCTCACGTAGTTATCGTGTCACCAGGTGAGTGGATCATCATTCGAGTCTACAGCTCCTCCTCTGAGTAACGCGTAGGCTGTGTCTGCTCGGGAAGCGGTTAGCTTCAATGAGGCAGTGCAGCTCCTGCAGAAGCCTTTTCCTTTCTGACCATTAACCCTCTGTTCTCCACTCCCAGCGTCTCTGAGTGCATATACGTGCGTAAACATTAAATGCTTCATTAGAGCTGGACAATTTAGTCTTAAAAAAAAAAATCTCAGATTTTTTCACAAAAAATTTGATTTACGATTTAAAAACGATTTTTTCCTCCACTTACTTAAAATCAAACTGAAGACAACAGAGAAATTGTCCACAACAAGTTTAGCTTTATTGCTTTGATTTCCTCTTGAGGTTACAGTGCAATCAGACAAGTCAAATAGAAGAGAAGGCCCTCTGATTTTGCAGGGGATTTTCCTAAAAGTTGCGCTAAAAGTTGCAATTTTTTTGTCTATAATTCTTATGAAAAATGTTATCTAGAACTGTAAAAACCAACAAAATCTGTTTTTAAACATGTGAGGGGGTAATAATCTAATTAAAAATACCTGTATTTGAACAGGCCAAGCGTACCTACTTTTTAAAATAATATTGCTGTGTTATTAGGCTGTTTTTTGGGGCTCCTGCAGCTGATTCTGATTCTGTTCTTCTCAGATCTTCTCTGGTGATTCCTGTTGTGTGCTGTAGAACATCCAGTCATTAAAAAGAGGAAGTTTGCTGTGCTGTAGGTTTTCACGAAGGTTATTAGCCTGCAACATTAATGTTTAAAGAACAATGACCTCAGACTTCACTGTTGTCTAAATACGCTGCCCTTTCAACTTTTTGGGCAACTACATCACCATGGCAACGCAGAAGGGCTTTTCAGAGCGACACCAAACAAAACTAGAAAGTACTGCGTTCGTCTCCTCCTTCAGTCCCACACCGCTGCTGCTGCTGAGCACCTGCGACCTCATGTGCTCCTCCATGCCGCACTGTTTATGTGTGCACCCAGCTTCGGCACCGCACCTCCGACCTCCGGCACGCATTACCGGAGCACTGCTCTGCTCGGAACAGGGGACGGCCCACAAGTTTTAAAGGAAAATCTCGACGATAATTGACCAACGTTGCGGAAAAGTTGCAGAGTTTGGACACAGTTGCAGGGTCGCGCTGAATTCGCAGGGTTTGCTTGATTTTGCGTTAATAGTTGCGATCACAACATCGCGAAATCCTGTAGGAACTGACTTTGCAGCGGGGCGCTGTTTATGTTCCGTCTGACGCTGCAAACCCGAACCAATTCCACACAACTGACGACACTGTGCCCTCGCTGCCATGTTGTTTGTGTACCTCTAGCGTGCGGAGGGAGGGCGGGCCTACTTTATTAAAACAAGTCGACCTGCCCTACAAATTCGAATTAATCGAAAAAATCGATTTATCGCCCAGCCCTATGCTTCATAGTTACAGTAAAATTAACCTGTACATCCCATTAGTGTCTCACTAAAATGGTTACCACAGTCGCTTGTGCCCCCATGCGGTTGGATTGATAACAGCGATATGACGATAATGCGGTCACCGCGACAGCCCTAATGATGCTCTGAGTGTTTTGGGAATTGAAGATTTGCGCTGTTTATTGAAAGGCACTCTTTCGGTGGACTCTCTGGGGGGGTGGGGAGTTCCATTGGGGGGGTGCAGCAGACGGATATAATGGCAGGGTAAACGCTGAACTCTGACAACACTGGACCTAAAAAACACTGTGGCTTGTCACATATGGAGGGTAATAAACTGCGCATCTTGTAATTAAGCCTAATGCTTTTACAAACTTTAATGGTTAATATCTCTGTTTCCCTTCACAAACATGCACCGCCACCCGGACTATTGATGGGTCGATCGCGAACAAGCCGCGTGTTCTTTAAAGTGAATGGTGTGAGCCGGCTTCCATCTGCGAACCGTGTTTTTTTTTTTTTCTGAAAGAATCTTTTCAAAAACAGGACAGATAACAACAGAGAGAACAAACCAGATCAGCCCCTCTGACCTGAGGTCTTCCTTAATCAATGCCATTCTGCCATGAAAAAAATAAGTTAAAATTACTCTTAGATAGTTGATAGCTGATGGTGGTTAGTTCAGAGAGAGACACCTCTAGTCATTTGGTGCTGCTGTTTTGCACAATGCACAATGCAATATATTTCAGGTGTTTATTTTTTATGAGGTTATATATTTATAAGATTTTTTTAAGTTTTGAGGTCAGTTGTTGCTCTTGGTTTTTCTTTTTAATACTAAATAAAGCCCTGCTTTTTGTTACGTGTGTGTGTTTAAATTTTAAAAAAGTCAACATCTGTCCTTTTTATTTTTATTCTTAATTATAGGTGTTTTTATACACTATGTGTAGAGTGGTTCTGTAAGTCAGTTCATTAAGTAGTTTCAAAGTATCAGGACTTTTGAATACTTCTTCAAAATCCATGTATTTGAGTTATATATGAGTGCACAATATAACTCAGTCAAAACCGCTAAATTTGTCTGAAATATAAAAGTTATAGGTGGTAAAATGAAGAGTCATTTAGGCTGATGGAGTGGCCAAGCTTGGTGGGGTTTTTTTTGTTTTGTTTTTTGGGAGGGGGGGTATGATCAAGAAAAAAATCTATTTCAAATGCACAATTATAGCATCAAAATATTTTCTAAGTTATAAGTAGCCTATAAGCTGAGTGCAATTTGTTAAAAAAACAGAGCGGAGGAGGGGGGGTATAAGCACTTCACCTGCAGATTAGGTTACACTGGTACTATGTATGTTTTCAGGTGTCTAGTGTGGAGGTGGTGCAGTCTTACATCGACAGGATTCAGGAGGTCAACCCTCTGCTCAACGCTGTGGTAAAAGACAGGTCAGAAAAAAAGTTGGGACTTTTTAGCTGTCTTGCATACCTGCTTAAAACTTTGTGTCTCATGAATTATGTATGCGGTTAATTTGCATAAAAAATTAGACGCTTACAAACTTAAGTAAATGATTAATGTTGTGGCTGTGCTGTGTTTAAATGAACAAATATGCAGAAAGTAGTGGAGAGGAATATCTGCTCTGTCTTGTCCTGTCCTCTGCTGCTCAGGCTCTCACTACCCTGATGTGACCGCTGTCCCGGGGGGGGTCGCAGCCCAAATGAGTTAATTCACAAGTTACAGAAAGCAAAGAAGACAAAGGAATTCTATGCTCATTTTCATGTAAACAGAGAGGAAAGAATTAGATGTCAGAGTTTGCTCAGCAGTGACAGCCTGTTAGCGACTTCTTCATACGCCTTGTTGTCCCATCACTCCCATGTGAATCTGTGATGCCCTTTACAAACAGCACCTCTGGATCTGTCGGTAGGCCTGCCTCCCGATCTCCTGAGGTGTGCGTACATACTGCAGGATTAAGTCGGTAGGATGTGAGGAGGATTGAATACACACACAAGAAGGGGGGGGGGGGGTCTGAAGCCTAATTAGCGCGGCTGCTAGCAGTGCAAAGTTAACAAATAAAAGAACACAGTCCTTCGCAGTGACAGCAGTTTAAGCGCTGATATTATCCCTACATTTACTTGATCTACCGTACAACTTAACTATACAGAGAAAAGTGAAGCACAAACAAGTTGTGGTGCGCATCATCAGCTGGCTGCCAGACCATCACTCCGGACACAGCACATGGGTCCTCCAGAGATCACCTCCTCCTGGTGTGAAAAGTGGTGGTGTTGGGGTGGGGGGGTTGTGTACGATCAGCATGTGTTTGTATAGGGCATGCTGCGAAGGGGAGGGAGACAGAACAACATGAGGCTGAGCAAAATGCGGGACACAGTGCTAATTTGATGAACGTCATTTGGAGTCATGCACAAAGTCAACTTATATTATGTCCCTTGACGTTTAGGTAGAGGGAGGGATGGAGAGACCAGGAGCAGAGTAAGGGACAGAAAAACCAAAAGCAGGGAAAATTCCCCCGATCCCCCCAGCAAATCGCTCTCTGCCTATATACATGTAAGTTTGTCTCTTTTTTTATGGATGCTGGAATTATTTTTAGGAGAGCTGAAGCACCCCTAAAAAAGGTCTAGCCACGCCTATAGGCGCCAATCTTTGTTTTTCCCCGTGGGTACTCACACATTCCAGTGGGTGCTCTAACCCCACAGCACCGGCAGGATTGGCGCCTATATGGCCTCTCCTATGATTGAAACATGCGAGCAGAGAATTTTCCCCTGGGCGCTCACACATTCCAGTGGATGCTTTAACCTCGCAGCACTGACAGGGTCGGCGCCTATATGGCCTTGCTTATGACTGGAACACGCCTTGGGCAACAGATGACTTTGTAGATGCCTTCTTGTGATGAAATCCCCCCCGCCCTCTGGTTTTTCTGTCCCTTCAACTGCTTGTGTTTTCTCCATCCCTCCCTCTGCTTTAACTTCAGGAGGGATAAAATAAGTTGAGTTTGTGCATGACTCCAAATGACACGTTCAGCAAATTAGCACCGTGTCCCACATTTTACTCTTTTACTCTTTGAGGATCACTCCGTAGCTTCTGTTTTGTCCCCTCTCCCTCCCCTTTGCAGCAGGCTGTGACAGCCAATAGCGCTGCGCTGTCACAGACAACCTCCTTTGTAATTGGATATTCACCTCGCCTAAAGCCTGCCTCTCACTCACAGATTCACATGGCAGTGATGGGACTACAAGGTGTATGAAGAAATCTCACTAACAGGCTGTCACCGCTGAGCAAACTCTGATGTCTAATGCTTCCATGAAAATGAGCATAGAATTCCTTCACCTTCTTTGATTTTTGTAACTTCTGAATAAACTAATTTGGGCTGCAACTTGCCCCCCTGAGAGGGCAGTGAAATGGCAGTGAGAGCCTCAGCAGCAAAGGACAGGACAAGACAGGGCAGACACACATTCTTCTCCACTACTTTCCACCATATTTGTTCATTCTAGGATGAAACGAGCTAAACAAACGCTAATAGCACAGCCACAGCCAATAATCATTACCTAAATTAATTGCGTGCATAATTAATGAGGCGCCAAGTTTTATGCAGGTATGCAAGACAGCTAAAAAAAAAAAAAGACACATCAAATTGCACCAGAAATCAGGAAATATGGTCTGCTCCTTTAAGAATTTATGTAACTAGTTGAAAATATTTCACAGTACAGCTTGTTGCCCCTGGTAAAATCTTTTTGAGACGTGTTGCTGCCATCAAACTGTGGTATTATTTTTCATGAAAAGGTTAAATATCTTAACATCTGAAATGTTGTTTTATTGTGAATATATTGTCTTTTGAGGGATTTTTATTTATTAATTTAATTATTACATTTAACAGTGTCCCAACTTTTTTCAGAAATGTGGTCGCATGTTAAAACAAATCTGACCTGTCTTTTACCACAGCGTTGAGCAGAGGGTTGACCTCCTGGATCCTGTCGATGTAAGACTGCACCACCTCCACACTAGACACCTGAAAAAAAAAACACACATAGTACCAGTGTAACCCAATCTCCTCCACCACCCACCAACCACCCCCACCCCCTCCTCTGTTTTTTAACAACTCGCATCCTTAGGCGAGGTACTTGGCCTTTGAAAAACACCCTGAGTATAGGGGCGGAGGTGCTGGTCTTTCGTCGCAGAGACCTGCATAAAATCACAGAAGTGAACATAGTTAAAGAGGTTTACAAAGGAGAAACATGGCGCTGAGCCTCATGGAGCGGGTCGTTCAGATACTCTACAAGGTGCTCACAGGAGTCCTGCTCGGGCTCTTCCGTCTGCTGTCGCCGAGGAGCGAGGTGTACGGCAAGAAGCTGCCGCGGGTCCGCAACCCGCTGCTGCTGGAGTCCGCGACCCAGCTGGCCAAGAAGATCCGGAGGAGAGAGGTGTGTCCGCTGCTCGCACGGCAGTACTTTACTGTTACCGTTTGTTTACTGGCACACAAGAAAGGACATAACTTAACTGCATAAATCTGAATATTTATACGCAACCATTTTTGTTGTGTCCTACGGAAGCTGTAAGCGGTCAAAGATTCATAACTTTTTTGCTCTCGTTATCTCGTCATAACGACTTATTTTTTTCGTTTTTCTTAGATAGCGACATATTTTTCTCGTTATAGCAAGAAAACAAATGGTTTTCCCAAGATAACAACTTAATTTTCTTGTTACAACGAGGAAACAGTTTCTCCAGAGGTGTAACGGGCAAATGGTACACACACCAAAAGTTTGCATAGTTGCATTTTCTTTTTTCAAACTCAAATGTTTCTGAAATTGGTATACATTTTACGTGTGTTACAAGCGTGTTTACTCAAATAAGCCTATTACTAAGGTAAAGTGAAAAATCTGCTGTCAGAACAAGGTTAAAAAGTTATGTGGGCGTGACCACATAACAAGTTTTATCTCTGACAAGAGTTGACTGTAATGTGACAACACTGGATGCATGAGAATCATCACAGACTGAGTCATAGTCAACGTTTTACCATAAAGATAGGTCCTGAGTGAAAGAGTACCAGTGGAAAAAGGTCTGTCTGTTGTCTTTGTGGGACAGAGCACTGAGCAGCACTTCTTTGTGTGAGCGCTTCACCTGCAGATTAGGTTACACTGGTACTATGTATGTTTTCAGGTGTCTAGTGTGGAGGTGGTGCAGTCTTACATCGACAGGATCCAGGAGGTCAACCCTCTGCTCAACGCTGTGGTAAAAGACAGGTCAGATGTGTTTTAACATGCAACCTCAGTTCTGAAAAAAAAGATGGGACACTGTCTAAAATGTAAAAAATAAATAAACTGATAAAAAATAATCCATAAAAATATAATATATTCACAATAAAACAACATTTTATGAAAATAATAGCACAGTTTGATGGCAGCAAAATGTCTCAAAAAGATTTTGACAGAGGAAACAAAATGCTGGGAAAGAAAGGTTTACTATAAAATATTTTCAGTTAATTATATTAATTGGCATCATCTCAGTAAAATGTTTGTGTGCAGAAAGGTAAAGTTTGTAGTATTAGTACTGGATGTATTGATGGTCCTGATCTTCAGGGCTTCAAGTGGCACTACATTCAAGGATATTCATGCATTCAGGGGACACAGAGAGAACAAATGGTCCACCTGATATGTTGTCAATGTTTGATTGTGAATAAAATTTGTTTTTATGAGATTTGAAAGCCATTTTATTTTGTTGTTATTTACATTTTACACAGTGTCCCAACTTTTTTGGAATTTGAGATGTAGAACTGAAATCTGAAACCACAGTTGTTCTACTTGGCTGTTAAATTGTTGAAGTGTTTTGAAGTATTAGGGTTTATCTTGTCCAGGTTTTCCTCGGCGCTCCTGGAGGCAGCGCAGGCGGACAAACTGATAGAGGAGGAGACTGGTGGAGAGGAGGTGCTGGAGGACCAGTTGCCTCTGCTGGGCGTCCCAGTGTCTATCAAAGAGTCTTTCGCTTTGCAAGGTTAACTGGCCAAAGACAAATTAGTACATTTTAGAAGAAAATCTATTTTCTCTGTACAATTACTAAACCGTACCTAACTTTAATTTTATTTGAGTAATTTTATTGTGTCGTGATTTTTGTGGGTAGTGATAGTAGTTGTAGTAGTGGTAATAATAATACTGTAAAGTTAGTATTAGGAGAATTACCACATGTAATGGTAATAGTAGTAATAATTGTAGCAGCAGTAATCAATCAATTAATCAACATTTATTTATAGAACCCTTTACAACTCTCAAGGTGATCAAAGTGCTTTCCAATAAAATCAAATAAAATCAATAATAAAACTATAATAAAACAATAAAATCAGAAAAGATACAAGTACATTCATACAACAAATTATAAATAGTGTGTCACAGCATTACTAAGTGTTGTAAACCAGTCTGAATAAATATGTCTTAAGCCTGGATTTAAAAGTAAAAGAAAGTGCATTTTATTTAAGTAAACTTTACACTCAGTACTATTTTACTTTACCTCTAGTAAAAAATTCGGTTGAATACTTGAGTAATATTATTTGAAGTACTTGTACTTAAAGTCAGACTTACTTCTTCGGCCTTTGTAAAAAAAATGCATTCAAACAAACACATTACATAAGCTCTATAGATGAGTTGAATAGACAAAAGATTTTGAAAGACTGCTAAACACTTTGACCTTTGGTGTGCTTGAAGGTTCTAATTATTAACTAGTTATGACTTGCTAAACTACAATAATTATTACTACCACTTTAAGGTCTACCCAACCGTTCTTGTCCCATAGGCATGCCACAGACTGCAGGTTTAGTGTCCAAAAAAGGAAGATTGGTCACAGTGGATGCTCCACCAGTGGCTTTCCTGAAAAGAGCTGGAGCTATCCCGCTGGGGGTCACCAACGTCCCAGAGCTGTGTATGTGGATGGAGTCCCACAATCATCTGTATGGCATCACCAGAAACCCCTATGATCTGGACAGGACAGCAGGAGGCAGCTCAGGTTAGCCCCTCAGCAGTACAAAAAAAGTTCATAAAAAGTTGATATAATGCAACCTTGTAAATGTTGTGTATTATAAAAATGAAATAAACTAGAGAATAAAAGTGTTTTAAATGTACAGTGTATCTTCTATCCAGAAAGCTCCTTCAGACAGCAGCAGCAGAAGGTTCAGATAAACTCAGGGTTAACATATTCTGTCTTTAAACTTGTTGAAACAGTGTCTTCAGGTGAATTGGTTGGTGTAAAGACATTCCATTGCTTCTTCCAGGAGGAGAGGGCAGTATTGTGGGAGGGGCCGGTGCGGTCATTGGAGTAGGTTCAGACATTGCTGGCAGTATACGACTTCCTTGTTTCTTTTGTGGCATTTTTGGCCATAAGACCACTCCAGGTAGGACTGTGGTATATACTGTATTTCTAGTAGCATTTTATTGAAAATGTTAGTGACAAACATTTTTGCAGGAATTGTGTCAAATGAACACGAATATCCTCCATGCTCTGGCCGTGAGGAGGAGCTCCTCAGCGCCGGGCCCATGTGCCGCTACGCTGAGGACCTAGTGCCCATGCTCAAGATCATGGCTGGACCCAACGCTGACAAGTGAGGCCTCAAAACATTTGAACTATGACCTTTATACTTAAAGCAATTAATACGGTGCTTGATGGAAATGCAAATATAGTTTCTCTCTGATAAAATATTATCTAGTAGTATAAATGCAAAAACTGTCACCTAAAGCCTAACAGACTTAGTTCAGATAAGTTTAGTAAATAAAGCAGATTGATATTAGATTGGTATTAAAACTGTACATGGTTTGTCCCCAGGCTGTCTCTTAACACAAAGGTCGAATTAAAGAAGCTGCGTTTCTTCACTGTCCCAGAGTGTGGAGAGGCCTACCTCACAAATCCAGTCAGTCAGGACCTAAAGCAGGCTCAGCAGAAGGTTTGTGGAACACTAGGAATGCACAGTTTTAGGTTTTTGAGTTGTTAAAGTTTAAGTAGTCGAAAGTCGTAGTAGTAAAAAAAATGTTTTTCTGGAGGTGGTGGAGCGTCTCGAGGCTGACTTTGGGGTTACAGTCCAAGAGCTGCATTTTCCTGAGTTTAAAGACACTTTTGACATGTGGTATGCCTGCATTTCTCTCCCTGACGACGATGGCAAGGTGAGTCAACATTATTGTAAACAAAAGGTTATTTAGTTAAGTGGCTCCTGTCAGACGCCTGGTCTGGGGAATTATATCTCATAAAATGTAAGCAGAGGCATTTAGGTCATAGTTCACAGTAGTAGTTGTTATTGAGCCACTCCGAAGTGGTTTACTAATCACAATGCAGAGCCACATTTAACATGCAAATGTAATACAAAGCAAAATAAAACAAATATTTCAATTTCATTTTAAAAATAAACTTGGCAGAAAACTGTTGCCTGGGAATTCCAGCCTCACCGCTGTACCAGTGGATGAGTCTGGTTGCCAATGAATCAATTCAATTTCTAGAGCAGAGCAAACCCGAGTAAACTGACAGCGGACTTAGCCTATCAGAAAATGGCGGACGTGACGTGAACAAAGTGACAAGAAAGTGAGCAACGCGAAAACATCTTTTTTTTCTTGTTAAATAAAGGCTTCTAGTGCTGTCACTTGCTGTGGTTTTAATGACTCGATATGTTTTTGGTCATTTAAAACGGAATTTACTGCTGAATGAAAGAAACTCTTGGCTCCTCGTTGCGCCACCTTGATTGTTGTTGTTGAGGAGACTGCTCGCGAAGAACACGTGACTTAAATAAACAAATCAAAATGCACGGTATGGTTGGGATTTGAATCCAACCACAGCGGACGGCGTGGTGACCAGACTGATATTTCTCTGTATAATAATACAGAGACATATTCTGGATTTTCCAGGCAAAGAAAACTGAGCTTCCAAAGCTTTCATAGCTTCCAAAGCTGTGAGAATGTCACTTAAATGCACATATTTAGTTAGTTCAAATTGTCAGTTTAAATTTCCAGGGTAAAAAGACATCCACTCCAGTTTTGATCCCACTTCATTTATTCTTTTATGAAATGTTTTTATGCTCAATCGGGTAAGGTGCAAATTTAGTTAAAAACAATCTTGCTGTGGTAAGAGATCAAGATTGAACTTTACTAATCTCACAAGCAGAGAAAGGTAACTCTTAATACAGACTAAAGTGCAGAAAGCAAGCTAATATAGCTCAGTACAGCCAGCTCGGTGTAGCTCAGTTGACAGTGCACGTGGGGCATATAGAGCAACTACAGCTCACCTCAGCATCATGGGTTTGAGTGCGGACTCCCAATGATTTATCAAATGTGTCTCGCTGGTCTCCTCCATGATTTCCTGTCACTACTGAACTAACCTTGCAACTGCGAAAACTGCACTGCTTTGATACTAATGCAAAAATTTCGAACAAAACAGACGCCTACACCTTTCACAGAGATGATGGGTGACCCCGGACCAGCAGTGTGGCCTCTGTGGGAGCTGATCAAACGGATGGTGGGAAAATCAGACCACACATTAGCTACAATCTGTAAGAGTATTATCAAATTCATATTTGTTTGTGAAGACTCTCAGTCATCCACACTATTAGAATCACAACAAACATCTGGACTTGGTTTTAAAGTAAAGACATTTCACCCAAAAGACTTTTATACTCGGAAGGAAGGAGGAAAGAAGAACAACATGTCCGTCAAGCCCTCAGACCCTGTGGATTTCCCTACTGGGGCTTCACCAAATCCAAAAGAGCTAAGAAACCAGGCAGAAAAAAACAGAGCTAAAAAGGTGCAACATTGTTTATTCTTATGTAGCTGACCAGTCTGAGACGCTTAAACAGACTTTTCACCAGCACAGGATCCCGGTTCATTTAAAAACTGTTAATACCCTCTGACAAAAATTGGTTCCAGAGTCCACAGTGCACCACCTGAAAGACCCAGATCACTGTCTGAATCTTAGCCAGTGAGAAGGTGTTTTGAGCAACTGGTCAAAGAAGTGATCTTTGTTAAAAAAGAAAAAACAAACGGTGGATTGAGATTTAACCTTCCATCTAGAACAACAGTTCATAAGGAGCTGATTATGCTAAAGTTCCTCAGGTGGGTTAACAGCTCACTTCAGCAGAGGACACATGACTGCTAAGGCGCTGAAACTAATGTAAGGCGTTTTAATGGAACTTAGTTTAAGGTTAAAAAGACCTCCCTCCAAGGAGTATAAAACTCAGCTCTCTCACCTGCTGACTTCAGAATTGAAAAAGTCTTTTGGATGAAGACAAAACATTCTTAACTTTAAAACCAAGTCCAGATGACTTCTTTTAAAACCGTGGATTCATATTCATATTTACCTGTCCAGACACAACACAATCTCTGTCAATAACATGTCTCATATGTGCTCAGTGTATGCACTATTATCGAATGAGACCTACCCACCACCAGCCATCATAGAGAAAAAGGAGAAGCTGCAGCAGAAGATTGAGCAGCTGCTGGGCACCGACGGGATCTTATTGTGCCCCACATACACCAGAGTGGCCCCCAAACACCACCATCCCCTCTTCATACTCCACGACTGTATCTACACTGGTAAGTTTTTACCAACTCACAAAATGCAGGCTAATTAGTATCAATAAGATGACTGGGCATAAAAAGAGCATTTTGAAGAGTTTAGTGTAGAGTGTATGGGACTTTTGTGATCTTCAGACCCTGATGTGGCTCTGGATTAAAAACATGATTCTGATGAAACATGATGATACTGAAATACAGTATAGTACAGTACAGTCACTTTACGGCCCATGATGTTGAAGTCAAAAAGTGAAGCACATATTTATAATATCAGTGCATACAGAGTGAAACATTTAAAACATTGTTTTCCTATAATTTTGATAATGATGGCTCCCAAATTCAATTATTCACAAAACTGGACTTGTGAACGGTTTAATATTGTAATCTGCTGGTGTCACACTCAAACTCTAAATGAACTGAAAACATTTGCAAAGGTTTCCTGAAGATGCACGAGTATCGGAACAGCTGCATGCTAGAGACAAATGTAAATGTAATGTCAAGAACTTTGGGGAGGTTCACTGTGAATGGACCGAAGCTGGAATCGGTGCATCAGGATCCACCACACATAGACAGATCAAGACATTTATCTACAGCTGTGTCAGGCTTTCCTAAATCAGAGACAACATCAGCAGCAACTTTTCCAATGGAGGTTGTTAGGCCACTGTGTTTTCTTAAGTATAAAATCAACACAGCCCTTTACTGTGACATTTTAGAGCACTGCATGTTTCCTTCTGCTCACAAGCTCACAAGTGACAAATGACCATGATATTACTGGGACAGATTGACCAGCATACTGTCCAAACCTGAACCCCAGAGAGAATTTATAGAGTATTGTCCTGTGGAAGATGAAAAACAGCAGACCCACTAACATACACTGAACAAAAATCTAAACGCAACACTTTTGTTTTTGCTCCCATTTTTCATCAGCTGAACTAAAAAAAATGCAGGACTTTTTCTATATTGTTCACAAATCTGTCGAAATCTGTTAGTGAGCAGTTCTCCTTTGCCGAGATAATCCATCCACCTAACAGGTGTGGTATATCAAAATGTTGATCAGACAGCATGAATATTGCACAGGTGTCCTTTAGGCTGGCAACAATAAAAGGCCACTCTAAAATGTGCAGTTTTATCTCACCACAATGCCACAAATGTCGCAGGTTTTGAGTGAGCGTACAGTTGGCTGCTGACTGCAGGAATGTCCACCAGAGCTGTTGCCCATGAATTTAATGTTCATTTCTCTACCATGAGCCGACTCCAAAGGCGTTTCAGAGAATTTGGCAGTGCATCCAACCGGCCTCACAACCGCAGATCACGTGTAACCCCACCAGCCCAGGTCCTCCTCATCCAGCATCTTCACCTCCAAGATCGTCTGAGACCAGCCACCCGGACAGCTGCTGCTACAATTGGTTTGCATAACCAAAGAATTTATGTACAAACTGTGAGAAACCATCTCAGGGAAGCTCATCTGCATGCTCGTCCACATCAGGGTCTCCACCTGACTGCAATTTGCTGTTGTAACTGATTTGAGTGGGCAAATGCTCACATTCCATGGCATCTGGCACTTTGGAGAGGTGTTCTCTTCATGGACAAATCACAGTTTTTACTGTACAGGGCAGATGGCAGACAGCATGTACGGCATTGTTTGGGTGAGCGGTTTGCTGATGTCAGCGTTATGGATCGAGTGGCTCATGGTGGCGGTGGGGTTATTGTATGGGCAGGTGTATGTTATGGACAACGAACACAGGTGCATTTTCTTGATGTCATTTTGAATGCACAGAGATACCGTGACGAGATCCTGAGGCCCATTGTTGTGCCTTTCATCCATGACCGTCACCTCATGTTGCAGCAGGATAATGCATGGCCCCATGTTGCAAGGATCTGTACATAATTCCTGGAAGCTGAAGACATCCCAGTTCTTGCATGGCCAGCATACTCACCGGACATGTCACCCATGACAGCATTCGAATATGACAGCATGTTCCAGTTCCTGCCAATATCCAGCAGCTTCGCGCAGCCACTGAAGAGGAATGGACCAACATTCCACAGGCCACAACCTCAACAACCTGATCAACTCTATGCGAAGGAGATGTGTTGCTCTGTGTGAGGCAAATGGTGGTCACACAAGATACTGACTGGTTTTCTGACCCCTCAGACCACCCCAATACAGTAAACCTGCACATTTTAGAGTGGCCTTTTATTGTGGCCAGTCTAAGGCACACCTGTGCAATATTCATGCTGTCTGATCAACAACTTGATATACCACACCTGTGAGGTGGATGAATTATCTCGGCAAAAGAGAAGTGCTCACTAACACAGATTGCCTCAGATTTGTGAACAATATTTGAGAGAAATAGGCCTTTTGTGTACATAGAAAAAGTCTTAGATCTTTGAGTTCAGCTGATGAAAAATGGCAGCAAAAACAAAAGTGCTGCGTTTATATTTTTGTTCAGTGTAGATGAGCAGATGGCCTCTATCAGAGCGTCCTGGGCTTCTATAACACCTCAGCAGTGCCACAGGATGATCCTCTCCAGGACACGCCACACTAAGTCAGTAATTCACCCTAAAGTATTGAATACTAATACATACTGTACATACTTTTCAGAAAGCCAATATTACTGTTTTAATCATTCTATTCATTGGTCTTATGAAATATTCTAATTTTATGAATTATTGAATTTGGGATTTTCTGTAACTCTGAGCTATAATTATCAAAATTATAAGAAAACAATGCTTCAAATGCTTCACTCTGTACTGTCACTATAAATATATTTCACTTTTTGGATTGAAAGAAAAATGTACTTTTACATTATATTTTAATTTATTAGATAGCACTTGTATCCCCAGTCACCTTATTGAAATGTTGCCAATTAACCAAAATAGTTACAAAATGCTCATTCCAGCTGTTTCGTATCAGTATCAATAACTTTTTAGCTGTTTGGTTGCCTCTGTCCCAACGTTACAGTGTGTTGCTGCCATCAAATTCAAAATGAACTAATATTTTGCATAAAATAGTGAAATGCCTCACATTTGATGTTTTCTATGTTCTTTTGAGAAAATCTGGTTGGCTCTCATTTTATTTAAATTGCGGTTGTACTCACTTTTAGGTTGCTGAAGTGGCCATGACCACACTAAAGACTCTACCTTATTGTAACAATGCATTATCTTGAATAATGGATTCTTGATCCAAACTTCTCATCTGTCCCTTCTTGAGGTATGTTCAACGTCCTGGGTTTGCCAGTTACTCAGTGTCCACTGGGTCTGAATGAAGAGGGTCTGCCCCTTGGCGTACAGGTGGTGGGGAATAAGCTCCAGGACCGCCTGACTCTAGAGATGGCTCTATACCTGGAGAAGGCTTTTGGAGGATGGAGGGATCCTGGGACCAAATAGACCCACAAGTTAACTAGTCACACCAGCAGCCGTCCAAGTGTGAAGTTTTGTTCACAAGGCCAGTGTGTTTTTCTAGGTGTATCCAGGGTGTCAGCACAGTTCATAAGCTTTTAACTAATGCAGACGAACAAAAACAGCCATTGCTCTATTAAATGTAATAATCAGAATTAAACTTGAAATGCTCAAATTCACTCAGATCCTCATTGTTATATATTTGTGTTGGATAATATGAACAAATGTCATGTTCCTGTTTGTGTCGTGTCCTGTGTCCATTTCTTGTTTCCCCTGTGTTTTATTTTGATGTCTAGTTAGTCCTGGTGTTTTTCTGTTTTACTTCCTGCCTCCTGTTTGATTGCCTGCCCCGCCCTTATGTGTTTCACCTGTGTGCTCCTAGTTTATTTATGCCCGATTCATGATAAATCGGAATCTCAGAAATTCTGACCTCTGACTCAGAAAAACTGCCTTGAACACAGTCTCGGGTTGGGATTTTTGCTCGGAAACTCGTGCGGAAGTGTTGGACTTCGAGTTCCGTTGACGTCACGATCATAGGGACTCCCTCTGTGAGAGGTAAACAGTGTGGTTACTATTGGGGAAATAATCGTTTTTTTTTTAAGCAAGAGATCTTACACTTCTGCAAAAATGTACTTTTCTTTATATAATGAATGAAGTTATCAGTGCTACAGCTCTGCAAAAACATCTTTGAAAACATTGAAAACATCATTGTTGTTAATTTATCACTAAATGGCTAAAGTAGAAATGGAAATACCCCCAATATAACTCCATACCACACCAAACAGTTCTAACAAGGTATTTATTTGTTTTCTATAAAACAACATGGGAATGGAAATATGGTTTTGTTGTTTTTGTGGAGTTCCACGTGTGTTTTCCAAGCTGAACTCATGAACGTACATTTTTCAGAAGTAGGCTTTTTTAAGTCAGGACTACCGAGATTCTGATGTATCATGAACGCGCCATTAGTCCCTGTGTTTTCCCCCAGTTCTTTGTTGTGTCATTGTCTGTCAGTGTCTTGTTGCATTTTGCCCTGTCCTGCCTGTGCCCATGTCCATGTAAGTTTGTATTTTTTCATCTGTTGTGCTTTTTTGAGTTTTTGTGTATTTTGTCATACCTTAGTTTTTTAGTTTGGGGATTTTTAGGTTTAAGGATTTTTGGACTTTGGGTTTCCTTTTTTTATTAAAGTTTTGTGTTTTGGGTTCTTTTTTCCTCTTGTGTTCCATGGTTTATGACAACAAACATCTCACCCTTGTGCAATAGTTTTGACCTGCCCTCAAAAGCAGGTGATGTAAATGTAACCAACCCACTCTTTGCTTCCAATGACATGCTGTCACTTGGCAATTGAATGTCCAGATTTTTTAAAATTTTATTTCTCTTTTCATTACCATGACTATTGTTGTAAGCATTCAGACAATCACACTAAACACACCACCAGTTTAGCGAGAGTGGGGTGTATCCAGCATAAAAAGGAGTTAAACAGATACAAGACTTTGTGCAAAAAATGTCTACTTTCTAAGTTCAAATTTGCTTTGTGTCTGCTGTCTGTGTATTGCTCTGTCTATTTTAATAAATAAAAACCTATATAACACTTATATAACCTACATTTCTTTAGTACACTTTTTGTCCCACAAAGTGCTTGTTTTTGCTTAAAGAAACAAATGTTTGGTGAAGAATTATATTTGTAATAAATGATGATGCCTGGAAGACCTCTTGCCATCTGTCACCCATATGCTCTTAACCACTTTTTATTACGATATACAGGTGCCCATCAACTCGAATATTGTGAAAAAGTGAAATCTGGGGTTTTGACAAGTCAAACGCAAATATTATACAGATTCTGTTAAATATTTCAATCCTGTATTTATTTGATTTGTAATAACTTTAAGGCTTACAGTTACAGCTTACAGTATTGTGTATGTTTTGTGCAGCGGTATCAGTAACGAGTTATGTTTCTCAAACCCAGGTACCTTGCCTGGGCTTGATTACATCACAGGAAGGCATCCACTTTATCATTGTATGCCCAAGGCATGTTTCATTGTTCATTTCCAGGCAGGTGTCCTCCGTTTGTCTAACATGTGGCTAATTCACAGAGTGTACATCAGTGGATCCTTCGCTGTTTTGCATCATAAACACACTTACACACATTTAATGCATGCTGTTTGCTGCAGATAGCCTAATATTGCAGTCAGTTGATATTAAAAAGTTGACAAACACCCCAAATTTTCACTGTATGTACCTACAGTAAAAGGAACAGAGCAGAGTTCGCACTCAGAGCCAGTGGTGTGCTGTGGATATGAGAGGAGAGGGAGCGCAGATTGAGTGACATTGTTAATGGATAAAACCATTTACTGCACACCCTAGAAAGACAACATTGTAACTGAAAAGACTCAAGCCGTACATCGTTTGATTTAGTAAAATAAAGTAAAAGTAAATAAGTAAATATGCAAATGTAAACCACTTGTCACACTGATGACAGACTTTATTTGGTTGGACAAGGAAACATCTCATGATGGGTTAAACAAGTTTAAAATGCTATACACACGCGCACACACACACATATATACACGTATACTGCAGTTAGCTTTAGAAATATCAAAGATCAACTTTTTTTAAAGAATAAAAACAGTATCATACAGTGTATTCTTAAACAAAAGCTTTCTTACAATAATGGCATAAAATAAAAAGAAAGGTAAGTTTATACATTTACATTTAAGAACATACCCTAATTTGCAAGGCAGAACTGAAATATTTGGGAGAGATATAGAGTGTTGCTCTCATTGGTGCGGGACACTTATTTCTAGGCTATATAGTGATACTGTTTTCGACACGACTGGGCAGAAGAACCAAGTACTGCAGTTCTAATCCCTCATTCTCACTCAAGATCTGCTCCTCCACCTCCTTCAGCTCCTTCCTGAACTTCTTAATCAGATCCTGGGCCCCTCTCTCAGTGAAATACTCCTCTGTGTACTGGCCCATAGGTATCTAGGTAGAAGAAAGCCACACATTACTAAAGAGAAAATGGTATTCATTGTTATTAGGAGCAAACTGAGGTAAACCTACAGCATCTGGTTGTGGTCGACCTAGATGCCAAGTAATAGCCAGTTGTAAACAAGACTGACTGACATCCGGCAAGGAGGACATGATCGTATCCATGGTAATAGCATCCTTCTCCGATGGAGGAGGTTGTCTCATAGTGCAGGGCGTGTTAGGCACCCAGGCACACCAATCAAACTGAAACATGACAGACATCTCAAAGCAAACTGCTAACACAATATTGTTATGATTCACTGTACAGTTCCTGACCTGTCCATTGTTGGTAGCTGCGTGCTGGCCCGTGCATGTCAAGATAACTACTGCCAGAAGAGTAGACAACTCCTCTCGGCTGCTGAGTGAACTAGGTAAACCTAACAACACACAGTACAACATGTTCATATGAGAGAAAAGATGGTCTAATAACTGAAAATCTACAAAGAAAAAATGTCTGACCAAAGTTGGGCAGCTCTGCAAAGCCCTCCTCTGTGACCTCTCTGATCCAGGCCTGGAGCTCTAGGTCCTCTTTAACATCAAGGTCCGACTTGTAGTAAAAAGTAACCATTCCAGACACAAAACTGAAGAGAAAACATGTATTTATGAATTAAAGGTTACATGTAATTAGTCCAAATAATTAAGGGATACCAATACTGGGGCTGCTCTAACAGACATTAAGACTCAATCTGCCCAAAGTTACAGCACCACCAAACAGATACATGTTGAAGTCAAGAAGTAACTACATTTTCAACAAAAGTAGTGGAAATATTAGTTCTGTTTAAATTGTTCTTCCAAACACTGCATCAATTCTGGTTATACTGTTTCCTTTAGTTTGTTTTACCTGTGTATAGCATCCCACAGCAGCAGTACATTATCCCTGTAGAAATATTTTGGGATTCGAGAAACACCTCTGTCGGTGAAATCATGGTGGGGGTGTAGTGAGCGGTAGGTCAGCATCTTGTACTCCCTTTGGGCCAGGATCAGTAAGCCATCTCCTCCAGTGGACACAACCTGTACAGAAACAACATTAGAACACACTATTATTTCTCAGACCCCCCAGTAATATCTATGTACAATATATGGCTGCAATATGGTTTATTACTATGGCCTTCTGTGTCTCCAAATATCAGCTACATTAAACATCTGCTAAATGTTTTACATGACTCTGTAATCACTTAAACCCTCTGACCCGTTTGAAGATGCCGTTGGCTGAGATGAGCTGAGTGCGCCCCCTACAGTTGATCTCCAAAGTGTAGCGAAGGTGGGGAGCCAGGAGCTATGTAACATAAATATTTATTACATTATTTGTCAAGAGAATTTGACATATCAATATAATTTTTATCACATTTACGTTGCAGTACAGTAAAGCACTGCAATCATTGTAATATACTTTCTCTCTCATCTCTGTATACACGTTTTATAATAATACAGAACCATCTGAGCATCTGAAATAAAGCAGTTTGTGTTGTACCTTATATATGGGGTGTACAGCAGGGAGCTGTCTCAGAGTGGCCACACAGAACACCTCTGCCACCAGGTGAGTGCGCAGAAGGTGAGAGAGCAGCTGAAAAACCTGGAACTCTGAGTGACGGACCCAGGCCTTGGCCAGTAGCCATGCCAGGGGAGGGTCTTTGGGTAAGAAAATGGGTGTGTCCAGTCCTGGAGTCTGTCCCAGCTGGAAATAGGGACAAAGAAAATTTAAATAAATTCTCTATAAAACGTCCCACGAAATGTCCCACGATTACATATTCTCACGTTCCAAAGTAACAGTCATAAACAAATAGATATCCTTTTTACTGCAAGAATCCTAAGTAGCCCAACACTGAACAATATCACTTCAACCTACAAAGTTCTGATTTTTGAATGAACTGCAGGACACAAACTTCACCACCAGAGGGCAAATAAAAAAAAAAGTACAACTATGAAAGCTATTAATAAAAAAAAAAAAAATACAATTAGGCTACCATACTTATGTGCACAATCACAGTTTGGAGAATCAGAGCGGAGCAATGCCACATTGACTAAACTATGTACGGGTATGTTTTGGGATGTAAACATTTAGCAAAATGCTGTACTTTTGTGTGTCTTTGTGTCTTTTTCAGACTGTGGTCCATTAATAATATTTCCACTACGTACAGTAAGTAGCTGAGAAATGGCCTGAATTTACGTTCAGACAATCACAGTGAAGTACTTGTACTGAGGAATACAGAGTTCAGGGGGTTGCATGTTTGACAAAATGAATGTAATCTATAAGCCCTTTTTACAAAATACTGTACTGTCTCTTTAAGTATTATCCGCTTGTGTTATTGGTGGAACTCATTTATTTATGTCTGAGTAAAATGTCATGTAAACAATTTGTTCAGCTGGAGAATAAAAGTCTGGGCTTGTGTAGAGTGGGAGATGTGGAATAGCCATAAAGAATCCCAAAGATAAACACGTCCTGTTTACATAGGCCATATGTCTGACTGCCTGAAACTATGATAGTAGTGAAGTCCTTATACCTGTATAGCAATAGGAATGAGCCCATCATCTGGATGCTGGTACAGGAGACAGAGGGGAGCAGCTATGTACTGGGGTTTACCCTTGATAACATTGGCAGGAAGGCCTTCCATGATGCTGTAGTCTAACAGGAAGATGTTTCCTGCCTAAACAGGCACTATATTAGAAAATGGCAGTCATGGGTTACAAACTTTTTATTACTTTTTTGATGTACCTTTAGTTCTTTGTCCAGGTTGGTTTTGGGGTACAGGGAGCTCTGCACCATGTCTGCTGCTACTGGGAAATTGTCAGGCAGCTTTGTGCACTGTTGGATCATTCTCGGGTTACAGCCGTTTAGACACTGGTATCCAAAGAACCAGTCTTCTTTCCAGTGCTCCATACAATACTCTGGCCCAAGTAGACACAACAAAACAGGACAATTTAGACCAAAATGTCAGTCACACAATAGGATTAAGTAACAGAATCTCAGCTAAACTAGGACACACAATTACTATGTAACTGATGCCTAGTTAGCTCAATAATTTATTTTAAGACGTGGATAATTTTAGATGCGAAACAATGTGGTCCATGCATTATTGTATTTTTGTTGTGCGCACCAGCTATGGGACTGCGAAGCTTCCAGAAAATGCGTCTGAAATCTTCAAGGTCGTTCCAGGATTTTCCAAACCTGATGGCCAGCTTTTTCAAAGACAGCTCCATCAATCTAAAAGGGGACAAGGAAAATCAGTACTACAGAATGTCATTACAAATACATCAAAGTGTGAATATGTCTGTATATGACTGTAAAGGGGGGCCCACTTACGCATAGTGTAAGGAATATTCAAAATCGCTTCTCTTCTCGTTGTCAAAGCGAGCGTCTTGGGGTAGGTCAGATTCAGTTTTAGCATCAATACAGCGGGGAATGCCTGGAGCCCAGCTTAACCATCTACTTGCACACACAATGACATTAGTAATAAGCCAACACATGTTTGGCAAATCAATATTAAGGGATCCATAAGGTACCTGTATATCTTTCGTCTCTCTCGCAACTCAGCCTTTCTGTGCGCCAACAGCTCAGGTAAGGAGTCATCTTTCAGTTTCTTAGCTGAATGACAGATATTAAGAAATATATACTGAAGAATAATGGCATTTTTTTATCTAGTCATGTCAGGCTGGGAAACTGTATTACTTAGATTGTAATTAGCTGTACTGGAGCTCCACAGGGGACTCTCCTTGGTCCATTCTCTTTTATTTTTAAAGTCTTAGTCCAACCAGCTTGAGTCGAGGTTACATTTTTAGTTAAGTGGGTCTTAAATCTTTCCCATTCAAGCTCTCTTAAATCTAGCTCAATCTCAATTTTTTTTTCATTCATTCAAACCTTTATTTAACCAGGATTTAAAAACTCATTGAGATTAAAAATCTCTTTTACAAGAGTGTCCTGGCAAGTGGCAGCAGCACAGTTACCAAATCTTATCTGGACAATTCTTATTGTATATCTAAAATACAACTGAAATGACTCTGATTGGTTATGCATGCTTTTCACCTTGACTCTGTTTTCTGTTTGGTAAATGTCTGTTGATTTTGTTGTTGTTGTGTTGTTGTTTTTTATCCTACCAGTTCCTTCTCTGATCTCCACTCTGGTGTCTCCAATGAGCCAGCGGTAACAGGGGAACGTTGCTTTGTGTCCATTGGGAGACTCCACAGTGACATAGCGGCAGAACCAGTTGTCTTCTACCCAGTACCTTTGTTTTTCCAGTCGCACTAACAACAGAGGGCCTAAGGGAGAGGGACTGGCCACTTTGTATCGGTCCACCTGGATAGGAGGTTATGAGAAAAACGACTTAAAAGCTTAATATTAAATGAGGCATGTATTATATTTTTTTGCAGACAGGGTTAGGTTAGGGTTTATTTTTATTCACAGCTCCGATACATGCATGTACCCGAGAGATGGGAGGATGCCCAGACATAACCTCTAGCTCAGACAGAAATGCTAACCACTCTGCCACTGTGCACCTTGACACCTTTGTCAATAGAACATAATATATACTGATGAAATGAGATGAGAGATTATGTAAAAAACACAACAATTTGTTAGGGACATGCCACTACTGTTCATACACAAAATATGACCTCAACAAAAACACATCTTGAGCACTTACAGCCCCTCTGCAGAAGTCCAGGCCTGGGTTGTCCAGCAGGGTGCGCTCACTCTCCCCGTGCTCTCCCACCAGGGTTATATAGATGTAGTTGTTGGTGCCTGCATATTCAGTTGTCCCTGTTGCCACTGTTACAATATAGGTCTCCATCTAGAAAAGAAGCACAGGTATGTATTTTAGGAGGTCTGACACACTGCAGTTAAGGTGGAAGTGAAAGTCAAAGCAGCCAAATCCTGAAATAAAAGTACAGTGATGAAGAAGTAAAAGTGCACAATTGACTTTTTTGCTTTTTTTTTTTTTCCTTCGTACTATTGCAAGTGTTCACTCAAGGGGGACTTTTTCTTGTTCTCAAACATCCAGGTCAAAACACTACGCAGGACTATGCTCTAAATACAAAGATATACAAGTCAGTGGGATGCTGGGATGTCTTGATAGGTTGGCTTTCATTGATATTATATTTTTACAATAGGAATGATAAATATTACCCCAACAATCCACCTGACTGACCAAATCTAAAATATTTTCTGTTTGTTTTTATTATCTTTGACAAACACGAGCTATGATAGTAAACCACTGTTGTGAGAATAGATCCTTTACATTATGTATATGACTATTTGAATGTTTATAAAAAAAAAAGTGCACACATGTAAAACATATGATGCAAATGACTTGGTTAGACCTGAACAGTAAAAGCTTCATAAAAATAAATAACAGGGTATTTCCCCAACACAATTCCCTTAACAACATTCAACTCTTTCTTTTTCGCTTATTGAATCTTCTCATTGAATTAATTTTTCTCCAACAAATAGCACACATTTGTTTATTTATATCAGTGGAAGTCTATATTTATACACAAGGTTATTACCGTTCAGGGGAATGTAGTTATTGTAAAACCAACAGTGGCTTTAGGTTTCAACATCACCTTTTTCCATTGTGCACTCTGTAATTTAATGGTGTAGTTGTGGCGTAGTAATATTTCTGAAGTGAGTAATTTAATACTATACATATTAATCAGCGCAGCTACTTTGGAAAGGTACAGTATAATGACAGTGAGCGAGAGAGACTAAACTATGCTGCTAAAAAGTGAAGGTTAATATAAGCTAACTTTAGCATTTTATAAGTAATAATTGTGATAATAAATGTGATGTTATGGTGTGGAGCAATGGTTCCCAAACCTTTTTTTAAGGAATCCATATTTCAAAACCCAATTTTTTTTTGCTATTTGGGTCATTTTACATCATAATTTTGTTTATGCCTTAGTCTCCTGTTAAGTGATTCATAGCATAGCCTTACTCCTTGTTTTCTCATTAGTTGCATTTTCAGTAAATTTTGTAAAGTGATAGAAATTTCAGGCAACCCAAATAAAATCTTTATTGATCCATTTTGGGGTACCATGCCAGTGTTTAGGAACCACTGGTGTAGAGCCTATATCCTATGTGTCAATGGAAAAAAGCTAAAAAAAAAAAATAAAAAAAATGTAAACTATAATTTTTAGTTTTTTGTTTTTTGTTTTTCAGTGCAGATTTTGTTGAGATATATATTCCTGAAGACATGGTAGAGAAAAAAATCTGAAAAACATACCTCTGTCATGTTTACATCCGAGTGTCCTCTAATCACCAGCTTGTTTTGCTGTCCTGCTCCTGTATGTCACAGACAAACAGCAGTACTTGCTTGAACTGAAAGTTTTTGAGCCCTCCCCTCAACCTGTAGAACACACACACTTGTTTCACCATCTGAATGTGGACACGCAGGCCAGCCTGCTTTGTAACGGAGATGAGAAAACACACCCAGTGCTAAAGCAGAGGGGAAGTTGGTTTTAATGTGTGGATTGCACAGATATAATCAGAGGAATGTGAGAAGGTTTTAGAGATGGGACAGTGAAGAATGGGACAGATGAGGGCCAAGATAAGAAGGACTGGAATATGCAACCTAAGTTCACCCTCAAGAAAAATGCACAATTAGTTTTTGTCATAGTTGCTCTTTCATTTTTAAAAAAAACAGAAGGAAAGCAACCCACATACTCTTACTAGTTCTAATACTAGTTTTTTTTTTTTATGCCTGCCTTACATTAGGAGTATGTTGGGGCTGTGTGAATAATGAAGCTGGGAAACAAGTGTTTTGTACTCACATCTTGCGCATTGCTTGAGTGGGAGGGGTCCTTGGTGAGTTGCTACTTTGTCCAAGGTAAACTTAAGATATTGCAAAAGCAAAGTAGAGCCCTTTCAGAGGGCCTCAAAGTGTTGTCTCAGCTGGATGAAGTCATATTCGGCCTGCTCTGGGATTTGAATGTATTACTTTCAAATATATAACTGGGGCACAAAAAACATTTAGCTCCAGAGTAGTACTCTACAATGTTTATTAGTGGTTTTGATGTATGATTACCTGAGTGGTAGAATGCAGTAGTCTGAATTAGCAGCAATGGAGCGCCAAGAGAAACCGTTATCAGTCTGTTACAGTTTTTTTAGTGAGTCTGAAAGCAACATTTAACACTTCACACAAAAAGAAGATAATAGATGTCTAACAATAACTTTCTATAAAGCGATTTATGTAGTTGTTGAAGTGTTTTTAGCACAATATACCATATAAATGCAGTGCACCTAATTTTAGAAAACCTGGGTGTGGTGGTGGTAAAATACACCAGTGTTTTATTAAACAAGTATGAGTGACAGTCTATAATTCATAAACTGTCAGATAAGCTTTCGATAATGCATAGGTTCACTCAAACCTTTTTTTTAGATCACTTACATGTAAGAAGCCATTTCATTACACCCTTCACCTACAACTTTAAAACAGTCTTGCATGAAGGCTTGAGGACGCCAATGGCTGACCACCAAAGATTTGTCCGCTGGTTTTGGTTTGATGGTTAGTTTGTCTGTAATGGGCTAATGAAGAAATTTGTATTCTGAGATACACAACAAAAGGTTTAAAAAGAATCATCTGGGCTTGTTTTTTGAGATTAAATGTTCAAAATTAAATTCAAGTTTTAATTTAGTTTGAGAGGTGAAACATCTTCAACAAAACCAAGTGCAGGTGACTTCTTTTTAAACCTTTTGTTGTGATTCAATTAACCTGGATGACAGTCTTCACAGACATTCTGAGATACAGTTTTCATTCAACTAGCAGATCCCTGGTTTGAGTCCATGTCTGGCCACTCAGTGTTCTCCACCTGCTCATACTTTAATGGTTTGAATTTATAATCTGACTTTTTCTTGTTTGTTTATAGACAGCCACGAGGGGTTACCATAGGTGCTCCCAGGGTGTAGATTAGAAAGTATGGGTTAAATTTTACAGATGCCAAAACTAACTACAAGAAACAAAGAAAAGAAAGAAAAGAAACAAAGAAAAAAAAAACAACAATACCATATTTTTACAAGTAGATATTTATCATATGACAGTGATGACAAAAAAAGAGCATAAAAAGATACATATAATCCAGATATAAACCAGGGAGTACTTGGTAGAGTGACTGTAGTACATGACTGTACAGAAGATCCTAATTCACACATGATTTTTAGCTTTACCTCTGGCGAGCTGTTTTATGCTGTAAAAAGCCTATTCCCACTCTTCACTTATCTGTTGTAATACAATTTGAGCTTACTTTTCCCAGAAATATGATGTAATAGTGTCATCATACTGTACCTATTGGCAATTGTTTTAAAACCTGTAACTTTAAGAAACATTCTCTGAGTATGATACATGACTGAACAGAAAAACACAGACTGCCAAGTGTATTGAGGTAACCAAAACTGTAAAAATATCACAAATGGAAACTGGATGCTAACAGCTGTAACACTAGCTAGAATAGGATCAGTTCTGACTGGGCTGGTTTGATCCAGATGTGCCCTCTTCTTCATCAGGTGGACAGGCCACAAAGTCTGCTAACATGGAGGCCATGGCATCATCGTCACCACACTGCAGACACACGGGAAAGAGTGATGACATTTCCTGCAATACTTTTATTGCACTGGTATTGAGAATGTAATGCGGTGTCAAATGACTTTGCTTTACAGTTACAATAAATGTTTATATTCATTTAGGTTGGAACAAAACTAACTATGGTATTAGTAATCTGGCTAGCCATCGCAACTGTTTAAAAAAAAATGTTATTAAAATTTTTAATATAATTTGTATACAAAGAATTAGTCGGGTCTCAGACTAACTGACTTAAATTACCTGCCCCAGGATACAATTAAAAAGACATAAAACCAGAGACAAACATCTCATTAAACCGCATTTTTGAAATGGGATTGGTTTTTCCCCAAATCAAAGCTGAGGGAAGGGTTCTCATACCCACTGAGAAGGGAATGGGTATGCCTGGCCAGGTTTGGCTATAACTACAGTTGCCAAATACAGATAGCAGTACCCAGTACTTGACAGCATATTACTTGTGTATTTGACTGCAACAGAAACTGACATATGGGTTCTTCACTACAGTGTGAGTTCTCAGTATACCTTTTTCTCTATACAGCACTATTTATAACTATTGTTTGAAACTAAGATAGTATAGTGGAAGTGGATGACTACTAAAATTATTATTACTTTTATGTATATAACATTTAGTCAAGTTTATGTACAGTAGCTGTGAATACTCTCACTCGTCCAGAGTAATTGCATCGCAACAAAAAGTTAAATAAGCAGTCATCTGGATTTGATTTTTAAAGTAGAAGACGTTTCACCTCTTATCCAAGAGGCTTTCTCAATTCTGAAGCTGAACTGGTAAGAACGCTGGTTTATATGCTACTAGGAAGGAGGAGTTAGACCTGAAACTAACTTCTATTGGTTCAGGAGACTATAAAAGAGCCTGAGTGGTTTTGGGTCGTTAGGCGTCCTTTGTCCTCAGCTGGAGTGAGAGTGGTTAACCCTCCCCAGCCTGGTCAGCTCCTTCAGATGTTGAGTGAAACTGGTTTGTTTTGTTTGGATTTCACTGCAGCACAGACCCCAAGAGGTTCCCACAAGTTCTGAGGGAAGGAAGAAAGAAGAGCAACATGTACGCCAAGCCCTCAGAACCTGTGGCTATCCAAACTGGGCCTTCTCCAAATCCCAAAGGAGAAGAAAACAGGACAGGAAAGAGCAAGAGCCAAAAAGGAGCGATGTAGTCATTCCTTACGTCTCCGGCTGTCTGAGAAACTTGAAAAGATTTTTAGCCAACACAACATCCCAGTTTATTTCAAACCTGTTGATACTCTCAGACAAAAACTGGTTCACCCCAAGGACAAAATTCCCAGTTACAAACAGAGCAATGTTGTGTCCTCCATCCACTGCAGTGAGAACTGTAATGAACAGTACATTGGAAAAACCAAACAACCTCTGCACAAGCGGTTATACCAACATCGCAGGGCCAACTCCAGTGGACCAGAATCTGCAGTGCATCTCCACCTGAAGGCCACAAACCACTCCTTTGAGGACAGTGAGGTCCAAATCTTAGCCAGAGAGAAAGGATGGTTTGAGCGAGGAGTGAAAGAAGCAATCTTTGTCAAAAAAGATAAACCTTCTTTAAACAGAAATGGTGGTCTCAGATACAACCTTCCTTCTGTCTAAATCAGTCTCCTGAAACCCAAACAAAACAAACCAGTTTCACTCAGGTCATTTACATCTGAAGGAGCTGCCCAGACTGGGGAGGGTTAACCACTCTCACTCCAGCTGAGGACAAAGGACTCCTAACGACCCGAAACCACTCATTCTATTCACAGTCTCCTGAACCAATAGAAGTTAGTTTCAGGCCTAACTCCTCCTTCCTAAGAGGAAATAAACCATCTCTTTTATCAGTTCAGCTTCAGAATTGAGAAAGCCTCTTGGATGAGAGGTGAAACGTCTTCTACTTTAAAAATCAAATCCAGATGACTCCTTTTTTAACTTTTTGTTGCGATTTATGTACAGTACTCAACTTGATATCACATGATTTATAGCTTTGCATGAGAAAAAGATACAAGGGCAGACGATTTTAATTGGTACATAATCACTAGGCATGCATTTACAATTGGGTTACTTTTTGGTCAAGGACCTGCTAAGAAAAACAGTCCCAATGAATTTCTACCACTGTTTACCAAGAGAGAGGGTCACTATATTAAAAGCAGTGTATCCCATTACTGGGCTACTGATTTTAGATCAACTGTTGTGACAGGATTTACCTTTTTCTTCTCTGTGCTTTGTGCTGCGTCTTCCTCCCTTTTCCTCTTCACTCCTTTACCCTCCTCTGCATCGCTGTCTTTTTGTGCTGCTTCGATCTCCTGCTCTGCCTCTACCTCCTTTTTCTCCTCTGTTGGTTTATCTTCCTGCTCTTCCTGTCTTGTAGCTGGGCCTGACTCATTGTCACTGAGTCCCTCTGAGTGTCCGGTCTGAGAAACCTCCAGCTCTTCCTCTTGATGAGTGCTGGCAAGGCTAGCACTCCCTCCAGCCTCCTGTGATGTGTCACAGACAGGCTCCTCCTAAATCCACACAAGACAGAGATTTTACATGTTTGTTTTTTTGTTTAGATCTTTGCCATACTACTGCAGATTCATGGCAATATATCCTATAGTATAAATATGCAGTATATAAAAATGTGTAGAGATTTGATGTGACTGGTAACATTGACACTGGTAGAACAGGAAAAATAAGCTTGAACATTGCCACCACGGACACCACTCCTGGCATCACGGGACAAGTAAGAGAAATATATATAATGGATTTGGTGTGTAACACATTAGTGTCACCCTAAATTGTAACTTTTTGGTGTGTTTCTGTTGTATGATTTTTTTTTTATTATACTGCACCATTTAATTATAAAATGGGCACAAAGTGAATATAAAAAAACTGACTATCCCATTAAATGACAGTACCTGTTCATTCTGAATGGGTGCCTGCTCATCCGATGAGTTGTCTAGCTCCACTTTGTTGTCTCCCTGCTCCCATCCCGCAGCCTCTTCCTGGGACGTCTCTCCTCCCTCTGTGGTCTCCTCCTCCTCCATGGCCCCACCAGTCACACACAGGATCTGGGGCATGGTGGGGTCTGTAGAGTCCCCCTCGCTCTCCCGGGCCTCTTCCAGAACCCCAATGCTCTCCACCTCCTGGACTTTGAGTTCAGGATACGCCCGTGTTTGGATTTCCTCTATCCCACCCTCTGTCTCTGCTTCAACACTAAAGGGCTCCTCTATTGGTCCCTCCTCTTCCACAGCTTGGACCGCCTTCACCTCCTCTGTCCCACTTTCGTCGGCTTTGTCCTCTGACCCCTCGAGTGGTGGGATGTCTCCGTCCTCTTCCTCTTCTTCCTCCTCTTCCTCCAGCTCCTCTCCTTCCTCCTCATCATACTCGTCATAGTCCTCTCCATCATAAAACTCTTCAGCCGCGTACTCACTTCCGTCCTCTTCCTCTTCATCTAGGCCTTCCTCCTCCTCCTCGTCCAGGTCTTCCTCATCCTCCATGTCCTCTTCTTCGTCCTCTTCATCTGTACTGTTAATATTGATGACAGCTGAGTCTTCATTGTTGGCAGGAGGGGGCGCTGGTGGATGCTGGAGGGTTCTAGATGGTTGGCTGAGTTGATTTTGTAGTTGGTGCATTTGAAGAGGTAGCCCCATTTGCCCTGCTGTGTTGGGTTGCATTAGCATTTGCTGAAGTTGGGGACGCCCCGAAAGTGGCTCCCCGAGAGAGCCAGCGCCCGGGAGCGTGTTAGGCCCCATTGGAGGAACTAGGGATACTACAGAAACGTTAGAAGGAGGGAATGAGTTCACAGAAGTTGAGTTTGAAGTGCTTAGGTGAGGTGAGGAAGTGGCTAAGTCGTTAGCAAGAGACATTCCATCTACTGTGGTGGGTGCTGATGTTGTAGTTGCCATTGAGACCGCATCTACACCAGGTAGCGGGACAGTAGTGGTTCCGGGAGTGGGTAAACTTTCCTCCTGTTGGTTATTCATGTCCAGCATACCTGGTGGGACAATCACTACACTGTCATCAGAGTCGCTAGCCAAGGAAATCTCCACGTCTTCAGCTTCTTCCTTGTCATAGCGAACAAACACAGGTCGCTGTCCATCTGGTGGCCCGACAGCCCCAGAGTCAGGGTGAGGAGGGTGTGCGTGTGTTGACAGCATTAGATCACCTGGCGTGGGGGCCTGTCCTGGTAGTCCCGGAACCAAAGAGAGGTGGTTTTCCAGGGAGCCCAGCAAAGAGCCATGGCCCAGGCCGAGGGAATGGCGGGAGGGGAAAGACGGACCAGCGTTGGGGCCGACCAGGAGAGTGGGCAAAGTGAGTCCTGAAGTGGGTCCCTGGGCAGATGGGAGGCCCGGAGCTGACGGGGTGGGTTTGAGGGTGAGTGGGGGTAAGGGAAGGGCAATGGAGGGGATTCGGGGGTGGAGGAGGAGGTTACAGATGGTCAATGCCTCTGTGCAGAATGAAGATACCTGGAAAAAATAACAAAGCACTATCAGCACAACTAAGCATGGGGAGGTAAAAGACACAAAACTTACTTTTGATATACACTACCGTCTAACAATTTATATAAAAATCATATTTGAATTAAATAAATATATATTGCAATACATGCTCCTAGGCTAACTTGTGTTGGTTATGTATTCATTATGAGAGGTAAATGTTGTTTTGTTTATTGGACATAAGGGCTTCACAACTCTAGAAGGTAATTTCCTTTTTTATGCTAAAATACCAAAGCATTCAAGCTAGTAGCAAAAGACACTGTTTGTAATGAACTGAGGACAACTGAAGCAGTCAGTCTAGTTTTCATTTACATTACTTTGGTATAAAGTTTGCATACTGAGCTGACAAGCTTAATTCAACCACAGAATCATATAAAGGACGTTATTTCCTGCAAGGCAAATGAGTTATGCCATACTGACTTGCGTAAACAGCACATCCAAGATTAGTTTAGAAGCTGTAACCAAGTCGTGATGGACTCAGTATAAGGGTTTTGGCAGCAAAAATGTGAATTATGACGAGGGATATTGAAAACATTTTGTATCTTTGTACCTTAGTATTTCTGTCTGTACGTCCTCTGCTAAGAATAGATACAGCACAGGTCAAAGGAGGAGGCCAACATGGTGAAGGAACAAGGACCAGAGCCAGCAATAACCTGCAGTTTCACAAGAGCGAATACTATTAATTCTTGATTCCTTTGCAGATCTCTGTGCATTTTAGACATAATGCATGTTGACATGTATTACACAGTATGTACCGATAAAGTTCCCGTCTGCTCAGAGCACCGCTGTACTGGCCACTGACGCCTCCTACTGATTCACAAGAGGTACTACTGCTGTTCTGCTGCTGCTGGAGGCGCACGCACAATGGCAACACCAGGTCATGGAGGCGCTACAAGATGACAAAAAAGAAAAAAGAAAGAAAAAAAAAAGCAATATTTTTAAAGCAAAGCCACAGTGGTATTTTTAGCACATGCATTTTAGGGAGAAAAAAGAAAAAACTCAGTACCTTGTGGATGTCATCTTTTAGTAGTGTACCACTGGTCAGTATAATTTCTCTTAGTACTGTAAAAAGAAGCATTTAAGAGACAACCATTCACAACAATTCAAAAGTGAGTAGATGCATTACAAAGCTCATTGACATCTCACCACTGAGGGCTGAAAGACATGTATCCACATTGGCTAACTGGTCTCCTTTTCTCTGCAGCATGGGTGCAACTGAATCTGACATCACCAAAGTCTTGGTCCTCCGAGGACCAGGCTTCCCTCCAGGGACCACATCGGCCGACAGGCCAGCCCGGAGCTGCGCAAGAAAAACATAAAAGGTAGAGTTATTGTTATTACTACACTTTTTATGTTATTATTTTAATGAATTGGATACAACTTAATCCAAAAAGCTTTAACAGGTATTTTCAACTAACCTTTATAGCCTCAGCTCCTGGTGTGATGTCCCCCAATAGATGATTAAACAGAAGTTCGGAGTGAGCAGAGCTGCCCTGAAGGACGTTTGCAGAGGCTCCAGCCACCTGCACCCACAACTCTAAGGCTTTGTACACTGCTACCCTCACTGAACTGCAGACCAACAAAACAAACAAAAATAAGAGCTCAGACCCAAAGTAGCTGGAATAAGCCCCGTCCACTTACAACCCTTAAGAGAAATAAGCAGATGAATAGATAGATAGAAGATGAATTAATAAATAGTAATCAATGTAATGAATATAGTTTTATATCAATTTTAAGTCCCTCACATGCTCATTTGCAAGATTTCCTGTCACAGTTAGCCATGTGACTATTTAGTAGTTTAGTTTTAGTGGTGGAGTTATATGATGCTGACCAAGTGGGAGTTGTTGAGAGGACAATGCCATATTTTGGATACTTTTTAAACAATTAATTCACATGCCAGTTGTTAACTATAGTTACCTGTAGGCTCTCTGCTGGCCCAGACTGGCCTCAGGTAGAGGTGTCCAGGCAGAAAGAGTCTGTGAAAACAACCTCTGTAGAACTGCAGCATACTGAACCATTCCAACACGAGTCCTGTAGATGATATATACCCTTAACCAATGTTCTTCAAACAATTAAAAGGTACTGTGTAGCAGTACTTACGCAGTAATAAGTGCTGCTAGAACCTCTAGTGTGTTGGTGTGTATAATAGGCAAGACCAGCAACCTCACACTCCCATCACCTGTTAAATTCTGACACATGGATAAATATACTTTGAAACTATGTAATATGTATACAAAGTTTTATTCCTGCATCCAGAACTACTCACAAATTGTTTGCTATTGTAATCCTAGAGAACATTTATATGTATACTAAAAGTGGGCTAAGTAAGGGTGACTTATTTTTTTTCCATGTTTAAAATAAAAATATTGTCGGATTTAAAGGTGTGGGTACTTACTATGCTTTTAGAACTGACTGCAAGGACTCTACACACCAGGTTGAGTATTGGTCTGACAGGCAGTCGGACAGCTGATGCTGGATCCACTCTGAAAATCCAAATGAAATGTTCCTGAATAACCACAGCAATGGCTTCGAGTAGAATAATATTTTTTTTAAATTGATCAGAAGCAGTAAAACACAATTACTGCCTTATGACAAATTAGCAAGTTACCTGAGTGTATGTTTAAGTGCCAGACAAACTGCAGTATATCTGTGCTGTAGCTGCAGCACCAGAAGTGGGTCTGATTGGTCGAGATGAGAGAAGGCTAGTTCCACTCCAGGGCCTTCATATTGTACCGTTACCTCTATAGCATAGCACAGGCGAACAAATTAGTACACAAATTAAAGTGCAGCATTTGTTTGACATTGTGACATTTCTTCTATGTCTATCCCATATGACACACCTGTCTCTGATCCCTGGTAGATCTGATCCAGCAGGCTGTTGGCTGTAGCAAGAAGACAATGAATCTGAGTTGTCCACCCCTCTGCTCTGCCAGCTCCCACCCCTCGATCCAACAGACCCCCCAGACATGGCAGGCGACCATAACACTGGCAGGCCATCTGAGGCAAAGACACAACACATAACCATATCAATAGGACAGAAGGAACATCCGAAAATCAGCTATAAAATAAAAGGCATAATTAAATAAAAAAGTATATATATATATATATATATATATATATATATATACGTGTGTGTGTATATATACACACACACACACAGTGGGGCACAAAAGTATTTAGTCAGCCACCAATTGTGCAAGTTCTCCCACTTAAAAAGATGAGAGAGGCCTGTAATTTTCATCATAGATATACCTCAACTATGAGAGACAAAATGAGAAAAAAACATACATACATACATACATACATACAAATGTGAATCATGACAAACCTCCTGGGTCTTCTTGTTAGTGCTATCCATTTTGGAAAGAAAATAGGCTCCAAGCTTATCCTATAAAGTAAACAAGTATAAGTTTGGCCCAAAAGATAAACAAATGACAATAAATAGCTGCTTTTTAAGATTCTTCACTCTCTTACTCTCAGTGAACCACAGGCTCGTGGGTAATAGCTCATACAAGCGGTCATGCCCTCCATGGCTGCTAACTCACACTGACAACACAACAAGAAAGAGAAGCATTACACTAAAAAAAGAATCAAATACAGAGTAAAGAACAGCATTTTAGATAACTTTTATAACCTCAGCTTTAAGCCCCAGCAGGGACGTGAGGATGCCCAGGATGGAGTTGAGGCCCACTTCCCTGGACAGCTCTGCTATCTGTGAAGAGTACTGCAACACATCCTTTAAAATAATCACTGCTAGCTGAATGGTTTGGACTGGCGCTTGAGACTGGAGAAAAGACAATGCAATGTAGTTAGCTTCACAAATGTATGTTAAATTGTGCAGCATGCAGCTTAATGTTTTTACCTGGATAACCTGCTGGAGAGAACGCAGCCAGGAGAGACAGTGCTGCTGGAACACCTCACTGGAGCTGTCTTTGACCAGCATTGAGAGCAGGCACAGCCCCTCAAACCTGTAACACACAACCACCAAACAAAACATTGACTTAAATTTAAAAATAATGTATTAATAGAGGTGGTTTCTTTATTGTTATTATTTGCATGGGGTATTGTACAACTTTACTGCACACAAAAACAGCAAGAAGACAGGCATCTGCACAGAAATTAAATATTAAATTACAGCATAAAAAATAACATGCTCCATTGGACTGAATACAATAAAATACCTCTGAGGAAATTGAGCTGACTCTGCCCTTTCCTGTAAGGTCCATCTGCATTATTACTTCTGATATAATATGCACCTCAACAGGTTGGACGTTTCTGCTCCACTCATTTTTACCATACATAAAATTACTGACCTCTTTTGTCACTGGGTGAGCTGGACAGATTTTTACTTCAATTTAAGGCTCCTATATTCCTCTTTCTTCCTACTATAATTTATGACATGACTGTGTGTGTATATATATATATATATCACAGTCATTCCTGACAACACAAGGCTTACATTCCCAAGAATAATAACATTGAGCCAGTTTTGACTTTTATCTCAGATCCTTTCATCTTTACCTGGTCTTACTCGAGCCCAGTTTGGCATTGCTGAAACCCACGAGACCCCCAACAGCACTCGCACCCTGTGGAAACAAAAACACCTGTTAAAGCCTCTAAGGTCATCAAAACCCCCCCCCAGTTACCCCGCGGACCCCGCCACTCGCTATCCCCAGATGTGCAGCACAACAAAGCTGTCCATCCCGGCGAAGCTGCAGCGTTTAGCCGCGGCGGGCTAACCATGGAGCCCCGGAGCTAAAACGCCGCTGTTTGGGACTGCTCTCACCTGCGTCGAGAACACGCCATGTTCCCTGTAGTTGGCCAACAGAGCGGGTAAATACTCTGGACGTTGCTCTTTCAGAACCGACACTAAACCCTCTGTGAGACGCATAGCAGACGGGCCATGCAGCCAAGACGAGGCAGCCATCTTTCGCTTTCCGCCGCGCTTACGTCACCACTGTGCGACAAGCGACGGTGTATTCTGGAGCGCTCGGTTGTTTTTCCACGGCGCTGTTTGATGCTTGATTCTAGACTTGACTATACCTCGTAGCAGATAATTTAGCCATTGTTCATCTTACTATTATGGCTAACGAGCGGCTCAGAGCTCTGGAGGAGGTGGAGAAGGAGATAGCCATGATCTTACAGTGCGCCGGTGAGAAGCAGATGAGCTTTTGAATGCGCTCAATACCTTTCCTGCGTTTGTTTTACATTTGTACACAAGACTTCATATCTTGTTGATTTGACTCATTTAGTGACAAGGTTAACGTATCATTCCTGTGTTCATAATGTAAACTTCACTTCACAGCAGCTATTGTCGAAAAAGTGTATGCTATTATGTATACACTGTTATTATGACTCAATACTATTCATTCATAAATGGAGCACCAAGTACTTTTTCCCTATCTTGTGGGTACTTTATTAACCTGGCATTTACTTCTATTTAATGTTTTTATGTAACAGTGTACTGCCTTGAATTAAATCTTGTGTTTTTTTGTGTTGTAGGTAATATTGTGTTAGAGCTGTCCAAAGAAAAACACAATGCCAGCCACTTGGACAGACAGCTGGTCCAGTTTCAGAGCTCTGTGAACCGAGTAGAGAGTGAGCTGAGCGCACAGATCCGATACCTCACACAGGTCAAATACAAGTCTCATTCTAACTGTGATTTGGTATTGTTATGTTGATGTAATTTACCTTTGAATTCTGTTTGTATTTGTAATTATTTAGTTTTTGTTTCAGGAATCATTTGTTAATCATTTCCACTAGTACACTATTTTATAAACAGAAAATCAATGGAGATATTGTGTTTCCACAGGTGGCTACAGGCCAGCCTCATGAGGGCTCCACTTATTCTGCCAGGAAAGACTGTCAGATGGCCCTAAACAGAGCTGAGTATGCAAAGGTCAAACTGGGTGAATTGGGCCGGAGCTGTGAAGTCATGCTTGAACAGCAGCAGCAGCCGACATGAGAAAAAGAGACTCCAAAGCAACAAAGCCATATTTTTTGGCTGTTCCAACTAAAGGGAATTATTCCTCCCCAGACTGTGACCAGTGGAAGTCATTATAGTCATATTTGATTCAGCTGACTTTTCAAGGATGTTGTATATTTTCCTACGGAGTTGAAGATTTTGAAACACTTTGACACAGGTTTTGTACATTTAGTAGTTCCCCATTTGGTTTATGAAAGACATTTGATGTGTTCAGTTAACTTTACATATTGCTAAGAACTTTGCACATTGACACAGTATACATACACAACATGATATTTTTGACTGTTAAAGCAACAAAATAAAGCAATTTTCTACTTCTGTTTAAACCTTTAACATTTATATTGTATACATAAAATACCTGAACCCTTATGTATATGAACACTGGTTTTAGTTTCTCAATAATAATCTAGCATTTCCAAAGCTCATGTGTAAAGTAAAAAATACTGCAAAATACAAATACTTTATCCATACAAAAGGCTGACATTTTTGAACACAGCAACACATAATGCGTATATACAGTATTATAGATTCATTGTGCTATAATTAGCTTTAATTAAGCTGACTGACTAACCTTATACAGATATATGTACTTGCGCATGCCATGATGTTACACACATCTTTTATACTTTAGTGATAGTACTTTTAATATTTGGTTTAAGTATTATCAGTACATTTTTGGTGTGCAACGCAATAATCCTTTACAATGTATGAGGCCAACTTGTAGTGATGTAATATTTAGATTTAAGAAATAGCAAGATATTTATGCACATATTAATACTAAATTTGAACTTAAATCAGTAATAGAACACTATTTGACAAATTGACAATCTCCACCATTAATTAGCCTAACATTAACAACTTGTGTGTAAAAGGCCACTATAAATGTTTTAATACAGGCATGAGACTGCAATATATGAGCTACCTGTTGATATGATTCTACCCTGCACAACTGGAGGGCAAACTTGTATATAATTTTACAGTGCACAGTGCTAGAGTGTAAGAGACTGTTCTTCAGTAGTGGCTGAAGTTAGGAAGACCTAGCAGAATGGGTCCTCTTCTTTGTCATTCATATCAGTGAGCTGCAGACGAGCAAAGTCTTCGAATACCAAGTCTTCAACCTGAGAGGAAGTACTGCAAAAAGGCAAAAAAAGGTCATTTATGCTGATTCTGGCTTCATGCTACGTAGCATATTGAACTGTGTGAGCTGTTTATCTCATCTACTAATACTACTCATTTTTTATATTACAACGAGAACTAACCCAGCCTGATGCTTGTTGATGAGATAAAAAACATAAATAATTCATATTTTTAATGACAGGCATAAGGATGTTTATTTAATATTCATAATGTTGACTTAACCTTATTATCTTCAGCATCTGAAAAGGTAGTGGTTCTCTTAAGCCCCATGTTATGGAGCTCTGCGCAGTGAGTTTTGGTAGCTTGCCTTTTAAAAAAAGTATTTTCTGAGTACACTTTCTTTACTTTTACTAAAGTATTTTTTTTGACCTTGGTGGAAAAGTGGGTAGTACTCATCCTGAGTCGACCCAGGTTTGGTGTTTTAATAGTAATGGTGTTAATAGTAGCAGTGACACTAGTAGTAGTAATAGTGTTAGTGGTAGCACTAGTTGAAGTAGTAATATTAGTAGTAGTAGTAGTAGTAGAAGTGGTACCACAGTTATAATGTTCAGTACTATTACTTCTACTTGAGTAATATTATTTTAAAGTAATGGTATTTTTACATTTAAACATATGCAAATTTTAACGCCTTGCAATCAGAAGGCCGTGGGTGCAAGCCAGGTTTAGGGCAGTAGACTTGAAGTCTACTTGAGTTATATAACTTTGAAGTAACAATTCTTTTACTCTATTGGGTACATATTTTAAGTACTTCTCCCACATCTATTAGAATGTAGAAACCACCAACATTCTCACAAGTCATTGTTTCCCTAGCTGTTAGCCACAGCTCATCTCCCCCATTTGCAGCACTCTAATCATAATGAGTGAATTCTCTAAAGCCCCTCTAAAGCCCTGTTGTGGTGATAGATTATGTCTTTATATTGATCAGATACCTAGAATTACAGTAAGGGCTTGCACTTACTTTGTCTCCAGTTCTATGAGGTTTGTATCCACGAGAGCAATGGCCTCTGGAGCAAGGGGAAACAAGAACACAAACAATTAATTAAATGGCAATGTAATCTTCTTAGCTTGTTAGTATGAGGGTCAAGTGTGAGCGCGAGTACCAGGCTGAGGAGGAGGAAATTCTGGATCGTCTTTAGGTTTGGGATGCATCAGAACAAATGGAAGCTCCACAGCCACATCCCTGAAGACAATAGTCACAGTCATGACTCATGATGCAAATAAGTTAATAAAACAAGAAAGTTTTTACATTTTTAGAACCCAGTAGAACGTGTCATTTGTTGTATTCTGTTATTGCCAGCAGAGGACAAAACTGGGCACAACTGGAGGAGAAGTGCAATAATGTTTTATTTTAAACCCACAATTTATGTTTATGTAATCAACTTCATTTGGTTTCTAAATGTTAATTAAATCTAACCTATTTCTAATGAATATGTTTACAGCCAACAGATTAACCAGAGCTACAGGAGCTGCACAAAGAAACAATCAAGCAATTACAGTTCAATCAACACTGAGTAAATACTGTGTTACCCTACCCTCCAAGAGACACCACGGCCTTGACTCGGACTTTGTAAGAGACCAGGATGCCCATAGTCTCCTTGTCTGAAGCCTCCTTCATTCTGTAACAGGTAAACTATATGCTTATATCTCTGTTTTGATTGGTCATTATTTTATATGCATTGGGTCTGTGTGTAAGTACATGGTGCTGGAGGCCAGGTTGGTGTCTTCATGCTTGAGTTTTCCATCCAGAGCCAGGCCTCTCTTCTCTCTGTTGGGGCCTAACACAGGGATCAGAGTGTAGATCTTACAGAGGGTAGAGCTGGGACTGACCTGGTCCCTGGAGAGGAACAATGGGAAATACCAGTGACAATATGCACCTATTACAAAGAGTTATGCAATTATGTGAACATCAGAAGAAGAAAACAGAAACAGTATATACAAGTATACAATCCCTTTAGTGGCCTCACCAAAAAAACTACACTGAATTAGAATGTGTTTCCATAGAGCTCAAGTTGGTGTTACTGCGCTATGTATTTGTAAGACTGTGACTATACTGTGATGTCAAAGCTAAATTTTCAATTACTGTAATTATGCAGACATGAACCACTTGTTAATGTCTTCTACCAACTCACTGACAGCGCACACACAATCAGTTTTCATTTGATTGTATTGTAACCCCGCCTATTCCAGGAAGCACTACTGACCAATCAACAAGCCCTCTACATCCAGTGTGCTCTCATTTGTGTATCCAAAAACAATGTACAGCCCTGTTTAAACTGATACCTCACAGCTATTTTTCATTTTGTGGTAAAATAGTATCATACAAAAAATGTAAGAAAAAAAAAAGCTTTTTTTTCAGTTTCTGTTCAAAAATGCACAACAGAACTGCAATCTGCTGCCCTCTACTGGTGTCTTCACCTCTTTTTGTATAAAACCAGTGAAGTAGTTATTGAAAACATTTGATAATGTTTTTAAAGATTGTAAAATGCATAATATAGCCACTTATACAGTTGTAAAAATGTCCCACAAATGTAACGTGAAATTTTTTAATTATTTGTCATTTTGTATATCTCAGGTGGTGCTAATTTTTTAATTTTTATATTATGTTTGTGGTAAGATATACTGACAGACCAAATTCATATATTCAGCTATTTTTGAATATCTGTCTTATGGCATAGTTATATAATTGAATGAGGTCATATGCTGCCAAATACTACATGCATTTATATTAATGCAGTCTGGCCAGTTCTCCACACTGCTTACACACACATAAGTCACAAGCAATTAATCTAACTATGTACAAGCACCACATATAACACTACCACTTTATGTAGTATTTTTACTCACTCTGCTTCAATCAGTGCCACTGGACACATGTACTGAGCCGTGGAGAACAGACAGATGTCAGCAAACTGACGAACTGCAGACAACACAAACAGAATGTGTCAATTAAACAAAGCAGTTGCATCTTATATTGTTTAGACAGTGAATTACCTGACACTTTGATCCTCTTGACTGTTTTGGTAGAGTTGTTGGTGACGTGGACATTGACATTAATAGGCTCGCCATGGTAATATAACTGGAGAAAGGACAATCATATGTCAAGACATTTACTTACGCTCCCCCAGAAAAAAAAGTAGTATACCTCTTTATCCAGTGAGGCTTCTAAGTGCAAGGATCTATCAGACATCAGGAAGTTGCGGCTTGTCTCCACCATCGGCTGTGGGCCTGGCTTCTCTGGCGCATACTGAACCTTCCGGATGAGCAGATGCACCGAGTTCCTTTGGTGGATCTTCTCGTCTGCAGTTTTGGCACAAAAGACTTGGAGCTCATAGTCCACCCCACAGGCCTTTCCTGTGTCCTCCGGGCCCGGCTGGAGGGTCACTGAGCAAGGTAGGTTGTGAGGGATCTGCAAACACAATATGTGAGTTTTGGATGCAACTTTGATATTCAAATCTGTGTCAGATAGCTTCCAGACTAGATGTGTCAAGTCAAGTCCAGATTAATTGAAGTTAAGTCTAAATCACCAGTTCACAAGACAAGTCAGAGTCTAAATTCAAGTTGGCTCACAGGTCCAAGACGAGTTACGAGTCCTGGTCTGAGTCCATCACAAGTTTCAAAAATTTGACATTACATGCAAGGAATCCCTGTTATGTAAACTTATACAGAGAACTATTTTGTTCATAAAGACAATCAGATGTTGCCTATTGTAGAGTTTTTGTTAACAAAAGTGCAAACTGGAAGGACAATGTTTAGATATTTTCTAGGTATAGATAGATGAAGTTACAAATCTGTGATAAGAAACATAGGGAGTCTTTTTGCTCTGACTCATGATCCCTACAGACATTCTTTTGGAAACATGAAAACAAATAATGAAACATGAACATGCTTTAATTCAAATGGGAGAGTTCAATAAACCCATTGCTCCTAAAGGGACCTCCTAGAGGCGTGAGATGATGAGTAGATGATGGATGGTTTTAATAGAGTTAATATATTCCAGCAGACATTTAAAAATAAAGGTTACAGAAATCTTGCTGTTTATCGTGTATTATTCCTAAACAATTGACTATAGTTATAGTACTAATTTATGTAAACACTTTTCACACACAGTGACAGGAGAGATAGGAGTGTTTCCTGGTACGTTACTGTGAAATTGAAGGGATAGGCATGTTGCCCCAGTTTCTTCAGCAGTCTCTCCTGTAGATGGCTCAGAGGCTCTTGGGTCAAAGACGGGGCTGGGAACACTTGAATTGTGCTGCTAAAGAGGACCTTTCGAAAAGACAGGCCCAGGACGTCCAGATCCTCCCGGCCATAGCGGAATGCGCAGGTCAGGGTCACAAATGCTGCACACAAAACAACCAGAATATGGTCAGTGTATGGGCATCTGGTCAAAGGTAAGAGCCGAGATGGAGATAATTTACCTTTGCGTTCTTTGAGATACTCTGGATCTACAAGTACCACTCCATCTGAGAAATACACAAAGTAAACAAAGACTGATTAGACTAACATGAGTTTTCTAATCTTGCTTGTGCCTCATGCATTATCATGACCCACTTTTTAAACATGGCAAAAACACACCTACAAATATGAAAATATATAATTATTTATCTTGAAGGAAATTACATTGTTCAGCTGCTCCACAATCACACAGACACACAGAAAGCATGAACCACAACAGCTAACATAAAAAAAGATGCATAACATTAATAAAGGGTGCATTTGTGATGTCTTTTGTGGGTTCCCAGGCGCTTTTTGCAGTTATGGTCCATACAAAATATAGATCAAGAAAGAGTGACTGAGAAGGTATGTAAGATCTTTTCTCAATGTGATGCCATTAGCAAGAAATGGGATGAAGCTAGCAAGAAACATAGAATCCTTAGTTAATGAATGCTAGCTTATTGAACTGTATACCTATACATATACAGTATATAATTCAAAATATCTATGCATTCAACTCACCTACTGGGTCTACATGGTCCAAGTGATCAACAAAGTCCCTCTTCCCCAGATACACTGTGAGCTGAGAATATACAACAAATGATAAAAAATGATATGATAAAATATAAATACTTATGATAGAAGTGATATAGAAAGAGAAGAAATCACTCTTACCTTACTGTTTGGGCTGGACTTTTTAAAGACCCTGAAAAGACAAACCCATTCAAACCAGCATAATAGATAATTATCACAAGAAACTGTATATTGCATGTTTTTGTTGCTTTTGAGCTTCCATTATGTTATTAATATTAGCGTGTTTAATGGAAACCAAGCATCAACAAAAGAGCTATAATAGAATCACCATAGAGAGTAATCAGTGCTCTGCTGCAACAAGACAGGAAATGGTCCCAAATAGATTCCTGGAAAAGTGGCCAATTAAAATGCACATTAAAAAGTCCTCATAGAGAAACTGCTTACATATTTGTGATAGTATACTTAGGCTCTGCGCTGTATGCTACTTGTGTACATTAGGACACTATATTAAAGTCAAAGTCATGTTTAAGATCATGTGATATACAAAAGGTAAATGTTAACGTTAATATTCAAGAAGTGGAGGCTACGCAATAGGCTAAGAAGAAAGCAAAGACAATGGGCGTTCCTATAGGATGGTTCTTAAAGCTTGTAGTATACTATTAAAATAAACACAAACTTTTAAACTAATTAAAATGTGGCTACCAAAAGCACTTATTGGCCAGTAACTTTTGAAAAAGACTAGCCACCGTAACCAGTGAACAAAAAAGTAAATGTCAAGCTCTGGTTACAATGCTCTGAGGAAATTCTGTTCAAACTGTGGCTTTAGTATCAAGGGACATCAAGGCTCGTGATAAATGTTTTGGGGATAAAGTCAGAGAGACTGGACTGAGATGGTTTAGAGGGGAGGAGGGTTAGTGAATATACCAGAAGGTAGAAGGATGCTGAGGTTAAAGCTGCCAGGCAGGAGGCCTAGAGGAAAACCAAAGAGGGTGTGGTGATGTACTGAGGACTTGAAGTTGGAGTTAGATGGAGGCAGATGAGTCACTATGCATGAAGATGGACAAAAAATGTGTAGTAGTTGGTTGTTAATAAAGAAGAAGAGAAAAAAGAAATCAAAGCTGGTCTTGGCTGGTTTTGATTTGAAATTTGACCAGAAATACTCAAAGGCAGTCTGTTACTATTTTAACTTGACCCTTGCTCATCAGGTGACTGAATCTACTGATTGGTTCAGAGAAGTTGTCCAGAAATGTGCTGCCTCTTACTTTCTGAGGGAAAACAAAAGTTAAGCACATCCGGATGAAGGTCAGAAAGGCCCTTCACTTCCTCAAACCCTGGTCAGCAAAAACTCTGGTTCAGAAAATCCCTCGGAGTCAGCGGTGACAGCAGGACAAGTCACTGTGTCACTGTAAAACTCACAAGGCTAATGCTACATTTATACACAACTCATCACTATTTCTGTCTAAATGCACAAGTTAATGTAGCCTATATGTCTTTAATACAGTGGTGGAGCATAACTAGATACTTCAACTCAGTACATTAGAAGATAATGTACTGAGTAGACTATTTAATATGTAGCCCTACTTTGACTTGAGTAGATTTTTGAAGGAAAAGGTGCTACATTTAAAGTGTCTAAATTAATAAAAGTAATTTTTGACCTTAGTGGCAGTATGGGTAGCTATAGTAGCAGTGGTAGTAGAAGCAGTAGATGTGTGCTGTGCAAACAGGGCAATGAAAGTATACATTCACTATTTTGAACTTTTCCTTAAGTAATACATTTGTTGAGAACTTTTACTTTAATATTATTTTGAAAATAACGTATTTTTATTAGTATAGATTTTGAGCATGCTTCTTTTTCTACCTCTATGAAACATTTTTGATTCCCCAATTGCCAGTTCTACTATTTTTCTGCTTTCTCCTAAAAGCGATTTAATTGTTTACTAGGCTGTTTTCACATGTAGCCTTAGCTAAGTTACGGCTAAATACAGATTATTTAATGCCCAAGGTGTAGTTGGCGTTAAACGATGCACAGTTCTTATGGATTCTGATTTAGGTAGATTTTACGGGGACGGTGCGCTAAAAATAAGACATTAAACTAATGGGAAAATGTGCCAACGACATTTCCTGTTATTTCCATCTTGTTGTATCCAAAAGGGAACTTTCGCTGTTTTTCTTTTATCTAACATAAACATCCTGTTGCGTAAGACCCATATGGTTCATAGCTTACATTTGGCACTTATTAACGATATGGGATTCAGGACTCCTCATGTTAAAATCTTAACAAATCTGTTTCAAGGGTCGTTCTTGCATATTAGCATTGTTTTTCTGTAGTATTTCCTCTCGAAGCCCCTGAGTATGCCCTTAACTATGATGCAGTCAGTATTATAAACACGAAGCATAGACTCTTACCTGGTGCCTGGTTTGTCGCCCATCTCTCCTGCTCCTCTGCCGTTACGCGCCGTGCGTCCTCTGGTCTACAAGTCTTCAGTCGAAGGCACGTCGTCTACTACTCTTTCCGCCACTGTTCCAAGCCACGCCCACCTCAATCTCATCAACCACAAAAAACACGATAACATGCGGAGTAGGGACATCTCTAATGTTTACTGGGAAGCTAAGTGTTCTTCTCTGAAACAAATCAGTGCCGTGATATTACGCTCCACATCATTAGGCTGCATCTTTACATTTCAAAATAAAGGCTACTGCAACTGCATAGTCACTTTTCAACAAGTTGTTAGAATGTCGTAATAATGGATGTAGCTGTGACCCACCTGCCTTTACAAAATGACTTCAGCTGCTCTTTGACCCCACTTAAACCTTTCATGAACATGCATTCTCAGAAATTGAATGTGAAGCGGTCAGCCTGCACAGAAGTGCAGAAAGCATCCTGAATGCCTTTTGAAGCTCAGTGTGCAGGTTCATATCTGTTGATTAACTGAAGTCCCTCAGTAACAGTGGACACACACTGTTTATTTAATTGCTCAGTTGTGATGGTATTAATTTGGTTTTATTAGATTCATCAGCAGGCAGTGGTGATCATCATTTCACCTTTAGTAACAATCAAAAGGGAACTGAAAAAATAGTAATATAATACAACAGTAGAAGTCTTTCATTTTCTCAATACACTTTTTTGCCTAATCAGACAATGTGTAAATATGTGAAAAAAATACTGATTTGCATACAGTATCACATCTGTGTGGAGAACAGAGCTGTACAGCAGGCTGCTGCTTGGGAGGTCAGCCCTATGTTCCCACATTTCTAAGATTTAGGGCTAGTGTTGGCGTTAGGGTTAAACATGCACTATATACCAGAAAATAGTCTCAGATATGTGGGAACATAGGGCTCTGGGAACATAGACACGCTGCACAACATGTCAGTGTTGCTTCTATTACTAACACAGCTGCAGAACCTTGTGACATGTTGTGCAGCAAATGTTGCACAAGTTGCAGCGTATGATACAAAATAGCAATCTCTTGTAGTAGGCATATATATACTGTGGCAGCCATACCTCTCAAAAAATGTGCCATGTTTATTTATTCAGTCTCACAAAATTCTTGCCACCCATAAAACACCCCCAGTCACGAAGGGATATTAGGAATTATCGTTTAGCCTCTATGTGAAAACTTCCATTGTGATAGATGTCACAAAAGGTTGAACATCCTGAACTTGACTCCAAAGTAAAAGTCACCATAGGTTTACTTTTATTTTGAAGGGTCCCACCGGAACTGGCACAGCGTGGGCGTGGCAGCCACAGTGAACGCCTTGACTGCGGTGCAGACTGAGACCGGCCGGCAGACTATTCTTAGCTCAGGACTAGCCCGTTATCTCGCCGAGTGCAGTCAGCGTGTTGTGCGTAAAGTGTCCGTGGACGCCGCTAACATGTTTCCCCGCTCCGTGTTCTCTTTGTGCGTGCTCCTGGCGCTGCTGCTGCCGCTACACGGTAAGCCTTTGTCCCGCACACACCTCCGAACCGCACGCCACATGTTCAGCCTTTTGTGCCGCACTCGCAGGGCCCCGAGCAGGTCCTGAGCCAGACGCTCAGGAGGCAGCCGCCACGGTGCCTTATAGCCTGGTTCACCAATGCTTTCACCATTGGCTTTTACACTACACGTTTTTGCCTTTATTAAGAGATTAATCCACTCCATGTGATTTGGTTTTCTGCATATCGTGTAACCAGACTGATGGTTTAAACCACTAAAATCTATGACTGACGTAAATTATTTTCAATTCTTAATCCAAAGTGATCTAATGTGTTTTTTGTGTATTCTGAGTGTGGTTAAAAAAGCATAGTTCTTTTACAAGAGAGAAGTGATGTGGATGAAAGTGATGTGGCACCGCCCACACTGAGTCTGATTGAGGGGCACACACTGCCAGGAAACGCCTGATGTCACTCTTCCCTATAGGAGGCATGTGTAAGGCTGATCAAGATGGTGGATAGTTGGAGACAGGAGATGTATCCGCCCAGTCAGGTGAACAGTGATGTTAACAAAAAGGTCCTACCATGGGAATGGACCCTACCTGTGTGGCCCCCACCCTAAATGTTCCACAGTTTTTTACATTCAGGACTATTCTTGCAGGAAATGGATGACCTTTTTACCCCTTAATGTTATGTGGTGTTGTACATTTAAAACCTGCAGTGCCGTCCTTACTTGATGGGTATTAATAATGCAATGAAATCTCCTGAATGCATTTGACCTGGCGAGCCAATAGGGATTAAGCACTGACCTGAGAGTGTTGTGAGCGGAGGGGTCTTAGTCTGTCAAAGGTGGGCTGAACTCAAATTTGTATGCATGTACATATGCTACTGAAAAGAAAATGAACAAGTAAATGAAGTATTCTAGATTATTACTGTCTTAAATACAAGTAACAGTGTAGTTAGTGGAAACAATAAACACTACTGGAGTCACTTGCCACTTTCTCACTTGTCTTTTATACATATAAGAATACAAAATAGGCCACACGCATCACATTGTCTCATTCGAATAAAAAAGTTTAATTTTGACATTTAGGCAAAGTCATTGATAAAGCATAATAAAAGATTCTTTGAAAAATAAAACACTTGCACTAATGTAAAAACACAGTTACAGAAAAGAAAGAAAAATATATTCAATAAAAAATGTAAATATTCTGCTTATTATGCAAGGAACATCACATTGTTTCAGTAAAATTTTGCAATAGTATGATAATGTCTTGACAATACCAAGCGAAAAATATTTATAGTAACATAATTTATGTGAGAAATATTTACAATGTCCCCTGTTGTGAAAAAACAGATTTTGAGGAACTGATATTGATAGAGCTTTTTAATTTTAACATAATCAAAAGTAGCAAAAGTGATGTACAAGTGTCAAAAATAAGCTATTTGGACATTTTGTTATTACAGTATAACATAAATATAATTTATTAATAAGATTTTTCTAATAGTAGCAGCGGTTAGTTCCTGTGCATTTTAGACATAGATATGGTAAGAAGTGAGTCTCGACAGGAAGCAGCCATTTGCGAAAGGGGACTTGTCAGCTGCAGGTGACAGTTTCCCATCTCCTCCACACGCCGGGCCAGGCCAGTACAGGAACACTGCCCCAGGACTTTAACTCTAGAAGTGACAGGGACAAGCTGCAGAGTGGTGGGAGAGTGTGACAGAACAGTGACTAACCCTTGGTCACATAATGAGTCCTGGAACATAGAAAAGTGAACCGGAAGTAGAGTGAGTGAGTGAGTGAGTGAACTAAGCTGATTTAAACAGACTTTGTTCCCTTTAACCTCAGAAGTACAGTTTTTGTGTATTAATCTATAAGAAAGTGGTGCATCTGATTTATCCAACAAGACATTACTAGTAAACATTTCTACTAAACCTAAACTTTAATCTTGTCCTTGGCTAAAAGAAGATAGTTACAATATTGCAAATTTATTGTGATATTAATCAGCAAATTAAATATTGTTGTTGCAAGAGATTTAATGTATTGAAGTAATGTTCTGACAGAAATGTACACTATAAAATTAAGTGTAAAGTCAATTTCTGTTATGATCAAATTAAAAACAACTTTAATTAAGCTCTATTTAACCAATATTCTCTCTTCTTTTTTCACAAATTAAATCATAACAAGATATCAAAAAGCACATTACAGTAACCATGTATGTTAACTTGGCATACAGAAAACATCAGTTTCCATGACACCACTTGAGCCCTGGTCATGAGCACGCTCTCATTAATTAGGACTATAGTTTATTTATAATTTAAGAATGGTTTTCTGAGTCATGCAAGTGTGGCGGTGATACAGGATAAAGCCAGACACACCCAAAGGCACATTATACACACCTCTGCTGCTACTACTTCAAAATGTATGTGAGCGGTTTTAAGGTCATGAAGTACAGACAAATTTTGAATATAGTCAGTCATTAGCATAAGTGTTTGGTCGTGAAAGCTGATTGGTCAGTGTAACCATTCTGTGCATTGTTACATTGTTAGAAGAGCAGTCTTGAAAATCGTGTAAGCCTGTTTAAGTAGTACTGCAAAATATATCGCAAACTTATCATGCTGCTTAAGTTGAATTGAAATTATTATATTATTTATAAATTAGTATATTATTAAAACATCACCTGTTTTATTGTTATTTTTATATTAATCATAGTTATAGTCATAGAAATTTAAACAGTACAAAAAGTGATTTTAAGTGAGTGATTTGTACATAGAAGTTAAAATGTCCACTTTTATTTATTTGGGAGACGTTCCAAAAGCGTGGTGCAAACATCCACACAACTGCTGCCGCTCGCTTGCCATATGTTTGAGTGGCATCCACAGAAGCCCGCGGCCTTTGTTCCTCTCAGCTTTTGTGCCTTTTCAAGTCAATAATGCGCACTACAGTCCGGTGCCCCAACAAAAGGATTATTTTCTCATGAGTGCAGTGTGGTGGGCGCCGGGGGGTTCTGCATAGAGAAGAGACCAGTTCAAGTGGTCCGTGTCCGCACACAAAAGATCTGATTCAGCTCACTGTGGTGGAGAGGGCTGCCCTCAAATCTCCAGTAACACAACTTTCTCTGTCTTCTGCAGTGCTCTCTCAGGGCGATTTGGACCTGTCGGATGCGCTTGATGATATAAAAGGCAAGTATTATGAATTACTGTCTACTATACATTGAGGTCTTATGTTGTAGTAAGAGTAGTGCAGTAGTTGGATGCAGTCAGGTAAAATGTTGTAGTATACAATCACAAATGTGTTTCGAACATTTTTTGCATTCACCCAACTTACTGCGCAGTGTAAGAGGCTATCAGTACTATGACTGTTCCTCCAAAGTGGACACAAACATACTGAGCACTGCTGGAGGGGAAGCACATTTGCATTTTCATCTCTTGATTGAGAGATTAGAATATTTATGATTTTTGTCATATCATAGCATGTCCCTGCAGGGCTACCGTAGGAGGATGAAAGATATAATGTGGAGACCGTCACTACTTGCTGCCCAAAACTACACACTGCACCTTGTGACAGTTTGGCTTGTTTGCAGTATGGTTTTCTATTGTTATTATTTTTGTGGTTAGGGTTTTGGTTATTTTTGTGGGCAGCCAGATCTCTCTCCTGGCATGTAAGATGTTTTTTGGTTTTGCAGATTTTTGTAGGGGGTTCTTGAAGTCAGTGTGTGTGGTAAAGTCCTGTCACACAAGGACATATATTACATGACATATACCCTTTAAACAACAAACTTAAATGACCAATAAATGAATGAACAGTCAACACGAAAATGCCCAAACCCGAATTATATTAATGAAAAAATTCAAACACAAAATAACCCACAATATATAAGTAAAGCGATTTTCAAACAAAATCCCACAATGCATTGGGCACTTCCGGTATTTCCAGGTATATATAACCCAAAAAAAGTTCACAGTTCAGGTCTTTTCAGTTTTAGTCTTTTCAGTTTTTAATAAACAAAACGTAAATGAACCAAAAATAAATTTACGCACAAAAGAAAAAACAAAAAGGAAACTCACGAAGGGAGAATGGTGGGTTGTAGTCAGGTCATGTGATGCAGCATGCCGGTTTCCGGGTTATGGGAATGTGAATGCGAGCATGGAATGGAGAGGATAAGATGGAGTGATGGAAGGGGAAATAAATCCAGGGAATCTGGAATATGGCTGATAGAAGACACTACCTCACTGCAGGGAATTCATTTGCATAGTAATAGTCCACTTACTGTGTATACATATATCTTTAATGTATTTTAATGTTCTTTTTCATTTTTACACAAAGAATCTTACGATATGCACTGGCTAAAACATCAGACATACCAGACAGCAACTGCAGCTGAACAGTGACAATAACATTAGTGAAGGAAGTAACGAGCAAAGAAAGACACATAAATTATATTATCTACTATTCTACTTTTTCATTTTTGTTGCAGCATACAGACATAAATGATACAGTGCTTGTCACTGGCAATAATTATTCTCTAAACTCTGTTCTTAACCCACTTTGTTGACAGTGACAACAACACAGAAGCCTGCAACACCGGCAGCTCCAGCAGGTGGCGCTGGAGGGGCAGGTGGCGCTGGAGGGGCAGGTGATGGTAAGAACCACACAAGCAGCTGTTACGCATTAAATATTAATGTATATTGTTAAATATAGAAGGGTGGGGGGTGCGGGTGGGGCTATTTTTGTTGTGACTTTGCTATATGAACCCAACTCTGAATATGAATTTTGTGCTTCTTTGTCAGTGCTTCTTTTAGCATTTTTTTATTTCATGTGCGTACTGTAGTACCTAGACATATCATTTAGCACAGTAAACAGACATTAAAAGTAGAGGTTACTGAGTTGGGAGTCTGAGGGTGTCGCCTGTTAAAAGGGACCCCTGAAAAATGTGACCTTTTTGTACCCATCTCCATGGCAACAACGTGATGAGACCACAAACTACTCTCTCTGACTGTGTAGAGTACTAAATACATAAAGCTTCCACATGCCCTGAAAACTATCAGAGTAGTCAAGGATAAGAATTTCAACTTTAGATAAACAATGCAATACACATAATAGAGTTAATGTTTGAGTTTTGACCCTCTGATGTTGCCGTAGTTTGTCAGTAAAAATAGAATAATTATGAGACCTGCAATATAAACAAATAAAGTCGCTTGAAGAGCACAAATCTCTGCTAAGGCATTGGCCCTATCTTGCAATGATATAACTATAGTGCCCAGACCTGGACTAGAAACCAGAGGTCTTCTAAATAGTTTAAGGTTAAATGCTCAGTCTGTTGAAAGATCCACTAAAACTAATCATTTGTGCCTTTACTCACCACTTGGCCATCTTGCATTGTCACAGAAATATCTATTGATTTCTTAAACGTGTGGTATGAAATTCAGGTCCAATGCTGTCACTGTTTTTGTAGACCTTTCCCTGGACGACTTCTTTGATGTCCCCACCAAAACCACCAAAGCCCCACCCAAAGTGGTCCCCAAGGCTCCTGCCAGCACCAAGGCTCCAGTGAAGCCCAAACCAGGTAAGAGCTGTGAATAGATTGCCTTCCTCCTGAGACCCTTACCTCACCCTCAGCTTGCACTGGCTTTGTACCCTTTTTTATTTGTTGCAACTACATTATTTGATATTAACTCTAAACCTTTACCACTAAAATATCTGCTGTTGTAGGCAATATTTAGAACATTTCACAAGCAAAGCGTAAACATACACATGGTTACAAAGCAACACCAATGGCTGTGTACCTCACATCCTAATAAATAATCATTATCATACACATTGCCTTTACTGGTTTACTAAAACAATGTTAATGTATGCAGTTTAGATATGTAACAGCACAATACATGTCATGTCCATTGTCCTATTTATTGAATAGTTATAAATAGTTATTGTCGAATTGCATACCTTTGGCCATAGCTGGGACATTTGCAAATGTTGTCTATTTAAAGGAGCAGACTAGTATTTTGTAAAAGAAAGTCTATGGTTGAATGCAATGGTTCATATACTGTGTAGTTCAGCACATACCCATTGAGCAATTATAGTAAGCCAGTAAACCCCACAGAGCTAATAGTCAGTTCACTCGACAATGACGTGTCCCACATGACACATCACGACACTGCGCTCCCTGTGTGCGTTCAGCTTAAAAGTTCAAAACCCAGTGTGTGCATTTATATTAACTACTGCTTTTTATTCTGTTACTCATATTTAGTTACAGTTCTCTGTGAATATTTGTACTTTTCAAGTTGCATATTGTGAGATAACTTGACGGAGACTGTTGCACACTATGTAACTCCAGACGCTTTACTATTGAGATAATGTAATGCTGGCAAATGTCTCAAGACAGAGGTGCCCCTATAAAGGGAGGGATTAAACATAACATAGTTGACAATCAGTTATTATGAATACAGCTGACGTAACCATGAAGACTAAATTAGTGTCACAATAAACATTAACACATTCTCGTCTGGCAACAGTTCTGTACTAACCAAGTCATTTTAAAAACATCAGGCATGGTATCCTTTTTGTGTTACTTTTTCCCAATGATTTATTTTCTCCTGATTTGTTTTTCCCTTGCCCCACCTCGATCCTCCAAACCCCAGCTTCTGATGACTTTGACCTGTCTGACGCCCTGGACCCCAACAACGACATTGCTGGCAAGGATAAGGATAAGAAAAGGGTGCAGGGAGGTGGGTACTAACTCTGACCTCAGCCTCGTACTCCAGCCCAAATATGAGAAATATAGTGTTGTATCATGACTAAGGTCTGCTGTATGTGGAGGACATGATCAAATATTAAAAAGACCTTAGTCATTTTTACATATTCTGGGCTGACAGAATATAGAAAACTATCTTCTTGTTTTTTTTCTGTTTCTGTTACGTGTTATGTTCCCTGCTTACTGGTTTCGACTATTGAAATCCAGAAAGAAACAGAGGCATAGTTACACAGTTCTATATCAGTTCTTTTCACTGTCTTTGATAACCATGTTGCCTATATAAAAATGCTGGAGAAAAGTGTTCTTGTTTTGTTTTTCGATTGTTTTTTTTTTTTGTGTTTTGTTTTGTATTTGACTTGATTTGCCCAGTTCCCTGCAGTGTGTCTGAGTCAGTGCTGTGATTGCAGGATTCTCCGACAGTGACCTGGCTGATGTTGGTAACGATAACACTTACAAACCTGACAAGGGCAAAGGTAAACAGACAATAATGAGGTTGTGCTGTCAAAGTAAAGCTCTGTTTTAATGGTACGTTGTGTGTTCTGTGTGCAGGCACCAGGCCCAGTGACCCTGACCACATCGACCAGTTCGATGACAACACTGGTGCGTGTCTTTGTACACAGTCATCCTAAAGCTCAGTGTGAGTCTGTGCCTAACATGTGTGTGTTTCAGAGACCACAGCTGAGGTGGGCACCATCGCCGGAATTGTTAGTGCAGTTGCCATGGCGCTGGTGGGCGCAATCACCAGCTACATCTCATACCAGAAGAAGAAATTCTGCTTCAGTATACAGCGTAAGGCTTTTGCTATTTAGTGGTATATAACTAGTATTTGCAATGGCCTGTTTATATTAGCTCCACCATGCAAGATATGTTTTTGTTTATTTATTTTATTTATTTGACCCCTATTATATCCACTTGTTATTTATTTGTTCTTTTGTTTGCTAGATAACTGAAAAAGTTTTGATTTAGGATCCAGATTTATTTATTATTGCGAGTTAGGGGACAATTTTGTCTCTTGGCAAGTCCTGAATAGAGAGAGATGCATGACTGACACAATGAAAACATTTGTGCATAAAAAATATAATCTGTGGTCTGCTGGGACACAGTTATCCCACACCACATCAGTGCCTGAGGCAAAACAGGAGGCCTTAACAGGCCACTCAGGGACATCCACTCTATGTTTAGGACAGCTTTAATATACTCTATAAACTACATTATGCATGTGTCTTATGTTGTGTATTAAAATATTGCCTGTTTATTCTGTCTCAGTTGAAGAGACTTTGTAAATAATAAACCTCAGTTTCACAGCCATTTCACCTAAGTAGTAGTTAACTCTGCAAAATGTTTTCTAAAGTCATTCAGTCCTTTGTCACTTCTGTCCTCAAAGGTTTTGCTACAGACTTAGTTTAAACTTGGCTATTAAGTATGTGATACTAGTTAGTAGTAGTACAGAAGTTCATTGCACTTATTTGAGTTAACACTTAGTTGTGTGTTGGTATTACAGAGAGCCTGAACGCAGAGATGGTGAAGTCTGAGAACCCAGATGCTGTGGTGGCCACAGAACCACAAGGTACTTATGTTATTCTTTATTACTTAAAGCTTAAATTATAAAATGTACAAATATCAATGTATAAATGTACAAGAGTTTATTATTTAACACTCAAACTTAACAAACAAAACAGTTTCTGACTTGTTGGTACCAATATTTGTATGTTCCGAAGCACCTCTGGGTAATATTCTGGTTATTTGGCTCTGTCTACCCAAGTCATTGGTTGTCGTAATATGTACGCAATTTTGTTATTATACTAATATTGACAGCTGAGTATAAGTAAAAGTTGTTTGACCCAGGCATAGTAATTGCTGTGTGTTTTGTTTTGTGATTACAGTCCAGCAGACTCTCCTGGAGCCAGCCAACGCAGAGCCTCCTGCTGAAGAGAACACTGTGTAACCTCCTAAAGACCCCAGACCTAACACACACATAACACACACATAACACACACATAACACACACATAACACACACATAACACACACATAACACACACATAACACACACATAACACACACATCACACACACATCACACACACATCACACACCCCAGATGCTGCAGATGCTGCACTGAATGTGACTTTTTTAACTTTAATTTACTGCTGTGAATCTTGGCTCATACCAAACTTTGCCAGTAGCTTTTGTATATAGTTATTTATTAATAATTCAGACACATGTAGGTCTGCAGTTATCAGTTTGCCCTTATGTTTTTACCAATCAGGACCCACAAAGGCGACTAAAAGGCTGCATGTACAGCAGGAAGGATTTTCATTTTTATCAATTTTTTTTGTGTGTAATTGGAGTAGCTCTCAATTTTGTGGAAACTGATTTCTGGGGCATTTGCAGCTTGTTATAGCACAGTGAAGAATGCATGCCAAGATGGAATTGAGTTTATTTCATATTTCATGCTATTTTAGAGGACTCAGTACTCAGATGAAGATGAAGAACATGGTTAGGAAAAAATATTGAATTTTGAAAGCGGCAGGAACCATGTTCTTTTTTTTTTTTTTTTTTTTCTTGTTAGCACATTTGGGTATTTGTCTCATTTGAATGGAAAACCGTTCTCTTTTAGTCTCACGACTAGTTTGTAGATAATGATAAAAAAATAACAATAGACATTATTGTTAGACAAAAATAGACATTCATTTAAGATTGTAATGAGCCGTGTAATGACAAGTAAATATTAACTATGAGCCACATACTCAAACACATGAAGAAGAGTTGTAAAGAAGGCGTGTTATTTTCCATTTTTTTCCATATTCATAGATGTAATAATAACAATAATAGAATAGTAATGATGTTAGTTGTGTATCTTATAAATGCAGTTGCCTTATTTTCAGTTGGTAATGTAAGGCATCTAATAATTGTCTTTTACTTACAGCTTGTGACTTTTCTAGTTTTCTATTTTTTTTTTTAGCCAACCTTTATTGACAATATTAAGGAAAGTTGCCTGGAGATTTGTTTTTAAGAAGGTTTTAAGGAAAAATTGCTAAACTCCAACAGCCTCAGACTAAGGCTGAATTATACCAATAATACTGTATGAAGAGAATAATCACTGCACCTGATGTAGCATTACATATAAGCTAGCTAAATTATTCTGCTGCCTTTAATTTAAATTGAGTTTTTGAACAATGGAAACTGTTGGCACTTTGGTCTGGACTGTGGCAGGTTATTTGGTAACACTGCAGGACAACACTTGACCCTTTGTTAGCTTTCTGATTGGGTACTGACCGGCCAATCAGAGGGCTCCATTGTATAACACAAATGTTGGGCCTATTGTTTTTAATAAGGCTAACAGCTAGCCACAACAACAATGTAGTAGCACCTAACAGTAGCAGAAATTATCATTATTTTCCACCCAAACTCGTGGCTGTAAATTTACCAAAAAAAGTAACAAATTAAATTTTATTTAGATTGCCTTTTCATTGGTTTTTAATGAAACTGACACATTTATGTACTGTAACTCAAACATGGAGACAGAGCAGGCTCAGCCTGACAAAACATCAGTTGAATGTATAATGCAATAATTGTCATCAGCCACAAACAATCTCAGTAAAAATCTGAGGACAGAAAAGTGATGGACAATATGACCCCTGACACTGATGATTTACTTTGTGCAGCTCTAAAAGTCTTTAATGTGATGTAGAATGAGTGGATGGACCTCAGTAGTTGGTTGACAGTGAGTGTGTCATAGGTTAAAAGTGGTTGGCAGGTTAAGAATCATTCAGAAAATACAAGGTTGTTCAGATGATGTTAGCAGTAGTTAGCTTTTGGATTTGAGCAGTGTCTTGTGTGCTTTAGAGAGTAGTGCTGGTTGTAAATATTACGTGATCAGTTTTGTGTGTTCTGTGTGTTTGGGCTTATACTCTTACCCTTGTCTTTTTACACTTTGTACCCAGGCTTAGCCTGTTAGCTGAGCTGACACTTTTGTAACTTCAGCTTTCTGGTAGTGTGCTTGTTCTGTGCTCCCAACACTACTGCTTGTGTGTAGGATAGTGGAGTCAAGTTTTCTGCTAAGGAACAGGCTTTTATTCTGAAATGCAGGACTTTTACATAATTTCCTGTTGGAAAAATGTAGACACTTTAGTGGCCTGTGAGCTGGTGATGGCGGAGAGAGCCAGATGATGATTACAAAGCTGCTTGGAACAGTCCATAGAGCTAAGTACAGTATGGATATGATGAAGTCCTCAGCAAATAAGTGTACAGTTACATTACAAGCACTGGGTTTGGATTCTTCATGGTTCAGTCAGTGGGACAAGTAAGCAACACAGACAAAGAAACCTACAATATCTCGTTTCTGATTTTGCTCGAGCCAGGGTGAGTTCCAGGTAATGGTACATACAGTGGACAGTGGGTTTATGCATATCCATCTGACTTCGGCTCTGAACATACTGTAGCGAATAGTAACAGTAGCCTTTAAAGTATGTGTGCCAAAAATGACTGTGGACTCTTTTTTTATGATGCTGCAGCAGGACACTGTGTTTACAGATGCTAAGATGAATGTTTTTGTAGATAGGTCGTTCTTAATGATTGAGATGAATGCTACAAACTGGGGGAATTCAGTCTGAACTGATTGTAAACACAACTGTGTCACAAGTATCAGAATTTGGCAATCATGATCTGGCAGGCACTCTTTGTCTCAAAGTCCTTCTAATTATAATGTAAGAATTGGTATTTTACCTGTAAGCAAACACTTCATTTCAAATGAAGAGGTATATTTGCTGAAAACTGATGGGGAAAACAGACTCCTGTGTTTACTGAAATGGTGCTTCTGTTTTTGCCTTATGTCCTGTCCCGTAGGACACAGCAGTACTCATGTCCCACATCTCTACAGCTTAGTGAACAGCAGTGCAGCTCTGTCCTCAGGCCGGACGTCCTGGCCTGTCGTTAGGCCTGTAGCTGTTACACTCATAACACTGGTTCTCATTGGAAACACACAACAGCACAACTTTCAGTTTACTGGATGTATTGAATATGTGTGCCAGAGAAAAAAAACGTAGCAAAAATAGAACTTCACCAAAGATGAGAAAGATTGGACTGTAAAAGTTAAACCAGTAAAAAATGCATTGCAAAAATTGCACCAGTTATAAAGATAATACTGTATACACTTTGCACCTAATTCTATTTGTCTTATCCTCACAAAAGGCACGGTTTTATAGGATTGACAGCATGAATGTCACTTTACAATTGTCCTGTAAAACTTTTTTAACTACTTATTGACAATGTCAACATGGCACTGATGTCTGTGCCATTATGTATTGAGACTGTTTCTCAGTAGTCACAAAGTTAAATCTTTCTGAAACTGTAACAACATTAACTGTATGCGACTACTCACTGCCTTATCCACCGCATAACTAACATTACTGTGAGGCACTGTGCACTAACACTTGACCCACACTGGCCCTCATCCATACACTTCCTGTTCAGCCTATGCCCAAATATGGGCTTATGAAAAAAGTACATAATCTTTGGATGTTACAGACGATTATAACTTGAGCTTAAACTGTTACCGCAAGTGAGATTTCTCTTTGTAAAGTACCCTCTCATTTTGCTGTGTTTGCTGTGCATTGTGCCTTCTCCACTCACAGATAGGATGCAGTCACATGACCTGGGTCCACCTGTAGCCCTTGTGTTGCCCACCCCAGTGCCTGGTCCTGCACAGCCACAAAAGACTTCATTCATAAAACCAACAGCTCTGTCCTTTTCCACAAACATTTGCTGAGGGCTCTACTACACTTTGTAAGCATATCCACACTAGGCCAGAGTACTACCCCTCTGTACAGTCTCCTTGATGCATGCTTTTCTCTACACTTAACATTTACTATAGTAGCTAGGCAGTGTTAGCCTGTGTGTCTTTTTGACAACTGAATGTTGGACAGTCTTTACGCTTTAAGTGTAATTGTGAACAATCTGCTCTCTCTTATTATGATCGCTCTTTGGCAGTATGTTACAGCTCATTGTTACTAATGAAGAAAATAAACGATCCAAAAAGACACCACAGCCTTTGAATGAGTTTATTTTTTAAAAGTGGAATGTCAGAAGTTTGTATGGCTTAGAGGTTTGTGAAGTATGTCAGTATTAAATATACAACTGAAAACATGTTTACAAAAAGAAGTCAGTCCATTTATTATAAACTTTTGTGAATAAAAACAATTGTTTTTAAATAATCTGAGAACATCCTTATGCTACAAAACTGCTCACATTGGCTCATTATATAGTTTGCGTTCACACTGGCCCAAGTGTCCCAGATCACAAATTTGTTTGTTGGGCCTCAAAATTGACTACTATTAAGTATTAGTTTTCTCATAAATAAACCTTTAGCAGCTCTATCAGTTCAGATTTAGTTTGATGTAAAATAAATCTAAAATGGGACACTTTTTCCTGTGATGTGAACATGGCCATCATGAAGCTGTGTAAACAAAAGTTAAAAACAGTAACTTGTGCACTCATTCCCACATACAAGATCACTCAAGTCATCTCTATACAACATCAGCTGTCAGCATACAGTACTTTTCTTCTTTCACTGTACTTCATAATTTCCACCTTAATTCTACCAGATAACACTGGTCCAAAGCGTAAAACTATTAACAAAAAAAATGTACAGTAATGTGACAAAACATTAAAATAATTAACATGAATGATGAAAAACTGTAAAACATAAAAATGTAATACATGAATATACAAGGCAGCAATGACTTGTGTGTTTGACGGTAAACCTTTGCTCTGCACAACTGAAATAGAATAAAATTTATTGTGATGTGAACTGTACAAACTGACCTGGATTAAATATACAACTTACTAACAAGTATACCTTTGTAATAAAGATCCTATTGTGAAATAAATACAGTACTAGTTAACAGTGAGATCAATTGTGTATAAATATGAAAATGAATAAGTTCATCCAAAACCAACAATGCTGGTTCCACATTAAAACTTTTGAATTTCCAAATTTGTAAATAATTATCGTCATTGCGACTTTTATGGCACAAAAATCTCAACATCACTTCAAAAAAGAAAAAGAAACAGTAACAAAATTACCTGCAATGGATTATATTTTTTTCAATAATTTATTTGACCTAAAAAAACACCTTTTGCATTATGATCCCTCACTATTTTGACCTAGTCTGGGCAGTCGTGTTTTTAGAGGGCAGAGCAAATGGACACAGATTAAATGCAATTGGATAAATACAGTATTTAACCAATCACTATTTAGGGAATGGTACCAACTTGTGCAGGATACAGCCAACTAGAAAACACAGCACTACTTAAATCTCACCCCATTTTAGATAAATTTGTGACTGAGCAGTAGTACTGATCTAAACAGAACAATGCTGGAATAAGAGGATTCCACACTGCCCAAAGTAAATGGGTCTGGCTGGTCCTGCTAGTTTTGAGTCTGTTTTGAGTCAATTAAAAATAGGTAATATTTTTTGGATAACACTAACATAAATTATAAACATTGTAACTAAAAAGAAAATAATAATGTAAAAAAATACATGATACAAGTGTTCAAATTAACACTATAATAAAACTAATTTAAATACTGACTTATCCTTTTTGTTCTCAATATATTTGGGTTGGTAGTTGTTACTTTGCTCAGTGAATTGACTCAAATCTTTGTTGCCAAGTGCATAAGCGATGATGTGTTAGACGTCAGACAGACGTGTGCAGGGGCGTCCCGGCGTGTGTGGGGGAGGGAGAGTGCTCAGAGGACGAGGACAGTGAGTGAGTGGCAGCCTCCTTCTGCAGCTCCTCCAGTCTCCTTTGAAGTTCTGCTCGGACAATCAGCAGGTCCTTGAGGGTCTGGTGCACCGGGACCTGGACACAACAAACAACACAGTAAACTATCAGGCCATAGGGCTAAGAATAACAAAATATAATTGGTTGGTTTAACAAGGCCTGCACACACCATAATTTATTGTAATTGCAATATTAACAACTTTAATATAATGTAAATATCACAAACTGATATTTCTGCATTAAGGCATTCTGTGTGACTGACCTAAGGTACTTTGTATGCTAAAACAACTGACCAACCAGACTTTCAAGGAAAACTATTTATTCACCTAATGGTATATTGTACTGGGAAACATTTGTTAGGACTTTAATTTAATTTAATGAAGGATTTTAAAGACTCCAAAAGGGATTGTCCCATTGGGTTTTCGTACAACATTGAATTAATGGCTGATATTACAAAGTGTCTACATTAGCACCAGCTATGTCTACTTACACAGCAAAACAGTCTGAAAAGAAAAACAAACACAGAGACAGCTAAAAATGAAATACCAAAAAATATTGGCAAGTTGTAACTTTATTTTGATGTAATGTCTTAGTACTTTGTGGTCGCAAATTGATCCAGTATTTCTTTTTTAGAAATTAAGGTAGCCATGCAGGCACAGTATTTGGAATAGGGGTTTTAATAAAATAGGGTTATTTTTTCTTTATATAATTCTGTTCAATTCCAAAATAGATTAAAATATTATTATCAACATTATTTAACATACTTGCTCTATTCTGTATCTGTATGTTTTCTTCATATTATGCACCCCTAGGTATGAAGTTTATTGGAGCCTGACCTGTGGCCTCATGCGGGGGTTCCAGCGTGCGTAGTAGCCTGTCCACAGCTCTAAATGTCTGGATGACACCAGTGGATACAGAACGTGGTGCTCATAGTCCACAAAGAAGGGGTTTGTGAAGTCTTCAGGTTGGCTAAGAGAAGGGCATAAATACTGTCAGACAATGGCACACAACACTTGTATAAAAATTCAGCGTAGTCCAATGTGTGTCTCACCTGTTAATGTAGGACCAAAGAGAGATGGTCTTACTTTGTACTTCCTAAACAGGACGGCAGAAGACAAAGTGAGGCCTAGCCCTGAGCTTATTTGTGATTATAATGTATAGTACGTACCTGGGCTGTCCTCTCCTGTTCACTGTTGTAAAGGAACGTCCCAAACAGACAACTGTACAGATGATCCAACACTGTGATCAGGAACAGCTCGTTAAACTCAAAGGCTGCTGGGAACTGTAATCACACAAAGAGACAGCAGTTTTAATAAAAAGGTTGGCATATTTCTAATTATCACACAAGCTTGGTATTAAACTACTGTTTCAAAAGTAAGGAAGCTCTCACCTGTCGAGTCATCTGCCATACACAGTCAATGAACTGGACAAAAAGAGGCGAGCGCTCAGAACTAGAGTGGTTGTCTTCTCCATGACCGATGCGCTGCCAAAACATAAAAATTAAGTAATACTCCAAAGATATGATCATAATCAAAAGATTAGTCATAAAAATGGTTTAAAGATGATAACGTTTTTAAATTTAAGACTATTGATCCTTACAGAAGCAAATTTGTGTCCAAAACTGATCCACTCCTTCTCCACCAGAACCTGTAAAAACACAATATTCATTACTATGAACCTATATAGTTACCACATTAATTTGTAAACAACAACTACAACTGTCTACAACTGTACTCTTTATTCATTTATTTGCATTGACTACTATTATACAGCAAAAAATGCAATAATATTTTAGCTTAGCACTTAAATATATTATGAGTAATCCTACATAAAAAAAAAAAGCATTTTAAATCCTGCGTGTTAAAATATTGCTTGGAACCTGGAATCCTTGTATGGTGCGGTAGTAGCTGTCCAGCATCAACATGGCCAAAGAGGTGAGCTGAGAGGTCCGGTCCCAACCGTCACTGCAGTGCACCACCACAGAGGTCTTCCCCGACTCCAACTTATCAGCAACCTTCACCGCTCCTGCCAGTAACAGCTGAGTAAGACACACATAATAGACACATTAAAAATGATACAAAGTAAAATGAAAAAAGGCCACATAAGTGTTATTTTAATCTAATCAGCGCCTTTTAATTTTACATTGGAAACACCCATTAAGTAGAATTTGGAAGTGTGTGGTTTAACAAAATAGTACAGTTTAGGGCTGCTCAAAACATAGCAAATTAATAATGACAAACTAGACATTCAAATATCAAAATTCATATTTTATTATTGGATATAACATCTTCTGGAAATATGCAGCCCTAATAAAATACAGCCCTTCTTTTTCCTGTTTCCAACAAACTGAGCATTTATAAAGAGTTCCCTCTTTATAAAAAATGTTTTTTTTCTTGAACATACTTTGATTATGGGCATTTAAGAACATTGTTATGTAAAATTTCCATCAGACCTACAGTGGGGCAAAAAAGTATTTAGTCAGCCACCAATTGTGCAAGTTCTCCCACTTAAAAAGATGAGAGAGGCTTGTAATTTTCATCATAGGTATACCTCAACTATGAGAGACAAAATGAGAAAAAAAATCCATAAAATCACATTGTCTGATTTTTATAGAATTTATGGTGGAAAATAATTATTTGGTCACCTACAAACAAGCAAGATTTGTGTCTCTCACAGAGCTGTAACTTCTTCTGTAAGAGGCTCCTCTGTCCTCCACTCAGTTACCTGTATTAATGGCACCTGTTTGAACTGGTTATCTATATAAAAGACACCTGTCCACAACCTCAAACAGTCCCACTCCAAACTCCACTATGGCCAAGACCAAAGAGCTGTCAAAGGACACCAGAAACAAAATTGTAGACCTGCACCAGGCTGGGAAGACTGCAATCTGCAATAGGTAAGCAGCTTGGTGTGAAGAAATCAACTGTGGGAGCAATTATTAGGAAATGGAAGACATACAAGACCACTGATAATCTCCCTCGATCTGGGGCTCCCCGCAAGATCTCACCCCGTGGGCTCAAAATGATCACAAGAACGGTGAGCACAAATCCCAGAACCACACGGGGGATCTAGTGAATGACCTGCAGAGAGCTGGGACCAAAGTAACAAAGGCTACCATCAGTAACACACTACGCTGCCAGGGACTCAAATCCTGCAGTGCCAGACGTGTCCCCCTGCTTAAAGCCAGTACATGTGCAGGCCCATCTGAAGTTTGCTAGAGAGCATTTGGATGATCCAGAAGAGGATTGGGAGAATGTCATATGGTCAGATGAAACCAAAATAGAACTTTTTGGTAAAAACTCTACTCGTCGTGTTTGGAGGAGAAGGAATGCTGAGTTGCATCCAAAGAACACCATACCTACTGTAAAGCATGGGGGTGGGAACATCATGCTTTGGGGCTGTTTTTCAGCAAAGGGACCAGGACGACTGATCCGTGTAAAGGAAAGAATGAATGGGGCCATGTATCGTCAGATTTTGAGTGAAAACCTCCTTCCATCAGCAAGGGCATTGAAGATGAAACGTGGCTGGGTCTTTCAGCTTGACAATGATCCCAAACACACTGCCCGGGTAACGAAGGAGTGGCTTTGTAAGAAGCATTTCAAGGTCCTGGAGTGGCCTAGCCAGTCTCCAGATCTCAACCCCATGGAAAATCTTTGGAGGGAGTTGAAAGTCCGTGTTGCCCAGCGACAACCCCAAAACATCACTGCTCTAGAGGAGATCTGCATGGAGGAATGGACCAAAATACCAGCAACAGTTTGTAAAAACCTTGTGAAGACTTACAGAAAACATTTGACCTCTGTCATTGCCAACAAAGGGTATATAACAAAGTATTGAGATGAACTTTTGTTATTGAGCAAATACTTATTTTCCACCATAATTTGCAAATAAATTCTTTAAAAATCAGACAGTGATTTTTCTGAATTTTTTTTTTTTTTCTCATTTTGTCTCTCATAGTTGAGGTATACCTATGATGAAAATTGCAGGCCTCTCTCATCTTTTTAAGTGGGAGAACTTACACAATTGGTGGCTGACTAAATACTTTTTTGCCCCACTGTAATTATTCTCAGTTTGTTTGTACCATGTCCCAGCAGATCTACCGTAGCTGTTTACATCCGTTAAAGAGTGTAAATGCCATGTTTCTTACCTTTATGTACTCCAGCCAGTGTGTCTGGTCGATAGCCGAATGCCAGTGGGCTTCATCTATAGTGGGATATACTACATCCTTCACTTTCCTCAAAGACTCACGCATTACATGGATGTTAGGAATTTCTAGAAAGTTTAAGTCCACATTGGTGTAGAAACTCTCACTTTCATAGCCGCCATCTTTAGCCTGTAGTTGAAGCAGCAAAGACCAGACACGTACAGAGAATAGTGGACAAAATGTTGCTAAATTTTAGTGTAAGCAGCGAGAAAGTACCTTGTTGGTGTCTGCCACACTGCTCTGCCGGGCATCAAACACAGTCAGTTTGTGAGACTGGGCATTGGCGTCCATGATAATCTGCAGGAAGCGTTCATCCTCTTTACAGCGACGATCTGAAGGGCCCACTAAAGGCTGGCTGCAGCGGATGATAGTGGCCTGAGACTCTGGATGGATCCAGGACAAGACCTGTGAGAGGACATTAGGTTAACCAGGAAACAAATTATATACACATTATTCCTTCACTGGTCAATAATGATGAATGAAAATAATAATGAAAATGAATTTTGAAACAATCATTGGAGGTCTTAATGACTATATTTAATGTAATATTGTATGACCCTAATAAAAGCTTAAAAATAAGTCTTGAGAGTATGCTAAATGACACCAATGTGTTGTTTCAGACACATCCAAAGGGGATAACCATCAGTGCATAGATGATTATATGATTTGAACCACTAGATGGAGTTATATCCTGGAAACATGCCATCAAAACCAATGTTCAGGAAATAAAAGACTAATTTGTAGTATCTATAAAAACAAAAGTCTGTTATTTGTGCAGAACTGTGTTAGAGTTACTGTGGAATGTAATTCCAGGAAGTTGAAAACAAATTGTTCTTTGTAGTTCATGAAATACATTTGAATATGACTGACTGGTATGCGGTGCTTGGCTCTGAACAGTGCCACTCGTCGGATGTCCTCGTCTGAGATGTTGGTGGGGATGACCAGGATAGAGGGATAGGTGTCACAAAGCTCAAAGTTACTGTTGATCTTACTGATGGTCCAGCTTTCATTAGGCAACCCCTGAAAAACATGGACAAAATAATATGTAGTTTATTAGCATGTCCCTTCAGGGCTACCATAAATGCCCACTGGCTCTAAATATCACAAAATACTACTGCACATATTGTCTGTTTTGTCTTAGATACCACTTAAAATATAAAATAATCTGAAGCACTTTAATGGAATATTGTAATTGCCTGATCTCCCAATGGCACATAAACCTGGAGTTTCAAATCCACAAAAAAAAAAAAAAAAAAAAAAAGAATTTCTCTGTTCACGTCACTGAACTTTCCTGAAAATGTCATCAAAATATATTTGGGGTTATCTTGCTAACACACAAACAAAGCAACCTATGTCTACGTATATACTGCCAAAATAAATCACTTATGTTGGTAGAATATTCATTTATGGTGCGTTACCTGTCGTCTGTATTCTGCTGTTGCCTCATAGACTTTCCACCCATCCACAGGAAACTGCTCCTTGTAGAGGAATGCAAACAGAGGCTGAAACAGACGGCACAATCATTTCATAAACCCTCATTAGCCATCACACAGTGTTACCATATCAGGTAAAAGAGAGTGTGTGTCCTGAAGCTGACCAGGCTTTTGGAGAGAGGATAAGTGTGTTTGGTAAGGACCTGCACCACATCTGGATGGTTCTCCTCTGTTTTATAGGCAAACCTGGGACTCCTCATATCCTGAATACCAAACAACAGCAATTTTTGTTTTATTTATATTTGTTTGTTTATGTTTTTTAGGACTTTCTAGAACCACAACAAAATGCATTTAGTGAACAAGTAGCCACCCTAGTTTCACCTGTAGCAGTATATTACCAGTTCAGTCAATTTCTATAGTGACAGTGGATACAAAATGCCAATTTTATTTTAGAGGAAACTGCTTTACCTTGCAGACCAACTCTAGGCCTTTGGTGTTCTCTCCTTGGTTGGGAACACTGATAGTCTCTAGTCTACTGATAGCGCCCAAGTTAATATCTAGAATGAACGCAGACTCCTGAGGGTAGAAAATATTATTTTGATGAAATAATTTTAGCACAACCTAGGTTGCGAACAAAGAATATAAGCTGATTTAGCATTATAAGAAGCATGCCATACCCGTTCCACACTACTGAAATACAGCTTGTAGTCAGTTATAGTCAGAGTCCCATTCACCAGACCGCTGAACGGACAAATGTACATCACATCTTTAACTGGACAGAAGAGAAAAAGTGTCAACTTCAAATCATTACAGATTTGAAGTGATGAACACTGAATCTAAAGCGTACCTGTGATCTGAATGTTCTCTCCTGGTAACAGGGGGACCTGGTTCTGGGACATTTTGAGCTGTGCACCATACCTCAGTGCCGGAAGATTCTACGGAAAATGCAAGAGGATTTAGTAGCAATACACAGCTAACAGTTTATACCATTACAGCTGGAATTATGGTGACACTGGGAGCACACTGCCTGCAAATGCAATCATGAGAGTCCTATAGTTTGATGAGAATAACTGTCATAGACAACGTATAGTGCTCAGAAAAATACTACAACCATTACATAAACTTAGTGTAATCTTAAGCGATGTAAAGTCACTCTAATGAAAACCTTTGAATAACCTTGAAAATACATATGCATAAATACATGCAACAAATAAATTGCACACTTATTTTTATAAATTTCAGCCTCCATATTCTGCACTGATATGACAAAAATACGACTTGAACGTTACAAACCACAGCAAAACTTTATCTCTCTTTATCATTTTATCTGAGTGTGTATTTTTATAAGGGACGAGCACAAATGGAAGGTGGATAAAGTGATAGGCAGGAGCAGCACTGGCATGCAGGCCAGGTCAGGCACATGAACAAGAACAGGTGCAGGCACAGAGAGACTTGCCGAAGCGTTAGAGGGATGCTCAGAGTCACTGTCTCCATGGTAACTGAGCCCCTCATCCAGAGAGTCCTGCTGCAAGAGTCCAGCATGGAAAAGAAGGAACAGGACAGAGGGAAAGAGCCAGAAGAGCAGTCATTTAAGAATACTTTGTCCAGCAACGCAAGCTATATGCTGTCCATCCTTTTTTAAAACATGAAAATAAAAGAGTGAAGCAGACACAGAGATGCATCCAACAGAGGGCAGTAAACCGTGGTAAAGTGTAGTACTGTTTAACCTAATAGATACTGACACTATTTTCCTAAATCACTTAGTGCCACTTTTGACTCATTGTCACATTGAAGACAAAACTCATGACAGCTCTGCCTGAAAGCTCTCTTACCCTGTGAGGGAGCCTCTTGGACACCTGAGGGTCAAACACACCAAGCGTGGATTACACACAGTAATAAACTTAGACACACAGGTGAAGCCACTGCAGAGCCACTAAAGCTAGAGCTGCGCGTGTGAATTTCCACAAGTGAAGCTGCAATTTTCTATTCTTATTTGGCTTTGGAATACAGATATAGTGCACAGATTTGGCATTGTGGCATAAAGAACTTGGACCGAGGCCAGTCTGTCAGGTCATGGTCCTGATGTGGTACAGCAGGTGAACTACCCAGGCAGTGAGGTGCAGTGATCCTCATAGAGTCTTCCCTTAAGAGACTCATGGTCCTCCTAATGGTACTTATAGGGGAAAAAAAATCTGTGGTCAGTGGTTAGGACAGAAAAAAAATCACCTGGCCTGGAAGTCTCACTTTTCTTCCCCACAGATAATCCTGGGGGACATTAGTATAATGTCCAGAGCACTGTAATGTGTTAAGAATGTCAGCTCCTGAAAATGCGATGAGCTGTTGTTAACATGTAAAGCTGTGCATTTGGTGTTTTGAGTGCAGAAGCCTCATACTTTCTGCACTTCACTTTCCACTGTCACTGTAAATTCACCCCAACATCCTTTGTTTGTGTGATGGCTTTATATAAACACTTACTTTTGTGTTTACCATGCAAGCTATTTCCAAATAATATTGATGCTTGTGAAAATGGTCTATTTCTTGTGTCAGTTTCAACAAAAATTTGTTGTATTGTGTGGATGAATAAAAACACAGAGACAGCCTGCTTGGCTTCTGTAGCAAGACAATCTGAAAAATAACTCTGTCTACAGCACAACCCCTTTTCTAAAATGGGATCTGTGGTATTTTATTAGTTGCTGTTTTATTGTTTCTCAAAAAAACACTGTCCAAGCTTGAGCAAAAGTATTCAACATTTTGTTCTAAAATGCTAGGCAATAGTATTGATATGGTCACAATTAAAGTGTGGTTCTAATATTTTCTTTCTTTTTCAGAAATATTTTGTGAAAGAGGTAAGTCTGCCTGGGTAGAAACTTAAAAGCAGGAGTCAGCGCAAAAACTCTGGCAGCGCTGTAAACAGCAGTATAATACACCCACACACAAACATAAAAAGCTCTGGCAACACGCAGCACATGTGGCACCCTTACCAACCAATCAGGTCTTCTTCCTGCCTATTAGTAACAAAACACAAGTCTGTGAGAAGTGCTGACCATGTAAAAGTGCTGTGAGTGGTGGTCTGGATACATACTCTGTTTTCTCTGTTAGGGTCAGAAGGGACTGAGCCGGCGATCTGACTGGAGATAGTGGCTGCGATGAGCTGTTTACACCATTCCACATGAGACCCTGTAGGACTGGAGACAGACAGATACATGACCAGAGATAATATACAGTACAATTCACATGCCAGCCCATGGGCAAGTGGATGGATTTTGGCCATGTTTGAATATTTCATAAGAAATAAAATAAATCTACACTAAGAACTTGTAAACTTAAAGATTCATACAGTTCACTTTTTGACTTTAAATGACACGGATTTTTTAGCAAATCAGAGGTCTCTACTTTTACTCATTTTCTTTGATATAAGAATAAGGTTTGGATAGGATTGGAGTTTTACATGGTTTATTTTCTTCATGTTTGAGTATTTATTTATTTATTTATTTTTACTTTCAAACAATAACCTGTTTTATATTTAGGTAGCTCCCCTTCTACAGCAGACATTAGTTTGCTAAATGCTTTAAAAAGGTTGGGAATCACTGGACTAGTTTTGTGTACCCCCAAGAACTGATTTAGTTCTGGTTTGGAGCCAGCTTAGTCCTGGTTTAATCTGGTTTAGACTTAGTTTAGTTCTGGTTTAGACCTGGTTTGTTGCTGGTTTCATACTTGTTTAGTACCAGCTTAGTCTTGATTTAGTCCTGATTTAGTCTTAGTCTTGTTCCAGTTTTCAGCATGGTTTAGACTTGGTTTTATAAAAAGTTTTGTTTTGGTTTTGTCCTGGTTTATTTCTGGTTTAGCTGTTTTTTTCCTTGTTGAGTTCTGGTTTTGTCCCGGTTCTTCTTTAGTGCCACATCTCTTGCTATAGTCCTGGGTTAGTCTTGATTTCGGTTTATTTCAGCCTTTGAAAGCCAAATATATAAAGGTACCATAAATTATCATACAACTCCAAATACCCCCTGAAATGTGCTCGCGTACCCCTGGTCGGGAAACACTGCTTTAATCTATGCTTAAGTATACAAGAAATACATAATTAATACATCCTTTATAGACTGACAATGGCGCTGGTAAATGATCTTGTAGTAGTATGAATGTTTTTTGTAACGAGACGACATGAAGATGTGAGGACTCCAACATTACTGTAACTTTAGATGTTATTCTGTCTGCCTAATGGCAACAACAGAGCTCAAACATCCAGCTGTGTTGCACCCCCTGGGTTTTCCTAGCTCTTAACTGTGGTCTATTTGTAGTGACTGTGGGTTCATTTATAAAACTAGCGCTGTTTTCCTTTCATTTACTTTCATTTTACGTACTATGTTGCCTACAGCAGGACTACAGTACAGTCGGTGCCTGTTGTTAGCTAACATTAATGCTAACTGCTAGCAGACTCAAGCTAATGTAGCGTAGCAGCTGTCATATTTTAATTTGCATAACCGGAAGTTTATTTTGTTAGCTAAGGTTATTCGTGAGCTGAACCTACCTCTTACTTACAGAAATAACTCCCGAATACGTTTAGAATCCGTATGATTTATAAACAATAGATTTTTTAAACTTTATTCTTAAAACATTTCCTTAATGGTAACGTTAGAAGGCGGAGGCAGGATAACATGTTAGCCGCTAACATCTGACACTTACCTGTCCAGACTGTCACCGTTGGTTGATCCGCCTGTCCCCGGACCCCTGGGCTTTCTGTTGGGCCCCGCTCCGTCCGCCGGCCCGGCCCCAGTCCCAATCTGCTTTTCCATCTCCACTACACGGTTCACTGCGGGTCACCGGGCGGATGCAGCCGAGTTCCGCTGATACGAGGAGGATGAATATTGTGGAGGATGTACTGGAGCCCGGCCCAAGTTCAGGTTTCCGTTTCCAGTGTTTATCCAGTAAATATCAATGAGAAGAAATGTCAAGAGGTTTACAGGCTACAGGGCAGGCTTGTCGTGTTTCCTGTCATTTTGGTATTTGCCTCAAGACTATCTTTTCCTCCATTGAGGCCCCGCCCATTCACACACGAGCATGACATGCCTGTACTGCGCACACAGACCGTAAACATCTGTCACAGCTGGAGATGTTGACATGTGGCTGCTACATGCATTAGCTTCCAGCCATCGCCTTGGCCTAGTTTAGCTCCAACCACATGTCCCAAGCTTATGGGCAAAATCCAGACATTGTTGAGATGGCCCCCAGAAACACGTTGAAATGACTTTTCATACAGCTTATAAACTGGCCCATGTGACAATTAAAAACATAAAAACATGAAACATGAAAAGGAGCAATGCATTGCTATTAGGAGTCAAAATTAAATGGAATAAAACATTAAAATCACAGAGTAAAAAAAAGACCAATGCTAAAAATGATAATTGCCAATGTGTAGTGTAAGACATAGCCTACTATATTCAAGACAGTATAAAAATCATGTAGGCTAAATCAATCATATGAGCAAAAGCTCAACAACTAATCTAAATGAACAATATCTCTTGCCCTTCATTGCATATGGGAATTATAGGTGTATCCTTTTTTAGCTCAACAAATTTAAACCAATAGGACTGTCACTGTGTAATATGAGAATTAGCTCAACAACAATAAAATACCTAAAAATGGACACATGCAAGCAGAGTCAGAAATCCTTAAATTAATTTAATCAGTATTATTTACAAACAGAGTCCATCCATCGACAGTGGAGAGAATATAACATGATTATAAGAAATACATTTAAAATGCATCCTGATTGGACCTTTTGACATGTTCCCTTATTGATGCCAAAAAGTCCTGACACACATTTCACATGTATTTGTTAAAAAGCAGGAGATAATAGAACTACAATTTCCTACAATAATGAAAACTGAAATGAAAAGAGTAATTCTCAGGTAAATCAGCATAGAACCAATATGAATTTGGACAGCTCTTCACCAGAGAACTTAGAGAAAGATAGAAATGTTTGGGACAGGCAAAGAGCTCCTGTCTTGTCAAGGGGTTAGAGAGTAAAAACACAAAAAATGCCCTTCAAAAACAATATTAGAAGATTTAAACCAATAAAGCAAAAAATAAAAAATAAAAAAATCCACATTTAACCAACATTTTCTGAACCAACATTACTTTCCTTTTATAAAACTGTAGAATTTTATACTACATAAAATAATTGTATTTTACAACATTAGACCTTTAGACAGTAAAATAGGTTTTGATTGAGGTAATTACAACACGCTGTTTGTACAAAGTAAAAAATAACAAAAATAGACTTTTATCTGTTTTTTGCCCTAAGCACTCGCTCTGCTTTATGCTGCCGCCTCTTCTTTTCCCTCTTTGCTCTTTTACCAAAAACATTGAGAACAAACCCATATCAGACACTGATGACAGGTCAAAGTATTAGTTTGGTAGAATGGCCTCACTAACATTATGCCAACTCAGACTTAAAAGGCAAACAAATGAGTCATGTTTCAGATTGGACAGCAGAGTTTGATAGCCCCTTTTGAGTAAGACAATATTGCTTTTAACAGGAGATGAGATATAATATTCTATGTGTTTCAGCCCTGTGTTTTTCTGAATCAGTGTGAGTGTCAGTGGTTGTCAGTCAGTGTGCATCTCTAAGTGCCAGTCATGCAACTAACTGGCAATTGTCCAGGGAGTAGCCCACTTCAAGCCCAAATCAGCCTGAATATTCCCCTGCAATTCAGACATATCTAGCCTTTGTTTTCCAAAGTTCAAAGGGTTTCAAGAATAAAGAAGTTCCCTTAAAATCAAACCAAACACAACTAAGTCAAACCCGAAACATGACCCGGGACAGGTGACACAGTCATCTCCAAAAGAGGTGTAGGTGATTCACAATGAATCAAGGCACAAATCTAGACCTGACACATGTCCATACTCTTATGTTTACACCACATACACAACTATGTCCATACAGTACATAAACTCTGGAAACCCAAAGAAGTGAACATGACGTTCAATGGGAAAATTTATTTTCCTTATATATGATTGAAATAGTCTATATGAAGTCTTAGTTTGACCAAAAGACACTTATTTGCGAATTGAGGCCAAGGTGTACAGTCTTTCCAATCTCACACTTGCAATAAAATTTCCCAAACATTAACTATTGAAACAAATCCTTACAAATCGGATTTGGGTAAACAGACCAGAGTCAACAATGATTCTTGAGGAGCATTTTGGTATAGAAATATACTGCAATTGAATGCTGTACTACTATGTGGACAGTAACCAAGGTGTGGTTTATGTGGACCTGGAGTAACTTGACAATAAAGAATCTATGCAGATTTCTCAAGGCTGTGTGAAGAAAATTCCTAAAGGGATAGCATCAATATTTTGTAGAGCTTCCATGAACCACTTATTGATAGTCAATGCATTACCTAAAGTTTATGGTTTGGAAAAGACAACAGACAACTTTACGTTGTGTATAGCTACCAATGTATATTTAGATATGAAAACAATTGTAGGTGTTTACATAAATATGGGTGAGATATTGGGAAAACCTAATATTGATACATGCTAGATCTTCTAGGTAATCTATTTATAATAGATAGATTTATAATCTATTTATAATAGATTACCTAATACTCCTGTCTGCTTCTCCAAATTGAGGCCACACCAACAACTTTAGGCATTTCACCAACTATTCAAAGTTTGTCCAAAATAGCCCCATTTACAAAATACCAAGCCAACCCTTTTATAAGAAAAAACTGTGAGCTGCCAATTTATGGAGAAGAACTAGCTGATTGTAACCAAGCATTAATGAATTGTCCACCTCTGTAGTCTTCCACTTTTGTGAGAACATGCAAATTTCTTTACATAATCATGTTCACACAGTTCAAACGTGAGCTTGTTTTTTTACATTGTACAAAAATAATGTAACTAAATAAAGAGAAATGGTCCAATTCAAATTTTATCTTATGCCCTGTAAGTGTTTGGTATTCTTGGCTTGTTAAAGAAATTATTGACATTAGTTGCAAGTGAAAAAAAACAACACACACACACGCACAAAAAAAAAACAAAAAACAAAAAAACAAGCAGGATCAGAGGCAAACACCACGTCATTTCCTTATACTACCTCGAGCACCTAAAATGCACCCAACTGTCCAAGTGGCTATCTCTTATTGGACTATCTGTGGTGCTTAGCTTAGGAAGGTTAGAAATACTGCTTAGGTGAGCTGAGGTGACAGCAGAGGATAAAACCATGTTAGCAGAGTCAACTTTAGCATGTATCCAAATCACCAACAAACCATGTCGTTCCTAAAAAATCCAACACAAGTGCTATTTACATGTTGTTGGATATGCCCAGAGATGAGCCTCCAATGCTGAGACAGTAGCAATTGTAATAGAATAATCCTTGTATTTCTTTAGATTCCTTATAAGAGAGTAAAGCAGCAGTAAGGTGAAAAGGTGGGGGAAAAAAGGAGTTGTACATGTTGCAAGGTGCATTGTGAGTTGGCCACATACAGTATACTCCTGAAAAGCACTATTAAATTTACTCAGGCAATTGCACAGTCTAAAACCTCAAATCTCCATATCAAATTAACAAAACACAACTACTGATGCTAATGCTGCATTCATGTGCTCCTACTCAAGAGTGCACATAAAAGTTACCTTGTGTAGCAGTTGGCTTCTCGTAAGATTTATTCTGAGCTCACACAATGCAAACTCCACACAGACTTGAAATAGATCTTCTTGCTGTGAGGCAAAAGTGCTAACCGCTTTGCCACTGTTGAAGACAACAACATGGCATCTTTCCTCTGACTGGATAAATGTACCTGGTGAGTTGTGCACTTCTACAGTAGTAACTCTTATGTTCCACCACATTAGTGATTATCTCCCTACTATATTAAGCTCCTCTACATCAAAATTAAGTTCTGTCACAGTCTGAGGAGCACATGAATGCAGCATGTGTTTTGGTAGACCACAGCTGTGTGTTTTACACTACCACCCAGCTCCTCTGCCTGGTGCCATTTCTGATTAAAGAAAGTCCTGATTTTCACTGAGCATCCCTGAAAGCAGAGGTGGACCCATCCGTGACAAGTTGGTAATGACTCATCAAGCACAGACTGATAGGGTAAAGGGAGGAAAGCTTAGAGGATTAGTAAACCTGTTTGTTCCTGTCCTGTGGCGCTGAGTAAACAGTACAGTGCTCCTGATACAAAGGTCCAGACTGCAGCTGTGAGTTAAAGCCCTTTAACTGAACACCACTAAACATCATTAAGGCTTCACTGTAAATGAGTGCTGTAAAGGAACGTCTTGAGACAAGGCTATACTGTGACATATTGCATATTCACCATTACCACCACTATGGTGTCAGGCGTTAACCAAAACTAACTCTTATTAGTATTCCTAGTTATCCACAGTTAGGACTGCACATAAATCCCTGTGTGCGACTGACAGAAACCTGTGAGGACAGTAAGTGCAAGTCGGCGACATGTGAGTCAGCAGCAGCACCTCAGAAAGGCGTCTGTAGGTGTGTGCAGTGTTGTGAAGGTGTGGACGAGTTGGATGAGGACGTGTTGGAGGTGGAGCTATTTGCCGCTCGAGAGGAAGGGCTGGAGCCACACAGTTGCAGCTCCTCTAGTTTCTTCAAGTATTCATCTCGGAGAGCCAACAGCTCCTTGTAGCGCTGTTCCACCGGGCTCTGCTGTGGAAGAAGCAAACACACAGGTATTACAAATCATGCATTTATGACAAGTCCATTTTAAGGCACTTTACCTTATTTTCTCATATTTGTTCTACAGTGTTTATATGGCTGCATGAAAAAGCACATCACATATACATGGAAAAAGAATGTAACGTGAAAAAGTACAATATAAAGTAAATCTATATAATTGCTTGTAAGCTACACTGAAAAGTACTGCATTGTTTTGTATTGTATTGTACTGCATGACTGTTCAGACATTCATTTTAAACAACCAACACACAAAGAAACTTGAGACAACAGAATTTAATGCTTTTTTTTTTTTTTACATATACAGTACTACTCATACCTGTTGTCTTATGCGTGGGTTCCAACGGATGTAGTAAGATACCCAAAGCTCTAGGTGGCGCATGCTGGCAACAGGACAGAGCACCATATTGGGCTCTGGAGTGTAGAAGGGGTTTAGATAAATGTCTGTTTTACTGTTGACCAGGGACCAAAGTGACACAGTCTTGATCCTCACATCCTGCAAGGTACAAGTAAAAATAACTTGTTATAGAAAAAGGAAAACCAAAGCATTGGACAAAGCAGTGTGTATGTAGTGCCATACATTTTGATCTCGAGCGTTCTCACAGTTGTAAAGGAACGTCCCAAACCGGCAGCTGTAAAGATGATCCAGGATTGTCAGCAGGAGGCGCTCATTGAACTCAAAGGCTGTGGGAAACTGAGGAGAGCAGAACTTATTAGTAAAGGTAATGATCTGTAGGCACATTAATACTGGTACACTTTGGGTCAGTTTGGTATGACACTGTTCCTATAAGAGAGATAGAAATAGTATCATATAGTGAGATATAAATTGCATGAAGAAAAAATGCAAAAAAGGTGCTACCATAATTAAAAATAAAGAAGAGTAGAACTAATGTAAAAAAATGCAAAAAAAAGAATGGTGATGCTGATATCTTAGAACTAACTACAGAAGCCAATTGAATATTTTGTCATAGATGTTTATAGTAGCTTTCAGTAATACAGGTCATCCTATAATTTAACAGATATATTTTGACTTCCTGTACCAATTTCCTATATTTTAGACACTCACTATTCATCCATGTTATGTTCCTGTTTAATGCTATGCACTTTTTGCATTAGTATTAGCAAATGCAATCATTGTCAAACTCAGTTGTAGCTAATTAGTAGCACATACTCTTCTTGTAATTTATTTATCTAACAAACAAGACAAACATTGTTTTTTCTTTAACATGGCATTTTAGCCCATGTAACAATTCTCGATCATTCAATTAACTTGAACGACTTAATATGCTTAACTGGCATGCGTCCGTCCCCTTTTTGACAAATGAAACTGGCCTGTAATGACTCGACATGTACAGTGGCTTAAAGCATCAGTTAAAGGTCACCTATTTTGTCTTTTCTTTTTTGTCCTTCCCATTAAATTTTCCATTTACTGTTTGGCAGGTAATTTAAATGACATATTATTTTAATCTGAAAAATAGAGCCTAGGCCCCTCCCCCACATGTGCACAAGCGTTACCTGCTTAGTCATTTGCCACACACAGTCGATGAATTGCACAAAGATGGGGGATCTGTCCTGGTCGGCATGGTTTTTGTCACCGTGACCTATCCTCTGAACACACAAGCACATGGCCTTAAGTCAGTATAAAGCCCAACAATATTATAGTGACTTCAAAAACTACCTACATTTACAATTTTGTCAATTTCTATGTGTTTTTAACAAAAGATAATTCTGTGTTTTTTTTATATTCTGGGTAAATTACAGAAGACAGACAGATACTTACCGAGGCAAACTTGTGTCCAAAGCTGATCCATTCTTTTTCAATTAGCACCTAAACAAAGAAAAGTGTTAAAGCTCTGAATAACTGCTGCAACCTCTGTGTCCTGTGTTGTCCTCCCAGTGTCATACTCCTGTTTACTACATGCAGGAGCCAAATGCTTCGCCACAAAAAACAAGCTTTAGTTTTAATTTTTAGCATGAACTGGCTAAACAAGGGGTCAAAATATGCCTCTACAAATTAGTTTTTTCAATATGTTAGCAGTTATAACATGTCATGTTGTGCAATTAGCATACCTCAAACCCTCTGAGTGTGCGGTAGTGACTGTCCAGCATCAGCATGGCCAGAGAGGTGAGCTGTGCAGTCCGGTCCCAGCCGTCACTGCAGTGCACCACCACCGAGTTTCCAGCGGACACCTTATCTGCCACCTGAATGGCCCCTGACAACACCAGCTACACACACAACAAGAGAACAATAATAAACCTCTAGTAAAGATAATATAAAATAGCCATTAGCCAAACCAGGTATAATTTTGACCTTGACATGTTCGAGCCAGTGTGTGGACTCCAGACTTGAGAGCCAATGAGATTCTTCCACATTTGGATAGACAATATCTTTGAGTTTCTTTAGTGATTCCCTCATGACATGAATATTTTGGATGTCCAGAAAGATGAGTTCTGCATTTTGGTACTCGTCACCTTCATAACCTCCCCCAGTGGCCTAGAGGTTTAAACAGAGTGAGAAGAAGAGTGTGAATACATGAATGCTTGACAAAAGTAGTATTCCTGCTACATTAGACAGACTGACAGACACTGACCTTGTTGGCTACAGCGTTAACATTAGGCCGAGCGTCATATATAGTGAGTTTAGGCGTTTCGTTGGCCTCCCTGATCATATCCAGATAGCGCTCGTCGTCCTTGTTCCTCTTACCAGACATTCCCACCAGAGGCTGACTGCAGCGCACTATTACTGCCTGGTTTTCTCTGTGGATCCAGGACAATACCTGCACAACACAGCACATCAATTCTTAGAAATCACATGACCTGCCAAGTTGCCAAGTAACACCCAACTTGCGCACATGATCAAAGTTCCCAAAAATGTGCTTTCACTGGACTAAAGGGTCATGTGGTGTGACTCTTATGCACATTTGTGATTTGTGTTGTATAGGTATATAATCTGACTAGAGTTGCTCGAGCGTTGGATCCCCCTCTCACCGGTATACGTCCCCTCGACCTGAAGGCAGCCACTCTTCTCAGATCCTCATCTTTACTTTTGTATGGTACAGCTAACACAGTGGGGTAGGTGTCGCACAGCTCGTAGTGCTTGTTGATGAATGCAATACGCCACTTGTTATTGGGTAAACCCTATAAAACAAACAACTCAATCAGACTCTGCATGGTGTTATGAAACACTTATTCCACACATAGTACATGCCAATGTGCTGCCTTACCTGCCGCCTCAGCTCATCCATGGCTTTATAGACATTCCAGCCATTCTCTTCATACTTTTCCTGTGTCACATATGCAAACAGTGGCTGCAGAGGGAAACAGAATGGTTAGTTGTGTAAATACAGTTGTAAAAAGTCTATGAAGTGTAGCAGACAAATATGTTGATGTTAAACTTTCATATTTATTTAAGCATTAAAGACTCTATATAGATTCTAGTTGCACATTCCTGGTTTGGAGAAGCAGACAGGAGTAGTGCAGGCTTTGTGATTCACATGGCTGCTAATAGGGCCAGTAAAACACTTTTTAATAGCTAAATCAGATACTTAAAAAGTACAGTCAGGGCCAGTAAGCATTACATAGAATGAGTTTACATGCATTTATTACCTCTGCCAAAGATGTTATGTTTTTTAGTTTGTTTGCAAGATAAAGAGTAATGATTGGTTTTTGATTTAAAAAAATCTATAAAGGTCAGGAATGGACCAAAGGAAGGGTTTGATTTGGAGATAAGATAACTCTACTATAATCCAAGAGGTCATTAAAGCGACAAATGATTCTTTTTGTGGATTCTGTATCACTGGGAAAAAGGGCTTTGTTTGCCCCTGAACTAGAAGCTCCTCAGTTCAAATCCATATTTAAAGTACTATATCTTTATTCTTTTGGGGATGGGGCTTGTGCCTTGTGTTATCTATGTGGTCCTAGTTTCTCCATATTTTTCTTTTTATTTCTATTGCTCCTATGTGTCAGCACCAGGTGTGTGCTGACAACATTCTAGGAATCAATTAGCTCCAAAAGTAACTAACAGACCAACATTTACAAAAACAATAAATCATCCTTATAAAGTTGTCATTCAGATCATACACAATTCAAGAGCATTACTAATGTGTGGTATTTATAGATTACACTCATTCTTGACCATGACCATTTTAAAGTATTCTTTATTGGGCAGAACCGGGTCCTAACCTGAAGAGTAGCTTTTGTAGCATGAGGCAATGCTATCTTTCAAAAACCACTAACCTTATAGTGTGCAGTGTATTGTTCTATTTTGGTTCCTAATTCACTCTATGATTTCACACCTTAGGCAGAGAGCTGTGTTGTGGGCGGCTGGCTGTGTGTCACACTTTTAAAAAGAGCTGCCTATCTGCATTACAGCCTCGAAAGCAATGTGAAAACCACACTTTTTCTTAATGATAACACATAAAAATTCCAAAATATCACCATGCAAAAACAATGTATTTAGCATATTTCCATGAATATATAATCTAGAAAAATGACTGGGACAACAAGTATCTAAAAGTCTAACAGACTAACAAACCTTTTAAATTTGATAATCAACATAGATATTATACTTGTAAGTCTTACCAGTCCGTGTGAGAGTGGAAAGGCAAGTCTGAAAAGAAGATCGAAGATGTCTCGCCTGCTGTGACCCTCCTGCTTCAATGCAAACCTAAGATTCCTCATGTCCTGGAGATGCAAGAACAATTAATATATTTTAATACCTAGAAGAAAATACACCTTTACAATATGCCTACTGGGGGTGCTCAAATCATGCAGCGATAAACTGTATGACTAAAAACAACTTTTGTGTCCCTGAATCTGACCTTGCAGGTGATGTCCAGGCCGTACGAGTTCTCTCCTCGGCTTGAGGCTCCTCCCATCTTCTCAACCCGACTGATGGCGCCCAGAGGAACATCAAGTATCACCATCACATCCTAAGACACAAGTGCTATTATATAACCTGATTTATTTATATTTTCATCTCCTTTGTAAATATCGACTCATCTTTTGATACATTTTAGTACCCATCTACTCCACTAAATTCACTGCATTCCTTTTTACATTTCACTGTAGCAATGTTCTATTTCTGTAGTGCTTATTCATCTGCCTTTTTGAGTTATGGTCTTTGCTGTTGCTATGTGAATGGGTGGGATGTGAAGGGACTAAGGAGTTTAGTTTCCATTTACAAAGTAATATAAAGTGAAGCAATGTTTCATTGCTGTGACCTGGGTTGCCATACATATTCAGTTTGAAAGTGAAATGGGTCTGTCATCCCTTCCCGTCACTACCATTACACCCAAAATAAATTGGGCAGGCTTTTTTGCAATGTTATGACCTATTTGGCACGTGCATTTTAAAACCTATTTCCCAGTTTCATGTAATTAAAACAAGGCTTCAAATAGGTCAGGCATCGGACCTATATTCAACCACCCTGTGACCCACTCTTGGGTCCTAACCTGCCATTTGGTAACCACTGGACTGGACTTAGTATTTATGTAGCAAAGAAAATAACTAGATGGCTGTTTAATTATGTTACCTAATGGCAATGTGGGCGAAAGCTATGGGCCAATATTTTTTACAACTGGCTTTCTTAGCTATATCCACTGCACAGAATGAGACTTACAGCGTCCGAGCTCCTGAAGTAGAGTCTGTAGTTAGTGATCAACACTTTGCCTTTCACTGGTCCGTTGAATGGACAGATGTAGATGACTTCTTTCTCTGCAAGAACACATAAATATACACATGAACTCTATCTCATGAGTTCACTTCTAAATCTACACTTCAAGAGAAGAGAAAGCAGAAGAGAGAGACGCCAGGGTAGTTATAAATAATGACTAGAGTGGTGAGCTCGGTAACAAGATTTTCCACTGAGTACAGTACAGGTAAGTTTAGGATTATTACAACTGGCAATGTTTTATGTACTTGTAATACACAGCACAAAGAGAATAATTTAAGGTGCTTGAGACAATTTAACATTTGTCACAGTGAAAATTCCAATTCCCATATTTCCAAGAAAAGCATAACAACCTTTTCCACTTGAAGAAAGTAAAACTATACAAATTCAGCATTGCAAAAAATATTTTTTCATGACATCAAACTTAAACATGAACTACACAATTTTTTTCTTATATTATAGGAAACCTGTGTAATAGTTTAATAGTATATTGTCAAAGAAATCATCTGTTAAAAAATGTTCTTTCTGATGTAATTTAGGCTTATTAAAGATATTAATCTGCTGGCACACTCCAACAAGGGACGTTCTGATTGGGTGTTAAATAACGGCTAATGGGAAGTTCGAGCAACAGTGATAAAAAGACAAATGTACATTGGAAAAAAGGGAAGCAAAGTAAACTGCAGATAAAAATTGATGTGACACAAGAAGTGATGTTTCACCAGGCAGCCATTATTTCATTTTAGTAGAGCAACCAATGGGAGCTTGATAGTAAAGATTAGATGACATATTAAGGTCATGTTGTTTCACGCACAATCTGCAATTAGGTGAACACTTATGTCAAATACAAAAAAAGCATACTTTCACTTACTGTTCTCCCAACATGTTAGGTTAATAGAATCAAGAGTATACATTTACACAAATTAAACCACCTTGTGATTCAGTGGCACTCAGATAAGGGTTGCTATTTAATTTGATAGGTGTTGAGTGGGAGGCGAGATCTAACAGCCCATTTCTAATAGCTTGTGGTTCTTATAATATCTGGGTATGACCAAGTGTTATGCATGTAGTCACCTATAACTCCATCCTCCCCGGGCAGCAGCGACACATCAGTCAGTGGCTCCATCTTTAGAGAGTCTCTGGACACCTGCAAACACAAATGAGGAAATGTAGCTGAATGAAAGAATATTGGAATGACTTTCATATCAATGATGTAAGGCTGAGAAAGAGGATCTTACACACTGAGCACACATTACATACATTATTGCAGAAGTTGTGATGCTAAGATATCCTGCTTAGTTGCTTTTAATTAACTAATCAGTTCCACAGTGTTCTGTGCCTGACATTTGAGAAAAGTAAAATTTTAGATTTGCATATTCACAGAAAAATGATGTACATGTTTTAAATGAAATATACAAAAATGCAATATATATAATTGTTTCTCCAAATTATGATTTAAACCTTCATTTCTCACTTTATCCTAATAGGTAGTAAAACTAGGAAAATTGTAAAACCATAGACAAAATGTGAAGAAAATAATTCTAAGACCAATTAATTTTTTACAAAATAAAGAAAATATATGGGGATACTGTCTGAAAAAGTATTTTTATAAGTTTTATGTTTTTTTCATAACTGAAGGCCCAAAAATAACTTAAACATAGCATTACACAATGTATTACACAATATAATTAATATATTGTAGGATGCCTGACTGAATTATTCTAGGTGTGAGCTTACACTGGAGATGTGTGTGTCCAAAGAGTTGGAGTTGTAGACAGACACGGGTGAGGCCATCACTCAGGGAGGGCACTTCCACAGGCTGCACACACATACACACACAAACAAACAAACAAACAAACAAACAAAGCCATTAGTCAGGGGTCACTTACTAAGATCACATGAAGGGACTTTACACCATTGGATATACTAGGCTTCAGCAATTCAAAGACTTTCAAGGAACTTGCACTACATGGTACCACACTACACCTACATAATACACATCTGTAGTCATTCAGTATATATATATATATATATATATATATATATAAAAATATAAAAGACACAATTATGGATGCTATTTAGTAGCTGACAGATAAGAATTAAGCCTTTATATAATTGGTGTTGAGTGGGTGGCACAGACTACATTTCTAATGGCTTGTGATTCTTATAATAGCTCAATATGACTAAGTGTTATCTGTTTATATCTTTACCTCATTTGTAACTCCATCTTTTCCTGGCAGCAGGGAGACTGTCAGGGGACAAACATGACTGCACATTACAGCTATAGAGTTTTTATTTAGTCAAATATATAACAATGACTTCTCCTTGAGCAATCATATCAAAGTATGCCAACTTCATTTAAATATAGCCAGCCACTTTTCATTCATCTATTACTGGCCATTAATTCAGTGTTGACAACCTGAGTAGACTAACCAATGTTTTGATAAGGTCTCTTAGGTAATTAAACATTTTTCCTCAAATACAAATACAAAACGCTAGTACAAGTGCTGCTCATAGCATCATATAATAAAATGCTAAGTGCATGCTAATGTAAATACAGTGTAGTTTTGGCACCTGCTACAACTGTTTGGTTGAGTTTGGTTTATAATAGACTTTGATGTAAATAGTTATGTGTTGGTCATACTCATTGCACCTGTGTTTAAAGGCTAACCCCCTTAAGCACCATGTGCAGGTGTGGCTATTAGCTACATTATCAAAAATTAAACAGCTCACCTGTTTCTAAGATCCGATTACTGCGCCCAACACTACACTATTATCTATAACTAACAAGAAAAGAGGGTTTAGTGTCTGAGGAGAAGAACAATACTTTTCCAGCTGGCAGTGGTCACGGACACACCCCAGACTGAACTACATAACTGTGGATATCATATACAAGATGGGAACAAAAGATGATTTGTCATGAATACAGTATAGAAGACAATTGTGAACTTCAAACAGAAGGGCTACAGTGACACCAGAAGAAAGTGAAAGTCTAGATTCTTATCAGACATCTCCCTGACCACACCTGCTACAAACCTGTTGACCATGCCACAGCCTTTTATTCAACTATTAATTATTGGCAGGGTGCAATTGAATTTACAAGAAGTTCATTCATAACAATAGAGAACGAGATTGTGACGTCACATCGGTGGTCACACAAGATACATTCAACAGCAAAACAATGGAGCAATTTAGGATGTAATTTAGTCAAGTTAGTGTTAACACAAAAGTATTCTGTTACTTTAGTGTGTGATAAATATTCACAAAGAGTGACAAAGCACGTAAAAGATTTGTTTCAAGGCTCATTTTTTTTGTTTCCTTTTTATGCCACTGTTTCTAATATAACTCTGTGGCATTTCTCTGTCTGTGACCACCAACAAGGCAGATTCATCACTCAACTATCATTTTATGATGTAGGTTCCCGATTTTATTGAGATCTATTGTTTGACAGTTACAGGCCAGCATCAAGGTGAAGTGTCTTGCCCAAGGACACAACGACAGTATGCAATGCTGGGAGTGGGGCTTGAACCACTGACCTGTGGGTTAGTGGGAAAGCATATCTACCAACTGAGCTACTGCCGCCCCAATATATAGTATAGTATAAATGTACTATCTTCTTGTACAGTCTACTACATTTATGGTCCTGATTATGAAACATGCCTTATATTTACTTTACTCAGCATAAGCTGCACTTAAAGAATAGGACAGAATTTGTTTGAGACTCTTATTCTGAAATGATATAGACCTCCATACAGTACCATATCCAAGCCAACAAATACAAGCCTCAAGTGGAATAGTAAGTTTGTTTTGGTACCTACAGTATTACGGGTGTAACAATATGTTTTTGCAACAATATGATAGACATCATTTGGCATTGTTATGATACAAATCACGAACAAGATTGGCTGATTTAGGACAATAAGAACCTTTTTCCAAAAATCACAAAAGTATACACTCTTTTTGGTCATATTTGTTAAAGAAAGTTGAAGTCTAAGAGAAACTAATCATAAATTTGCCCTTCTCTCATGTTTCATTACCCCCTGATACAATACATAGCAATACGTACTTTTTTTCCCTCTCTCCCCTTACTATATTATATCATGCTTACACAACATACATTTCTGTGGATGTCTTTGACAGAAATGAGCTACCTTTAAATTCTGTACATTCTCTGAATTTTCTGTTTCTACATACCTGGATAGCAGGGGATTGTTAAGGGTGGATTTTTATTTTTCACCATTGCTTTTTTCTTTTTTGATCTTGTATTGTTTCTATAGTTTTACTTTCTGTGCCTTTCATTTGTTATTGTTTTTTTGGCCATTCACAGGGAGTAAGATGGGATGGGATAACATTCTGTAAAATGTTATTGTGCATCGTATGCTAATGCAACACTGTTTAATAAATATTTGATTAAAAAAAAAATAATAATACAACTGTACCATACCACTTTAGCATTAGCAACAAGCATACAAATTAAACTATATGACTTCATCTTCCTGCAGTTTCTATACGCTTCTAATACTTCCTCTGTGAATACTTTAATAACTCAATATCATTTCAGTTGTGGCTTGCTAGAGCCAAAGAGAAAACAGTCAAATACAGATGAAAGAAAAAGGTGAGAAAAACATCTCTGAGTGTGAAATTTTGCCTGAACCACTTCCCAACACCTGGTCAGATCCCTCCTTCTGCTCACATGTTGTGATCAGATAACACCTTTGGCTGTAAAAAATATCAGTGTATAATATTATACGGCGCACAGGGGTCAAGGGTCATGGTGAATCATGCACTATATGGCCCTATTGAGCAAAGCAGAAAAGGAAGTAAAATGTATTTCTATGCCAGTAAAATGTAATAAAACTTTAAAAATCATTTAGCATGACGTTTTAGATTACTTACTAAAAACGTCAAAAGCTGTATGCAAGTTCTTGGTCATTCAAAACAAAGTAAAGTAGTTAAGCATCTGATTCTAGTTTAAAAAAGTCACTAAGAGAAAATATATAAGTAAATTATATAATGGAATAAGGTTACATGCTACAATACTGAAATTACCAAAAGTTCAATGCCCATAAAGGTGCTCATTCATACAAACAATACTGCTGTAGTTAACACATAAGCATCTACAAAGAGTGGTTGTAAGCTAATATATCTTCCTCAAACTATTGAGCCACCAATATAGGACTCCACAGTGCAACCAATTCATTCACATTAGAAACTAATAATAGACTTTGGTAAAATGCAGTTAGCAGCAGACATGTGAATGCAACATTAAACCTTGTTGAACAAATTACGTACCTCTAAGTGGATGTGCTAGGACTTGTCTTAGCACTTGGCTCATGAATATAGCAGCAGTACAATTACTGAAAAGGTCCAAAAATACTATGGGTTGTTAATGCAGCTGATAAAAGTGGTGTGAAATAGTCATATGCTGTAAAAGCAATAGGGAAACAATAAACATCAAATTCCTGAGTTCGATTACGTTTTAGATGTGGGACATAAATGCAGTAATACATAGGATTTCTTCATTACAACATAAATATATATACAAACAAAGTCTGACATTTTTAATGGGTTATCCCAATTTTTGTCTAATTAAAAAGGAAAAGTAGTCCATCAAATGCATTTCTTTTTGCTCAAGCCTACCACTACTCACAGCTCTAAGTTACAATAGCCATGTGGTTAGTTTCCCTTCCTCTGGAGCGGTAGGTCCAAGGTAGGATTCTCCCACCACCTGAGGCAAAAAAAAAAAAGGTCCAGCCAGAGTTTGTGCCATCCAAAACCTGGGAGAATGGAGAGAAACTCATGCTCAAAATATTCTTGCAAATGATTCCCTCTGGCGAAAAAAGGGAGCAGCCAAACGGGACTTTTTTCTGTTATAATATCTACATCTACATACATGACAAGAGAAAAAACAACTGACAATACAGTGTTATTAGATATCTATCAATTACTGACCCTAATAATATAGAAGAAAATGTGTTAAAGTTTACAAAAATATGGGAAATAGCAGTAATTGTATAGGTAAAAACATAAGCTGAAACACTGCAGAAACTATTAGGCAAAGTCATCAAAATACACTTGAATAACAATTTAAAAGCATGAAATGCATCCCTCCTTTTACTTTCAGACATAACACAAGCTACAAAGCACTAGATGTTTACACACGAGCAGACCTAACAATAGGATATCCTGTTGCTCCTCCCCCCAAAAATGCATGACCTGTTGTAGCACACCTGGCCTAATATTTCTCAATGACGTGGGAACTGTATTGACATTGCATGAGCAGCTCAGATTATTGTAAATTTATATTGTCTGAATAATAGAAGCACATAACAATGCCAAAAGATGCTCCACGGTGCATTTGTTACGACCAGTCAGCTGCAGACATTTAAAACACAGTAGGAAAGCCAAACAATCAAGCTTTCACTTATAGAAGAAGAGAACTTTGCATGTTAGGCAACAACAAACGGCATTATGTAAATTACTTAGGTACAGAGTAGTGGAAGTAAATGAACCGTGAGGACACAATTGTCGTAACCCTGGTACTTTGATGTGGTACAGTCAGCTCGTATTCTAATAGATACCTATGGAGAAGTTGGCGGTGTAAGTTGTCAATTCAAAGCTACACGAGTGCGTTTAGCTACATTATCACAAGCAGGACAGGTTTACTCTCGCAACATCAGCTAAACGTAACCGGTAAAGACAAAGTACTACAGAACCGAGGCCCACTTATAGCCCCAAACTGAACTTTTCCAACTTGGCTATTCCAGTGGGCACAGCTGTGGAGTTGCACCAGGAAATAGCGGAGGCCTAGACGGAACGACAGCTTATTATGGCCGAAATATGAGCTATAAATATCCCGCAGTGAACACAAACCGTGGTTAATATTCTCGCAAAAGCATCGCAGAAGGCTTCATTAGGCTACAGCACGGACGAATGCTTTTACTTACCCGCAAAGTGCGTTTCTCCCGTGGTTGAATGTCGATCTGTTTCCCTCAAGCCACAGTAGGAACTCGCTCTGCGTCACGTGTCAGACCGTCATGGCGCGGATTGGCTGGTTGTCAAATTGGACCCCGCAAGGTGTCCAGGGAAGTGAAGTTTAACAACAATTAGCCTCTCCAGTACGTCCACCCAGACTTTTAACAACTCTTAATATAATTAGGAAACGTAAATGAGTTTTTATTTATTGTTTAGTAATTTTTTTGAAATGTAACCCGGAATATATAATGACATGACAAATATATAGACTAATAAAAATTATTTAATTTTAAATGGATTCTAACTTATCATTTTTAAATTAGATTTCACAGTTTTAAATGTAATTCTTGTACATGTAATTTTAAAACTTGTCCTTTTTTTCTCTAAAGCAATTTGCCAGTAGTTCCCAAAGTGCGGGAACTACTAACTATATATATATATATATATATATATATATATATATATATATATATATATATATATATATATATATATATATATATATATATATATATATATATATACTTGTTCAAAAATATTACTTTAAAATTATTTTTAGCCATCAGCCAGTGTTTTTTGTAACATTTTTATGAAAACATTGCATAGTCTGAAGTTTTATTGTTGGGGGGCCGCAAAAGATTTTCAGACATTAAGGGGGGCCATGACACTCCTGACTTACTGGAATGGCTGAATTGTGCTATACAAATAAACTTGCCTTGCCTTGGCTTGCCAAAACATTTACATTGTCTAGCAGCCTATAGCGTTTATGCAGGCTTTTTGGTGGAATATGAAATAGCAAACTCAAATTAAAACATATTAATACATTACCCTTTTTAATACAAAAAACAAAAACAAACAAAAAATGTGTCATTTACACGCAATGGCAAAGATTATCAACTAAGAAAATGTGCTTAACATCCCAGCTAGAAAACAGTTTCAGTGCAACACAAAGAATAATTTTATTTAAAAAATGTTCTCTTTCATTGCTGTTTCATTCATTGCCAGTAGAGGACAGTGTTTTACACAGGTACAGCTTAAGTGGAAGCTTGAAAAAAATATGCTTTTACAAATAAGGCCTGCATATGCAAAGTGACAACATGCTAAATGAAAATTCTCTGTAAATTACAAACTCAATAGCAAATTTTAGCTACTAGCTGTGGATAATAACACTGTGCTAACTTGAACACTTTAGCCTCAAAATAAAACGCATTTTCAGTCATAACCAATACCTGTTATTCCTCCCTCACCCATTGAGTTCTGGTTTCGTATCTTCAGATCGAGATGGAAAATACTAATAAACTTAAGTGAGCTGTGGTCAGTTGCAAAGAGCCCTATAGCGTATTGACTGACCGCACATACAGTATAAATCAATAGGCCACCCAACACGTGGTTGTGGCGCTATTAAAAGCCTGTTATTTACTGCTATTCAATCTAACTCCATATCTGTGACCACTGTGGCCGCATTAATCCTCTTATAGGGCAGAGGGATAGCTGTTGGGATGATTCTCTTAAATCCAAATTCCTCTCACTATTGGTGCAAATCCTGTTAAATTTCACCTTAAAAAATGGAAATCCTTTCAGTTCAATAGCTCAAACTTCCCTGCACTATAAGAAACACAAATCCTATCTAGGTTAAACTGTGCATAGACTAAATAATAAATGTGATGGCTCTGTAAAGCAGTTGGTAGGCCTACACAAATGAACAGACACTGACCTTACTATAAAGTATATGAATCACAAATCCATATATGAATTATTACTCTCGGACAACCTTACAACTTCTGCTAAAAATCTTAGTGTTTTATTTGATTTTACCTTGTCTTTTAAAGGTCAGATAAATAGTGTGGTCCAATCTAGTTTTTATCATCTTAAACTTATCTCTAAAATCAAATAGCTTTTATCTTCCCCTGATTTAGAGAAGATTATTTTTGCTTTTATTTACTCAAAACCCCAAAACCCAACGAGCTACTAAAGGGGACCGGGCATTTGCAGTTCGGGCCCCCTCCCTCTGGAACTCACTCGCTCCAGAACTCAGGCATCTCAGATGTCTCAAAACTTTTAAGAAGCATTTAAAAACATTCCTTTTTAGAAAAGCATTTGATATAACCTGATTTTATTGTTTTATTGTTTGATTTGTGTTTTCTATGTTCTGCCAACTCTGTTTCTTATATTGTTTTATTCTACTGTTATTTTGTTGTCTTTTTTTTGGATTTGTACTTGAAGGGTCTGTTATGGGTTTAATGTACTTTTGCACTGTAAAGCACTTTGTAACACTCTCTGTATGGTGAAAGCAGTATACTCAGTCACTATACCTGTTTTGCTCCTGTGCCAATCTAGATTTTATAGCCAAAACTTTGTCCCAAAAAGAGATTCATGGTTGTGTGTGTGTGTGTGTGTGTGTGTGTGTGTGTGTACGTGTGTGTGTGTGGAAAGGGGGGGGTGGGGGTGGGGGGGTGGGGGGGGGGGGACTGAAGAAACAGGTGGGTCAAACTGAGGTCAAAGATCAACAGCTGAGTAATTTTATAACAATGCAGTGATAAATCTAGTAAAAACTTGACAAATTACAACTAGTTTTAAATGCAAGGGATGATGTCAATGTTTAAAGTGAATCCATATATCAGTAAACTCAATATACCATAATGATAGCAACAGTACTTGACTCTTGACTAATCTTGCTTAGGAAAAACAGGAAGAAACAGATGACCAAAGAAGGATTATACTACATAAGAAACATATGGACTATTCCATTGACTTGTCATTTGCTGTAATAAAAGAGACAAATTGGGGTTTTCCAATTTTGATGAGTACTTTTTTGTCCGAGTGAGTTCTTAAAACTATTTCACTGACTTTTTTCTGGAGATAAAAAAATCACCTTTTAGAAGGAACTACGGTAATAATAGGCCTAAATATAATAGATAATGGATTTAGCCAGATAGTCAGCAACAAAAGCATTTCTAAACAGAAAGGTCTTCAGTTCACTTTTAAAAGAGTCCAAGTTCTGTGTGTCTCTCAGCTGGATAGGAAAGCTGTTCCAGAGTGGAGGTGCAGCCAAGCAGAAGGTTTTGTGCCCCGTGGTGCGAAGCCTGGTGGTGGGACCTGAAGAAGCAGCCTGGCTGATGATCTGAGGGTGCAGGTAGAGGATTGAGGGCAGATGAGATCCTGTAGATATCATGGTGCATGGCCAGTGACGTATTTATGTGTGAGCTGCAGGATTTGTACTTGATCCGGAATGAGACAGGGAACCAGTGAAGGGGCGATGTGCTCAAACTTGCGCAGTCGCATTAGGATTCTGGCAGCACTGTTCTGGATATTTTGTAGCTTTTGAATGTTCTTGGTGAAGACCCCAATAAAAGGTGTACTGCAGTAGTCAAGCCTTGAGGTGATAAGGGTGAGGTGATGGGGGGGGCAGATTCATACACAGTTGTTTTTTGTGGTCTTTGAAATTTATCTGGGGGTCAAACCAAACGCCTGACTGAGGGGGAGAGGGTATTGACCTGGCCGTCAAAGCTGAGCTGAGATATGGAGGAAGTATGGATCTGATGAGCAAGAGGAGTTGCTGTTCTTCCTACACTTATCCCTCAAGGCATGTGGTGACACGTGGCAGGGCTGAGGAGGGGCTTGGGGCAGTAAACGATGACATTAATGTCCAAAATGAATAAAAACAGATGGCATTTGAATATTGTATATGCAAATAAATCAACAATGCATAAATAGAATGTGATTATGGCTTGAATAAATTAACAAACAGCTATCTGAAAGAAATATTTTAGGATTAATATGACCAATCTGGGTGGACTTTTTCAAATCTGAAATCAAAAAAGTTTCTAAAAAATGAATTAAATTAAAAATCTGTAAAAGCCAAGTCCAGATGACTTCTTTTTAAACCTTTTTTGCTGTGACATACTACTGCTGGGTTTCAGATGACATCAAAAGTGCTATAGGCCAGTATTATTTTATAGAGATGGGGGGCAGGCAAAATGTTATTAATATGCAGATTTTTTGGTGTAGATGGATACATACAGCGAGTTGCAGCGAGTTTATGGACCTTGTCACTAATATAAATGATCAGGTTCAACATTTGGGAATTTTCTTTTTGGATATTTCTAATGAAAATAGCTAATAACTTATTCAGGAATACTGGCCCCTGCCCCCCATCAGAGAGAGTGACATCATCACATTATAGAATCTGAAAACAACCAATACAGTATGTGAGCAATGGTGACTGCTGTCCTTGGTGCTGAAACAAGACTTGTGACAAGCTTGTTTGTTTTATGTTTTTACATTTTATATTAAAATTGCAGGTTTCATGAGCCTCTGTATTCTCTATAAGGTACATTGATCAGGTGTAAAATGATGACCACCTGCCTATTATTGGTGGTCATCATTTTATGTGTTATGACCGGGCAAATATGTAGCCCTCTCCAAACAAACTGTGATGCACTGTGTATTCTGCGCTTTTCTATCAGAGCCTGCATTAACTTAACAGCAATACGAGCTACAGTAGTTATTCTGTTGGGCTGGACCACACAGGCCACTTTTGATAGATACTGACCACTGCAGACCAAGAACACCCCACACGAGCTGCAGTTCTGGAGCATCACAAAGTGACTCTTGTCAAACCCACTCAAATCTTTATGCTTGCCCATTTTTCCTTCTACAGAAACAAATCAACATTAAGGACAAATGTTAACAATAACAAATCCCATGATAAAACGATAATGTGTGTTTTTCACTTTACCATACAAACAACATGACTTAAGCCACAGACTTTACCCTCAAACATCTCCTCCCAATAAATAAGCTAGGCCAACGACACAGGATGTGAAGTAAACTGCAAGTATTTCTCTCTATTCAAGGCAAAGAATGTGGCATCTCTTAGAATAACTTTTTTTATTGAACTTGTCTGATCTATTGTCCCCACAGTGGCTACCGTAGCCTTGCAACGCCCTTGACTTAGGGAGAAGAATCTGCACAACAGCCTGAAAAGAAATAAGACTTATGTCCTCTTAAGGGCCAGTAATTCATCCATGCACGGCTAGAGCTCACTAATGAACCCCCCCACCCCCACCCCACCACCTCTCCGTCCGCATCCAACACATGTGCGTCCATGTGTCCCGGTCGGGCACAAAGCGGAGGCTCCGGGAGCGAAGGAGGGGGGAGGGGGTCGACTCTGCTCCAGTCATTCCAGTACGGACACTTGACGTCGTGCACTGGGAGGAGAGGGCGGGGCTTCGGACTGCGTCTCTCGTATAGAGCCGGTCTTTCTCTCTTCCCCTCCGCCTTCCATTCATCATCCGGACTCCGTGCACCACCTCCACCACCTCCACCAACACCACCACCACCAGCAGCAGCAGCACCACCAGCAGCAGAAGCAAAAGCAGCAGCACCACCATTAAACTACATCTTCTCTTCCATCCTCCGGACACTGCAAGGACACTTTCCCCCTCGCGGTAAGAGCTGCGGCAGAGCGGGCACAGCCGGTCCGGTGCGCCGCTGCGGTTAGATAACGGAGGAAAATTACCAGCAGCAGTCCGTATCACGTAGGGCCCGTTCTCGGTTGACGTACCGGCGTCCTTGCCTTGTTTGAATTTATCCGCAGTGGGATTGTGTAATGGGAGTGTTACAGGCGATATATTTGGGCCTCTTCTTCTCATCTCTTGTGTGTTAGACAGTGACTTATGACGACACGCCGCGGATGAATAGCCTATAGCCAGCTGGCCCCCTGAAAGAACACTGACAGCCTCCATTTAGCTTCTGTCAATGGCTTTTTACCGTTGATGTCAGAATGCATTGCTTCTGCATAGCACTCGAGTCGTGACGGCATGGCTATAGATCTATTATTCATCTCTATACCGCCCCGTATCCCCACAATTAAAGATACAGTAGGCATTTTTGCATCTTTTGACCTTGTTCAGAAAAAACTAGCTTGCGATGTGAGAATTTAGCCAATCTCCTAGGCCCATACCACTGCAGACTGGCTGATAGGATGGTGTAACGTACCCTAATTGCGTTTAGAAATGCATCTCCTGTCTATGTAGGTTCTTATGCATCTCGGGCATCCTGTGCATTGTTAGCTCAAAAGTATTGCAGTATAAATCATTTCAACTACACGGCAAAAATGTTCTGAGTTGTATTATGCATTTGGTTATTAGCGGCTATGGGAATAAAAAGGAGTGAATCCAGCCACAGGGGGTCTCAAGCCTGGGTACTCTTTGTGCCAGACCCAAACCTGGATAAATAGAGAGAGAGTTGGATCAGGAAGGGCATCCGTCCAAAACCTATGCCAAAGGGATAACTTCACCATTGCTAGGAACTGAACATGTCTTAGCTTTGCATTTTCTTTAGTGCATCAGAAAAAAATAAATAAAATCTGCGTGTCAACCATTTAGATGTAATGTTTTCTTTGCTGTGATTGGCTGAGGACAAAACAGTATTGTATGTTCCTAGATACTTTCACCTGATGATTTTTACATTTACAAAAAATTTACAAAAAAAAAAAAAAAAAAAAAAAAAAACATGACATGAAATTCAATGTTCTTTTCTTGTATATTTCTTGTGTTAGTGCAGGTATTTGTGGAGGAAAGTAGGGTAGCTGGTTGCAGCCAGGTGAGGTGTGCAGCTGTTGTGTATTTTCAGCTCTATCAGCTGACCTGTTCTGATTCAGAGCCTCCCAGGGGCTGTGCAGACCAGGCATTAATGTGTGTCCTGAGTGATTGGATCTGTGCTGCCGGATGTGTGCGTCCTCAGTGTATTCTGAAGGGATACGCCCCTGGGTCATGTGTGTAAGGCTTTAATTATGAAAAATAATTATTATGTCATTATTATTAATTGGAGTGATTTAATGGGAAAAAACATTATGCTCACGTTTGTGGTGGAATCTTTAATATATTACATAAGCTGCCTCATACTGACTGATTACTCCTTAAGCCAGTTACAACCATTTTGTAAATCAAGCAGAAACTCCAAATTTCCATACAAATGTATTGTACTCTATATATATGAGTATTACTTTGCACAGCTGTATGAATTGTGTACATTTCCAACACATACATACTAAATTTTATTGGTAATTAAACATACTACACAATACATACTAATACATATTCTATACTAACAATTAGTCTGTTCTCTGCAGATTCAACTTTAATTTCCATTGGTTTAGCAAAAGTATGCATATTTAATGCAAATGGGGAGAAAATTAACAAATCAAAAAACAGGATCGGTATGAACGTGCAGAATAGATAGGATCTGAAACAACACAATTTGACAAAATATATTACATTGCATATCCCCCCCCCCCCCCCCCCCCCCTTTAGCTGTACAGAAAAAAAATGTCTGCCATCTTTTTAGTTAGTGTAACACATTTAAAATGTTTTAAGTGAATACTAAAGGGCTGTTTACAAAAAATGCTGAACAGGAAAACACAAGTCAAGAAAAATTTGTAGTAAAGATGTGAATCTATAGTGAGCTTGTTAGACCAGCAAGGGGTGCTGTGCTCTCTCCTGCCAAAGTCATTATACACCCAAAGAAGTTATTGTGCCATTCTGCAACTTTTACTACATCTATATAATCCTGTGGTTTTTGGGTTAAATTACCAAAAGACAATACAATACTACACTGGAGCAGGTAACTTCTCATCATTTGATTGAATTTTGGGCATAATTAAAATGAGACTTTGAAATAGTAAAGAGCATTCTACTGTATTTGAAAAGACATTAGCGTGGACATAGCCATGCCCATCACGACAATCTTACATAAGAGGATGGTTTGTTATATGCCATAAGAACATCAAGCCCGTACAATCGATTGAAGAGGCAGATTTATGTGGCCAACACACATACACGCTCACATTTTGTGCTGTGTTAGTTAGAGGGACCTTGGAGATGAATGGCTGTATAGGTGCTGCAGTGCGGGGGGGGGGGGGGGGGGGGGGGGGGGTAGAGGAGGGGGGGGGGGGGGTGACTGTTTGGAGCACGGGATGTTCAGATGATAAAAATGAACAGATGGGACAGGACCTAGGTCTAAGTCATTCTTTTAGAAACAAGTGTGTAGGCTACATTCAATTTAAAATGATCTGTATTAGCTTTGTATATGTTAGCAACTTGGAAATATCAGTAAATTCTAACTAGACATTTTTATTTTTATTTATTCAAGCTAAAACAGGAGACAGTAGACAGGGCTGAGTGCAGAGTTTTAGTATAAGCATTTACGGTACAGTCTTTTCTTTTTTTTTTTTCTTTTTTTTTTTTTTTTTACATTCTCAAGCCTATGCCTTTGTCTACATACACAGAAATGCATCTATGAACACATTTAGGCCACCGAGCCGTCTTTAGTTGGCTTTAAACTGCTGCAAAGTCAGAAATATACAGAGTGGCATCTTCTGTTCACACTCACCTTTGCTCCATTATACATTATTGCAGAGCAGCTGACACACATATAATCTCCTTCCTCCCCCTCCTCCAACTCGCCTACCCAACCCCCACCACCCCTCATTTAATTTATAGAAGCAGCAACTACATGCATGGCAATGCAAGCCAGTCTGCTGGGGTATTATGCACTGATGGTACGTCAAATGTTACATAACTCTCTGTGTTGTTGTTTGCACTTTAATACAAGTACACAGTAAAGGTAATGTGCCGTTGCATATTTTAAGCTGAGTCAAAGGTCAAAACAAAGGTTGGGCAGCTTCAAATTTCTGAACTTGTCTCAAACACACAAAGCCTCAAAGCTATGTTTCTCATATGCATTCTGTAAATTTGACAACATAGTAAGCTACGTGTGTAGTCATATAGGCTATGCTAAGTTGCTACATACAAATAAAACAGATAAACGCTGATACACTGGCTAATGAATGTTTTCTAACCAGGCTCTGACATTACCCATGTTATGTATAAGTTGCTTGGTAGTCATTTGCCAAATCCATGATTATTCATAAGATGATTATTCATAATTTCCAATATTTTGTGGCTATAGTTAATTCCTCCATTAATAAAAGTATTGTGGTCTGCTTATGGCACAGGTATTTCAGTCATGTTGAATAAAACACTAAAAGGGGCTATTCTACCATGACTGCTGTTAGCATCAGTGGCTAACTTGACTCTGAAGGCATATGAATAAGATAATACATTACTTTACTTAGCTAGCAACATTTTTGTGACTGTATTTTTGTAGATTCATTTTAGCAGGTCCAGGAGTCATTTGTACTGTCCAACTAACTTCTAGACAGTTTATCATTAACAAATTGCAGCTTTTAAATAGTTGACTATCCTATGTTACCTCATTAGAAACAATGGACACCATGACAGGACAAGTAATGCATTAATAATAACCACACAGGTGACCTTAGACTTCCATTGGACCAAGGCCACTGTTGCCTAGCACCTGACGTAAAATCATATAGCCTAACCTTGATCAGGGCTAGAGAAACTCAGTTGTAAATAAAACCTTTAAAAATGGATTTTATACATTTTAAAATAAATACATACTTAGTTTTCAGTTTATGTATATCTTAACATTGTTAGTTTGTTTGTTTACAGCTCCTTTATGCTGTTTAAATGGTACACTGTTCTCAGCCCAGAACACATACAGAGAGACTTTATAGCTCAATTCATTTCCTTTGAATCTAGTCACATAGCAAAAAAATAAATAAAAATAAAAAATTGTCCAAAACTAGTGGGTCTGTAGCATGAACCACGAGCTTTTGTTAAAAAAAAAAGTGTGCTTATATAGTGTTAGCTTAACAAATGACTTTCTATTACAAGGGAAATACATGAAACAACAATTCAGTAGGTTTGTTGGTGTGAAGGTATGTTGGAAATGCACTTCAGAAGAAGTTTGGCTCAACAGCTGTCAAAATATTTGAGCATTACAAATTCAGATTTTCATTACACTTGGTGATTAATGAAATGAATGGCATCTTTCATTATGTTACATTAAAAGGTTACATGATCAGTTTTTCCTATACTTGTTGTGTAATAGTTTCCATTCAGTTATTTACCCAGTTTACTACTCAATATCAGGAAATGTGACTATGAAAAAGCCTCATCTACATCAGATGGAACATATCGATTTGTGGAGCTTTATTAGGATGAGGTCATATGTTTGCATCCTATTCAGTCTACGTTCAGTACTAATTTAGTTGTTACTTTGTATCTGATAAATATATAGAAACATTGTAATGGTGGCAGACATTATGTAAATATGATTTTCTAAAATGCTGGCACAACTGCCACATTTACAGGTTTGTAGTCAATGCTGTTGTAAAATGCTTCAATACAAAACAAAAATTATAATAAAAAGTACTATTACTGATGGAAAATAAGTACAGGTAACTAAAGATGTTAAGATATTTTTTCTTTCAATTGCACTTGCAAAACAAGGTAAAATTTATTTATCAAGCTTTTTTCTGAGTGTGATTATGTTGATACTGTTATGGCTATATACAATTTTAATGGTTTCCTGTTATCGTAAATCATGAGAATGAGAAAATTTAATTGATCAACATACGCAGATGAATGTAAGTTTTTTTTTTTTTGCTAACAAAAATGTTTCCCTTAAATCAAAAAGCACTCACTTCTCATGTGATTATTATCCACTGCACCTCAGGGACTTTATGTACGCTCCAAAGTAGGGATGGGAATTGATAAGATATTGTCAATGCCATTTTTGATTCTACTTATCGATTATCTGATTCGATTCTCTTATCGATTCCTGAAGTCTTTGTATAAAAAGTAGTCCTACATGACCTGAGGGCATGGCTGCTGTACCACTACTGCTCAGATTTGTGACTGAACTAGACACTAGTAAAATGTGCTGAACCTACACCTGTTAAATGAATACACTGGTTATTAAACTTATTAAACTAAACAGTAGTCTGTGTTACCATGACAATGAAAAGCAGGGAGGAGCCACATCACCCTCAGACAGGTAGGCACAGTATTCAGCATTTTCTATGGTGGTGTTTCTCTCTCTCTGTCTCTCTCTCTGTCTCTCTCTTAAATGACATACTGTATTTCTTATGTACGGGGATGGAGCCCCTGCCTGTCACTGCTTGGACTTTAGCTCCTACCTCCGCTGCACTCTGGCCTCAGCTCTCTCTTGCGTGCCCATGCAGCGGAACGCGAGCGCTTCGGAGCTGCCTCGTCTCCCGTGAGCGCGTGTGCGTTAAAGAGGAGAGAACGATATTCACTGCGTGCGCACTTTGTAGCGTACTCATCGAAGACGACTTTTTGCAACAATGTGAAAGAAAAGAAGTTAGAAGCAATGCTCAGAGGCGGGCCTCGGAGCAAAACCCACAGTTCACATGTACGCAACTGCCCACAGCGGCATCGATAAGAGGAGTCGTTAACAGCGGAGGAATACAGTGCCAATGGATTGGAAAAATTAGAACGGGTTCTCGGTTGGAACCGTATTTCAATGCCCATCCCTACTCCAAAGTGTGTCTTTAATAATTGTAAATCCACTTTACAAGGTCTTTCAGCAGTTTTGATGTGAGTATGTTGATAAATGCCTGTAAAACAGAAGGATGCAAGTCAATGTAGAACTTTTGCAACCCTTGACTTGTATCAGTCAATCAGAGACAGTTCAACAGTACAGTATAAATTACATGATTAATCAACTTTGATATGATAATGTGGCAACAAGCACAAAATGATTTTTGGCATATTTACCAACTAATCATTTTCTGGTGCCTCTGTGTCAATGGTTTGTCTCATGTATAGGCGGGGCTACGTTGGAAACTCTACCAGTTCTATGCTAATGTGTTTGCATCAGCGTGGAACCTACTGGCACGAAGCCATGGACCCGAGGATGAGCCCCAGAGACATGAATGATTTTGATGTTGATGTCGGCGTCACATGACCATCAGGAAACCCCACTGAAGACATGGTGTGTTCCTTTTACCCTGCTGCTCCACATCTCTTCTTACACTGTGCTGGGTGACTTGGTTAGGGCTGTGGGAGACTCAGAGCAGAGCTGGCAGCACACTTCAAACAGTCTAATTTGGTTTGTTTGCAGGGGCGGTGATTATAGGCCTGTGAATTTTTTCAACTTCTGGGTATTTCAAGAAACCAGTGCATTTCTTATCATTTGCAAAGCCTCAGTTAGAGATGCATAGATGCAGGACGGGCCGGAATGTGGATAAACGGCAAAGCAAGCCTATAAATTCAATTCAGGACACAGTAACCAAGCCTATGGACCAAAAGTCTTCGTGCTTCAGTATTGAAATCAATGTACTTTCAGCATGTTTACAAGTCATGTTTCCAAAAACACATTCATATTGGAATCGGTTGTTGGAATCTGGATGGTGCATCCACTGTTGTGCTTTTCTAATGCGCAGAACACATTATAGAATGGCTTTATTATATGTCAATGTGAGTCCAATCATTTACAAGTTCACAACATGTTGTAAAGTCTACTGGATTACAGTCTTGACCAGGCTGCTCCTTAGGACTGGCAGTGAAAAGGGCACAGTGTGTTGACCTAAAAAAAAACCTGCCTTTGGTGCTGTTAATAACCAGAACCAAACCTGTGGAAATCCCCAAAGCCTTTGGCTGCAGCCGTGTTTGATGGCATCTGAGCTGTCTTTGCAAATGTGCCAAATTCCACTGTGTTTGGAGTGCACTGCCAGCTGAAGAGAGGAAGGAAGAAGAATGAATGAATGGATGGATGTGTGAGAGACGACAACTCGAAAACAAACTAGCATAGCTCTCATTGGCAGCAGCCGAAAAGGCTGGCAGGCCTGCATCCTAACGCACCAAAGCATGATGGAAAAGTACCAGTGTCCCCAGTGTGGTCTGCACTGACCAGACAGTGTTTTCACTACAAATGCCCCTGCAGCTCACACGGCTCTCTCATAGATTATTGGAACATGTCTAGCATTTCTGTGTCCCTCTGGCTAATTCCATTAAATGTCCGGCCATAATCAACAGGCCACTCAATACGCACAACACAACAGGTTTGGGTTTGTCTTTGGTCCATGAGTTTAACAACTGCCTCTTTACACTGGAGACTTTCAGTGGCAGGATTATTTGAAAAGAATTCAGTCTAAATTGTATGAGAAGAACGTAGGTTTTAACACATTTCTTAACAGCCATGACTACTGTTCCCATCATTAGACTGATATTGTCACAATGTTAGAGTTTCAATAAAGTTTGTATTTGTGTTTGTAAGACACAAAAGAGAAATTATTCCTAATAATGTTATTTTTGTAAATTCTTTTTGTTATAATTTCCGGATTTCTTTTGTTTTATCGTTATGGACCTTTGCACACCATATGCAGCACATGTATATAGTGCTTATTGCTTTAGTTTCTCCACATTATTTTATCATGACATTCATCAACTTTTCAACCACTCTGCTCTCTAGTGGTCCAGCTTGTAGCCTTCTGTTGACCTCCATCTAGACTCTTGGCCTGTCTTTGGGCACATTGGTGGATCAGTTTATCTATGTTCAAAGCTCCCTCCAAAGTAATGGTTTTCAAACAGTAGGCTGCAAAGCTACATACTGTACTAGCAGACAAATATTTGCTCACAATGTGGTAATATGACTGTAAATTGTCAGTCCTATGAAGGACTGTATTCCTAATCCTATAGAGGGCACTATATGTGTAAGTTAGTGTTACTTCATGTTAGTCCCATATTGGTTCTCTAAAGAAGGTGTTCAGTTACCACTTCACTTTCCTTCATTTGTTTGTTTGTTGTTGTTTTGTTTTTTTCATTCTTCTTCTCACCTTTCTTTCTGTTTTCTGTTCTTTACTGCTGACATTACTGTGTGTCTGTTAAGAATGTATTATGCGAGAATCTGGTTTTAGTATTTTTATGCACTTTTTGAACCAAGACATCCTAAATTAACAAACAAACTTTGTATATAAATATAAATTGGACTGGATGTATAGACACCCTCTGACATTTGTGTTTGACTCTATCTGTACTTAAATGATGCGTATGAAATACTGTGGTTGGCAGTGGGATACAAATGGTATTAAAATGGCCATCATAGTGGGCCTGGTTATTATTTTGATTCATTTTATGTTCTCTTTTGTGTTTTTCTGTTGCACACACATGTATGTTGGCTCAAGAGGGATCTGGAGGCTTTCTTACTTTTTTCACACACCCTTTTTTCATAGTTTCATCTTCTCCACATAACTCATGTATTCATTTAGTAAGGGCCCAAATTTATTGTATTTCTTTTTGGATTATTGTGCATTTGATTGCAATGGTTTGCAGCATATGCATACAATATTATGACAGATAAATACTGTTTGTTCACATTTGACCCAAGTGCAGGAGCCCAGGGGTTGACACACATGTGGGATAGGTCATTGCTGGTTGTGGCCACAACTGGCTTTTACTGAGACCTGTGTTGATTGTAACATAGTTTACACTACATTTTGTTATTCATTTACACAAATTATTTAGTGAGACTGTGTTATAGATTTGACAGTAAAAAATCTCTTTTGTATTTTGTGTACAATACCTAACCTATACATTATCATTTAAATAGAACTTGTAAAATATTTTTGTTGAATGTATTTAATTGTCCAACCCTAAACTGACTTGTTTTCACAGCAGTGCAGTTCAATGCACAGTTGTGCTGTCTCTGTCCACACAGGGATTTATGACTATGACCATTGTGACCTTAAAACTGTTTATGAGACTGTAATCCTAAAGACTCAGATTTTTCTGTTTCTTTATATTCTTCTCTTTGTGACATGAACTATTAAATATGTTCAACTGGTGCAAGAAAATGATTCATGTTTTCCATATGGATATAGTTTGCTGAATCATGAGCCAAACCATTGACAAACGTGATTAAGTCCAAAGTAAAAAGAGGTGACTTCCATGCTGACGAGTAGGTTGTCTTGGTTGTTGCCGACAGCCTGCTCATCCCTGCCTAAATGAGTTCCTATAATAACCATGTTCTGCTTTATATCCCATCAGTTGGATAAAGATGAAGATTGATACCAGCCTGACTATGCCGCAGCTCCCAGAGGCGCTGTCCCACACTGGGCTGCAATTCTCTGTAGCCACTGAGGAAGACTTCGACGAGATCATGGCCATGAGCCAGGATATCTACGGAGGCCTGGACTACCTGCCCACCCGATACTCCAGCTGGCTGCAGGAGAACAACCGCATCGTCATACTGGCCCGCAAACATGGAAAAGTGGTGAGTCACTTAACACCCAGACAACTAGGATTACAAGTTGGCAAGATCCTGATGTGATCAACTTCTGGAACAACTTCGTAAAAGGCCTACCTTGGAAGGACACACGTAGGGAGTGAGTGTCATGCTTGCCTCACTGAAAGGTCATGGGTTCGAGCCTCAGGCCACCAGCAACAGCCAGTCTGTGGGGAGTCCTCCATGAGTTACTGTTGATTAATAGGTAACTCTATGAAATGTTATGGCTTTTGATCCATTGTTCAGTTTTTTTATTGTACTGTTGATTTTGTTCACAAAGAAAACTAGGTTAGAAAAAAGAAGGTTAGAAAAAAAATATGTATTTGAAGTACTGTGTAAAAGAACCTTTCTTTGTCCCACATTGGCGAAATTGCTGCTAGTACCCCTCTAAAATGGTTGACATTTTGCTCATGGCTCCTATACATAAGAGTGCCAGTCCTTTCTGGGCCATTTATAAAAAATATTTTGTAGATAATTAATTAGGATCAGATTATTAGCAATTAGGTACCATTTAATGAACCATAAAAGTACAGTTTGATAAAACATGCTAAAAAAAAAAATACGCAGACAGGCGAATGTTAATGGAGTAAATGCACTATTTCATCATGATCACTCGGTGCCACTTTTGTTCACACAATAGATACATATTTGCACTTCAGGGGAAAAAACAGTGTTATTAAATGGTTTATTTCTCTTATGGGACAGTTGCACAGTCTTTCTTCTTTTCTATATTTGATATAGGCTAGTACTATCTTCAGTTCTGTATATATTTGTGGTGTCTGTGGTGTGCCCTGTGTCAGATCGCTCTAGAGTCCGTCTGTGTGATCGACGATGGGGAGACTGTACTGGTGGAGGGGCTCCGTGTGGCCCCTCAGGAGCGTGGGAAAGGTGTTGCTGGAGTGCTGCTGCGCTTCTGCTCTGAGCTGGTCAAATCCAGGTACCCCGATGTGAAAGTGACCCGTCTGACACGGGATGACCAGCTAGGCCCGAAAGACTACCAGAAGTACCGTGTCATAACTAAGCAGGTACAAGAAAGCATGTCAGCAACAGTTTTAGTCCAGTCATACAACACTGTAAAACGTTATAATAAAACATTTTACTTATACATCTGTACCCACTACAACTTATTTTATCTAAGAAAAAAAATTGTAGCCATCAATATATAATGTAAATTGTCTGATTCAGTTTTATTGCAATAATACTTAAAAGCATTACTGGCCATGAGTGAATAGAGATTACTTCAAAGAAGAGTTGACATCAAAAACTACCAGCTACTAGTGTGACAGTATGTTCATGCTGCACAACAGACAATTTCAAACAAAAATGGATAGGAGCCAGGTGAATTTGTTCTAATCCTTTTATTGGTGACAGTGTGACTAGCCAGTCCTCTGTCTCCACAGGGCATTCTGCTGGTGCGCTTCAGGGCTGAAGATCTGAAGCTGCGTCTGTCTGAGCTGGGCATTAGTGGAGACATCCACTCCCCTGTGTTCAGCTCTGCCCCAGTGCGTCTGGACCAGACCACCATCCAGCGGCTGTACCTGAGCACTGACCTGATGCATCCAGTCCTGCCCAATGCCACCATTATCCAGGACTGGCAGCCCTTCAAGCTCCTGTCCAGCAACATGGCCATCCTGCTCAAGAAGGACATTGACTGGATGGTGGACGAACTGACCAATCCCAGTGTGGCCAGCCTCTGCACCTTCCCCTTCAGGGTACCCATAGGAGACGACTGGTAACTCACTTCCTGTTTACACACAGCTGTAGTGCCAGGCAAAAACAACTCAGTAGCAATATTATAGTGTGTGACTTTAAAACCTTCTCATTCACACAGTGTAAGATTTTCCTTCCTTTCTGGGTTACTGTTGCCAGTGCAGCAGGTTGATTCTCATAAAATTTGTGAGTTCATAAACTCAATAAATCCCTCTTGTCTGCTCCAGGTTTTGGTTTGGACCAATACTGTACAGTACTGGGAGTTAGGGGTGTGTTTGACAACAAAGCAGCTATTTTACTAATGTAATCAACATTTTGTCCGATGTCTAAACTACCTTTCTTTCGCAAACTATGGAAGCTGCCCCAGATGATTTTGTAACACAGAAGCCTGATTCCGTGTAATGCAGAAGCCTCTGGCGAGTCAGGTCATATATGTATGTATTATTAAAACTCTTTCACTTTGTTTAGGTACTACCTGAACATTGACATGTTTGGGAAAGATGTGAACTTGGTCCGGCAGCAGTTCCTGTGCCACCTCCAGCGCCACACTAACACGCTGAAGGGTCATGTGATGTGCCAGATGTTCCTGGAGCCGCTGCTGTGGGAGAACCTGGCCGATTTCTGCCAGCACACTCTGGGGCTGGAGTTGGTGAAGGAGTACAGAGAGCAGTGCGTGGTGGAGGCTGACATGGTGTAGTAATAGTATCATGACCACAAACACACAGGCCACATACGTACATACTGTATGCACACAAGTCTTAGAAACTAACACTTGAAAAATCCAGAGAGTCCATTCAGTATTAGAACACAACACATAAGGTGGACACAAGTGACGCTTTGGGGGCTTCCTTTTTCATTAAAAAGCATGGCAGGTTTAGACAAACTTTCCTCCAAATTTCTATGAAAAGTGTCATTCAATATATCACCCATCAAAGTACATCTTAACTAGATTGTTATTGCTGTTGCTAATGTTTTTGATAAAGCCTATGATAATCATAAGCTTTATCTGTGAGTAAGTTATGAGTTAGCAGCTGCTAACATTAGCTGTAGTTAATTTCAGACCACTATAAAGACATACTTTCTGTTATTCAGATATTTAATATAATGGTCAGTCCACTGGCCCCCGTGTGTTTGTTTTTAAGGAAGAGAACAGTTTTACAAGAAACTACTAAATACATAATTCACACAAGCATGAAGGGTAGTTATTATGAATTTCAGTGGAGTGAAGTTGAGTTTGTCTAACCTAGCTCCAGTTACTAAAGGGGACGTGGGTGGGGCTTTACAAAGGGTCATTTTACAGTACATTGTAATTGCCTACACTTGAACACACATTTCATTGGTTTTCCATTGCCATTGGTGATATTGATGCTTCCAGTGTTCAGTCTAAATTGTATGTGGAGGAGCAAAAACCATCTTTCAAGCTAAATTACGACTATACTACATCAATTACATGTGCGATATTGTGTCTGCCTTCTGTATGTCCTATGACATTGACCTAAGTGATGGCTTCAGAGAAGCACTATCCACTTGCAAAAGATACACACCTTTGATGTTCAAATATTACTCCTGGAAAATTCAAGTAGGCTACATATTGGGCTTCTGTTATTTTTGTAAATATAAACGTAAAATATGTAAACAAGCAGAGTTTAGATTCAAATTCTGCACAACTCTAAAGGCACTTTATTCAAACCTCATGTAACAAGGAGAGCCAACAGTATAGTCCTCATTCACACATTCCATTATTAATAATATTAATTCCATTGCAACTCTATCAACTACATGATCCAACCGTTACTGCAGAAACATACACTGTCACAAATGGCTGACTATCCTTGGTTTATACCTTATGTCTTCTTTCTTTGTTTTTGTACATATACATGGTATGAATTAACATTTTTACATTGATGCTTTTTAACTTATACAACTGTAAGTGAAACCTAGGCATAACTTTTGTAGACATCTGCAAAAGCAAACTGCTTATGCTTTTAGTATTAGGACTACACATTACTGACTACTAGTAAATACAGATGAAAAGTACTTTTATCATTAACGGATTTCAGTGTTCAGCATTTTACATGTATCTATGGCTTGAAGAAAAACATTCTTACCTAACCTAAAATATCTATAGCTCAAATAGAGGTCTCTACATTTGTTAAAAAGCACAACAGGGGCTTATAACAGTACATTTAGTGGAGAAGATGTCAGACACAGTTCTCAGTATCATTGTCTATAGCTAACCTAACACTTAGGCTTCTAGTGTGGATGTAACTAGACATGAGCTTGTGTGATGGAACAGTTTGGCCTGTCCTGTTGCCTTGGTTAACTTTTTTGAATTCTTGTATGCAAATCGGAAGGTATGATGTCTCGTAATGGCTCAATATGTTGCAGGAAAACTAACATAGAGCAGGACCTTGTTTCTAACCAAAGAGAGCTTTTTAGTTTGTCACCAGCACTGACCACAGAAGGCCCACGAGAGTGTAGAAGAAGTATAGTTCTTTTTTTGGCTATTACAACTTAGTCTGTACAGGCTGTAGGCTGAGCTTGAGGTTAGCAAAAGACCAAAAGGACAGTAGTATCAATCAAAAGAGATATTGGCCATAGTTAGATCATGAAGTTAGATGTTAGAAGTACTTACAGTTCCTCTCTGTTTTCTGAGGCAGAGCTGAAAGTCATTTTGCCTTTTACTGGTGATAACTAAAAGTGCCCATGCAGTTACACCAACACAACACACTGGATACAGCCCTCGCCTTCAAATACATCCTCTGTGAACTATTAGTCAAACTCTGGAGAAAATATATTTATTGGGTTGCTTTTTACTGTAATATATGTTTGTTAATTTTGTTCCGTTGACCTGAACCACTGCTGTTGCTGCTGCAGCCCAGCAGTACAATGTAAAAAAGGCCTTTTTATAAGGACAAGTTATTTTAAATAAACCACTATTTCCACTCTTTTTGTCCACTAAACCTTTGTCTGTTTACACATCATGTGAAAGTAAGTATTCCAAATGTTATTAGTATTTTGGTCATGTTTTGTGTCTAGAAAAAATCCAGTGCAGAGGATCTATTTGATAATGAGGCCACCATAAAACACATATTTGACAACTTTCTAAATCCCAGGGTGAACTTTCTCAGATGGACTGCGATAACCTCACATTTAAAACAACACAACGCACAAACATGTATCAGATCTGGTTTGTGGGACCTCAGCATTGTAAACATCATACTTCTTTTTTCTGGATTATGAAGAAAAGTTAAAAAAGTGCCAAATGTTCTGAATGCTCTTGTGTTATTGTCAACCCAGTCACTGGTGGCTAATTCTCCAAAATGCTTGCATTCAAATTGGACACAAAATGTTTTATTATATTGATTGAACTGTAGAGCTTTTAGTCTTTGTAAACAACATAGGCTGTGAGCACATTATGGAGGTTGTGCTTGAATTAGCATTAGCCACCAAAAATTGCAAACTGGGCATACATCAGATAGTTGTGGCAAATGGCAACCAACTGCCTATGTGCGTTTAATGTCAGTGCCTGGATAGAGAACATTAGCAAGTAGCTAAGTACTCAGCTGCTTCATTTAGTGCTACATAAGCTAAAGGCTACATGCTAAGTTACTGTATTCTTATGTTCTAAAAGTCACCTCGTATACTCATACCCACAACAGCCTATACCTTTTTTTATTGTCAACAAATAGGAAAGACTATAATTTTTTTAAATCCAAATGCATGCACAAGTTTTTTGATTACTTAGGGCCACTGAATTATAATTATACATATATAGTCCATGCATGCAAGTGTCCCTTTAAGTAATGGTCTTTCCTGATCATGTCATTTCACTAAGAGCACCAGCAAACTACTGGGAGAATGGGTAACACAAAAGCAACAGCAACAATGAACAACAGAATCATTAAAAATATAGTTAAAAAAAATGTCTGGGGTAAATGTCCTTTGCTTTATCCCCATTAGCACAACATGACACTAGGTTGAATGAATTCAAAATGAAAGTTTGATGAAGTAATGAACATGACATTGATTTTGGGGGAAAGCCGCATGCACTTTAGTTGTCTTTGGCAATAATAGATAAGCTAACATCCACTGATTATTGTAACCAAGTGTTTCATACAACTCCACAACATAATGGCTGTGTTAAATTAAACAAAATACTTGCTAGTTTGCTGCAGTAGTTTTTCAATGCGTTACTAATTGCATTTTGTGGGACTTTGAACTTTCTGACAGTCCATTCATTAACAACTGCAGTGCCAGTAATCAGTTGTATTAAGAAAAAATACAGTATACTGTACATGCAACTTAAATAAGAGTTTGGTAGGAAAAACATAGGCTCTAAAGATATAATTATTTTAATATGCACTTCTCTGTACATTCAGTTTTTGTCTGTGCTGAGTTTGTAGTGACTTCCTCTTCGTAAACTGTCAATGTCCTAAGCCTCCAGAAGGAGCAGTGTGATCAAAACCTTTTCGTTCATTCAATGTCAAGTAAAGATATATACAACCCTCTGTCTTCTTCATTCTTTCACAGCTTGTGAGCAGCTATGGTCGTCGAACATGGCAGATATGGAGTCCTGGACTTTGAAGTCGAGTCATTGGGCTCATTTTTGAGACTCAAGCTTAAGCCTTAATGACTTGACTTGGACTCTAGGTATTGTTTCACAAGGCTCACACTCAGACTGGAACTCGTCTCTTCTCACAGACTTGGACTCGAGACTCAACTTGGACCTGTGAACCAATGACTTGGACTTTTACTCTGACTGATGATTTGGACTTGGACTTGTTCACCGATGACTTGGACTTACAGAGTCTCTTACTATAAAAAACAATTTAATGGTCTGTTATGAAATAAGTATATACTTGAGCGAAAATGTTTCAGTCTCAACTCGGACTTGGACTCGCTTTTAATTCATTTGGACATAACTTCAATTGAATTTTTTGGACTGGCTACTTCTTGAAAGTGCTATGTGCAGTATATATATATATATATATATATATATATATATATATATATATATATATATATATATATATATATATATTAGGGCCGGGAATCAATTAAAAAAAATTTACAAATTAATTGCAGATCTGAAAAAAAAAAATCATTAATCGCATTATGAATTCACGTACAAACACAAAATTGTAAATTTAGAACATTTATTTTGAATTAACCTTCACATACTTTACTGTAAACTTGTGCAATGCAAACAAAACTTGCAAAGAAAATAAATGAATAGTCTCTTGGAGATCTGTAAGGTACAACCAACAAATACACAAAACTTACCTAAAAAAGCATGTAAAAATCTGTTTAATTCTTCAATTAATAACAATTGTTGAGGTTCACAACAGTGTAAATACTATGAACTGTGTTACTCCAGTGGTAACTGAACTCATCCTTGCATAGACTGCACATAACTTTTGTTTTGTCTATATTGCAGTCTGGAGACGATTTGAAGCAGAATTGTCCATTTAGCAATGTGTCTTTTTGGTCACTCATGTTGCTTTAGCTCGTTCACTTGTTGCATTAGGCTCGTTCCAGATGAACTGCGCCTCGCCTGGATTGTGAACGAGAGTGCACGGCTGCAATGAGAGGAGGGGAAATACGCCTGTACTGAAGTCGGACAGTTTGTCCGTGTTGCCAACTCCTCAATAAGAAAAGTCGCTATTGGCTGTCCTAAAAGTCGTTAGAAGTCGCCAGATGACGTCATCGCCTAATTTGCATAATTGGTCACATGGATCCAATTGAAAGTAAAGCCGATGACTCTTGGCTGCCTGGTGAGGCTGCTGTTTGGCACCAAATATCTCCAAATATTTCAAGAGCTCTGCATATATATTGTCGGCTTGCACTCTAACAGGTAACTGCATATTATTTACATGCAAATTAGGGACATAATTGGCAAAAATACTCTGTATTTTTAGTATTATCCTTATAAATGTTTTATGTACTACTGAACAGTGCTGTAATGTCTGTAAAATATTGGTATTAATTATGCACAAATTTGTTGAATAAACGTAAAAAAAAATGTTGACTGCATCTGACAGGCCTGTGTGCTGATTGGTCTGTGGAAGAGGGAAAGAGGCGGAGTTAAGAGCACAGCAGTAGCAGCTGCTGGCGGTCAGACGAGACGGAGGAGGAGGAGGAGGAGAAGCTCACGGTGACACACAGGTAGCTCGAAGAGTAGAGTAGTGAGAAGTGCTTTCACGTTTTTCACGAGTCGCCAAAGTCGCTAGCAACACCAGAAAAAGTAGCTAGATTTGTTGCTTTTTTGAAAATAAGTCGCTAGGGAGAACAGAGGTCTGAAAAGTCGCTAAAGTCGCTAAGTTGGCAACACTGCAGTTTGTGGCTCAGATTAGGCACCATCACGCCCGAAATCCACTTCTCGCGTGTGTTGGTTCATCCAGGTCAAAACTGTAACTTTAGTCTGTATTAAAAAAATAAAAAATAAAATAAAAAAAGCGGGGGAAGAAGGAGAGGAGGGCAGTGAAGTGTCGTGCGTTACGTTTCTGATCAGCACTAAACTCAGATCCAAACACCTGTCCGTTCACGGCTGACAGGTGGGCGTTTTCCCATCATGCACTGAGCCGTGCAGCCTCCGCAGTTGCTCCTGATGAATTGCGGCGGCTGGTTCAGACGCTGGTCTCGTTTGGATCTCACGAGCTTTCGGTGACCATCGCACTCATGACATGTTCCCGCATGACAGAGCATGTCGGGAACAAGTCGGACACAAATCTAACCGGCATGCACTGCGCACAGACCGACACCGATCGAAGCAGAACACCTGTCTATCTCATCTCGAACGAGCCTATTGTTAAGGAAACAAGCATTCCGGTATACGGAATATAAATATACAGCAACATTGAAACAAGTCTTTAAAACATTTTTATTTTATCTATTTATAAACTAGTACGCATTCCTACATTAAAAACGGATATTATTCATCGACCATATGGCACTGCTGAGATAAAGTAGAGTTTATGTAGGAAATCTGGTTGTTAAGATATATTAATAATGTCCTCAGTTGTCTATGTATCAGCTGTGTACACTGTATCAGTTGTTCATTATGTATTTTTGTGATGCCACAGGGCGGCGCTGCAATGCAGGTTATGGAGGGCGCGATTTGTTATTTGTTCTAGTAGACTTGCCGTAGTCTGGCCAAGTTCAGCGAGCGAGAGAGAGAAATGAGTTCTGTCCACTGTTCTCAATAAAATACGCCCAAAAAATGGCTAAAAGTTTCTCATCTGCTGTCCACTCTGTTCATCCGAACGCAACGCTCGCTGCAACAGAAGCATAAAGTATTACGTAACTTAACACTGGTTTTGTTCTGAAGGGCAGCGGAAGTGTCCTGTCGGAAGTATACGATTGCAGAGCATGGACGTATAAAAAGAATACATCCATGTTGTGGAGACATCTCGCGCAGAGGTGTCCCACTCAAACAGATCAACCAGCGACTGTCACATCTGGGTCACATCTGTGTTAAAAGTCCTGCTTAAAAGCCAAGAACAGCAGAGAAGCGACAGAGCTCCAAGGTAAGAAAGCTTTCTGTTTGTTTTTAACGCCTTCACAATTGCTACACCAATTTTACACCCTTAAATGGTTTTGGACTCGATTACAAGTTAAAGTCTCAACACTATCGTAAAGCTATGGATAAACGCGTTAAAAGCGGTATTTACCGTAACTGTCCATACTGTTGTGCCTCTGCTACAAGCCGCTGCAAATTTGCACGTAAACCGTTCACTCAACTGGACTGAACTTTGCTCCATATTGATAGCACCTGTGATCGAAGCCTGTCTGAATTATTAAAAATAAATCGATTATTCTTCGACAATATATTTTAATAAAAATACCTTTAGCACTTGTTCTGTTCCCAATTTTTGACTGAGGTGAACTGAGGTGAACTGAGGTGAACCTTGTCCTAAAGACCTTGCTCTGAATCTGTAGGTCTCGATAATTTATTACTATTGCATAAACACATAGATGGGTAATGAAACACACACACACTTAACTATTTCTTCGTAATGATTATTTAGTCTGCAAAGCAAAGAAGAACATTGCAGATATCGCAGCAATCAACAACTTTTAATACAAAACATAACATAGTAGCTAAAGCAGATTACTAAATGAAGAATAGTACACATTGATTTAACCTGTTAATTGTTCTCTTACCCACTATTTTTTAGTGCCTTATACTTTTTGACAAGATGGACGTAAAGGTGGCAGACCTCCCCAGTGGGCCTCTTGACATCTACAGGAAAAAAGCCTCATTTAACTGGAAAAATATGCTGTACTTCATAGAGGGAGTTGACATATTGGCTTTTAAGGTAACCACCTAATTAATCTGTTTACAGTTATATTCTGTTGTAATTTAGTTGCAGTTACAGTGCAAATAAGCTCAGGCATAATTACAGCTGATATTTGTTTTTGAAATGTTAGACATCCTGTTAGAAGGTCTTTGGCAAACTACTCAGAACAGCTGTCTGTACTCTTTTGCACAAAGCCATTTTAGATAAGTTCAGGATGACTTGGTATAAGGTTTATGGGCAAGAAGCATTGTTAAGAATT